>CM034152.1:577630224-578108181 GCA_019776745.2 Taxus chinensis
TAGGCATATCTAGGATCATCCTTGGGGAATCAATGTAAGAAAAACCAAACCATTGTCTTGATGCCGCCAGAGCTATACATCATAAGTAGAAGTCATGGAGAACTTCTTCGTTTGTTGACATTGGACAGCTGCTCCGTCAAGTTCATGCTGATGATTTTCCTGCCATTGAAAATAGGTTGAGTTCCCTCGCACACTCATGGAGAGGAGCGGTGCACATCAAGAAATGAACTCGTAGGAGAAGGTAAGCCCATCACCCGAGCCAGTAAAGGATTATGAATCTGACAGGGAATCCTTCATCGTGGAAATATTCTCGCAGAGAGTCTTGGATAGGCGATATGCTCCCTTCTTAGGGTTTTTAAAATTAAAGTTAAGCCAGACTTCGCCACCTGCCGCTTGTATTTACACTATCTTGATTAAACATGGCCTGTGCTTGATCCTGTAAACACTATTGCATTCCCATCTCTGGTATCCTCATAGCAGTGCTAATGGCGGAGCATCCAGCTTGGCATGAGTTACCCATTACATTGGTTCTTCGCTCGAATCAGGGTCGAAGTTGAGCTCCGCATGAAAGCAACTGTATCAGCACAATCACCCTGTACTGAATCGGGAAACCTCCATCCAAAAGCCAAATTGCTGTCGTGATCATCATCTCGCCATTGGTGTAGGGCTTGCATCTGCCATCCTTCACAAAAATCCACCGAAATCAAGATTACGAGCTTCAGTCCCCAACATGGAAACGACAGATTCTACGTGGCGAGATTTTCTCCTTTCCCGAAATTTATCTTCATATTGATGAGTAATTTGGAGGACAGGACGCGAGCTTAGACTTCCGGGCAAGAATTACAGAGAAAGGGATACACGCCCGCGCATGAAATTATATTGCAAGGGTTCGAGCAAGGATAGCGGGAAGCAGTGTGAAAAAAATGCAATAGGGGTTCACTCATTATATAGCCCATTAGAGAGAACAGACAATGAATGTGCATTTAATACCTACCTACCAATTTGAATAAGCATGATATTCGTGTAGATCAGTAACAATAGTCACGAATGACACTTGGTTCATTGGGACATGTGAGACGCGAATGCGCGAAACACGTGACTCACCGTATCGGATGAAAAGGTGACATGGTTCCGGAATAGTTTGGTACATTTTGGGACAGCGAAAGCGCGCAGTAACGCGGTTTGGTTGAATCACAAAATCGCCAAAATGGAACAACTTGCCCAATTTGAACTAGACACTTGGGACAAGAAAGTGCGAAGTACGCGTTTGGGTGTTTCGTTCGGCCGAAAATGAACAACTTGCAATACAATGTGACTGGGGGAAATTTGGGAAAAAAAAGTTTTGACGGGCCCAAAAGACAAACTTCAGGAACCGAGCGCACGTTGAACGTGGGACACGCGGACCAAAATGTCGACGCCCGAAAACACAACAAAATGACCCAAAAACGCAGATTTTTCTCAATTTCATGACTTTAAACCATTTTCAACATACAACAGAAGAAGACACTTAAAATGCAAAATTTGAAAATTCACTTTCCTAAGCAGGGAATTTTGAGTGGACAACAGCTGGTCCTTTGGGGATGACTTGGCATAATTTCAAGTAATGGACAGTTAAGAACTTAGACAAACTCGGGGAAGCAGACCAGTTACCTTATCCCTTGGGCCCACGGAGTCAAAAATTAGACCAATACCGAGACAAAACACCAAACAAAAGGAAAGAAAAACAAACCCAACTGTACAGAATATACAAGGACTTCCTAAACACCTATGACTTGAACAACTTTAAGGTACGTACCACTAGAATGAAGTGGATAGGAGAACCATCCATGTACTCAAGATAAAAGGACTTCGTACCAAACCAAAGTGTCTGTCTTGAAGGTCCGAGCCAGAGGGTAGTCGAAACTTCTTGCCTGGCTGCCATGAGGTTCAGGCCTTTTATATGCCCATAACAACATATGTCCTCCAACTTGAAATCTCCTGACCTGGCTTTTCCTTGTCAACATACCATTACCTTCTGCTGTTGGAATAGATCTCCTATCTGCAACCTCTAATCTATCCTCATTTAGTTTTGTGAGGTAATATTTCTTTTATCCAAAGCATCACTGAACCTAGTAAATCTTTCATGGCTTTCGTTAGATCAGGCTCTGGCAGTTCCCATTGTACTAGGTCGTTGAGCTTCTACTCCATATACCACTTAAAAAGGAGACATTCAAAGCTCTCTTTGGTTTAATCCTGTCTGCCCAAAGAGCATCATAGAGCTTCTTGTGCAGTTCATTGAGACTCTTGACTAATTCTTTATAATAGTCCCCAAATTTTTATTAGTGGATTCTGCTTTCCCATTTCCTTTCCTGAGGATATAATCTGAGGATGAGCCAAAAAGGCCATACCCATAGCAAAATCCATTATCTCAGTTGAGAGAATTTGCAGCATTACCGTTTTACAATCTTTTTAGGTACACATACCTAACCAAGATGTTGCTCTTGATGAAGCCGGCTACCACTTTCAGAAGTAGTACTCTTAATTGGAATAGCTTCCACCCCTTTGGTGAAATTAGTCCTGGTCAGTTAGTACCATGAGTATGACCAGCACTCTCGATCAGGATTAAGTGTTCCAATAAGTCCAAACCCCACTGTTGAAAAGGTTCTTCAATACAACTGGCTTAAGAGGCAGAAGGCCAATTTGGGTCTTCCCACGAAGGTCTGACAAGCCTCAGCATTTATCACCAACCCCCTTGGATCCTCTCTGAACAAGGAGGCGTAAGATCCTCCACGAGAGAATCTTGTGAGGCAGTAACCGTTGATGAATATTGCCCTCCACAGCCTTATCATGAAAATCTGAGAGTAACTTTCTCTGCTGTTCCTTGTCCACTACATTTCAAAAATCTCGCCTCTAACCCACATTTGAACAAGGCATTTTCCACAACACATAATTGCCTGCCTCAATTTAACAGTCCCCTTTTCTTGGCAGTTACATGAAGGGGCATTCCCCATAGGTTAGAAAATGGGGCGATGTCAGCATACCATTTCCAAAAATCAACTGAGGCTCAGAAGGAACAAACGGTTAGGAGGCCAACATTGTTTCTCTTCTCCCAGTAATTGCATGCTTACTCGTTCAGAATGGCTCACAAAGACCTTTCCACGAACATCTTGTCGGTTTGATATCAATGTCATATTATTGGGACCTTAGCCAAACAGTTTCCCTCTCTTGGATCCAAATTTCTTGTTGTGTGAGAATTGACTTTAACAGTTGTATCGGAACCAACCATGATGAGAATTGAGGATGTAAAACGAAACTGCTATAACGCTTTGACCACTGCAAAAGCATGTTTTTCCATCATGGTGTATTTTAACTCATATTCTTTTCAGAATATAGCTCATGAACGCAATGGGGAGTTCATGCCGTTAGAGTCTCTTGAGTCAACACAACAACCAAAGTAATTATCTCTGTGCATAGCAATAGATAATAAAATCTTTGCTGAAATCAGGACATGCGAAAACAAGAGTTTTAGCATATCTCTTTTAATACCCTCAAAGTATTCCTTGCCTTCAGAAGACCAACCAAACATTTGTTTCCCTTTCATCATGCTTAGAATATTCAAAGTTAATTCTACAAAATCAGTGGATAATCTTCTTAAAAATTGATCTTACCAAAAAGAATGCACGCCTTTTTACTGGTTTGTGAGAGTAATTTGCTGATACTTGTACTCGTTCAGGATCAATCTTAATCCATCTTTGGAAACGACGTTGCCCTAATAATTTTCCCTCGTACACAACAGAATAGGATTTTTTTCAGGATTCAAAGAATCCCATGCTCGCTGCATCTTAGCAAACTAATTTCCAGGTGGTCAAATGATCCGCCTTGTTTTAGAAAATCCGTTCAGGTCGTCAAGGTATATGACAATACACTTCCCTTGTCAAACATCCAAAAGCCGATCCATAGTCTTTGAAAAGTGGCCCAGCATTAAGAGCCCAATGGCATTCTCTTGTAAGCAAGGTACCCCAAGAGTAAGTGAAAGCTGTGTTGTGGGTGTTGATCTGCAGTATCCAACCTCTACCTGATTATATCCTGAGAATCCATCAAGCAAGATAACATTTCAAATCCTGTTACTGCTTGCAAGACCTGAATCCATCATGGGCAAGGTTGATCTTTCAAGAATCCTGGTTTTTAGTGTTCTGAAATCAACACAGATGCCGATCTCACCCATTTTTCTTCCATAACGGTACAATATTTTGCAATCTGTTGAATGGAGGTGAATGGAAAATGAGTTGGCCTTCAACAACTCTTGACTTCCTGAAAGATAGTGGCAGCTATTTTCGGTTGTAGTGGCCTCTGTTTCTGCTTAAAGGCTCAATTCCATGCTTGAGTGGAATAAACTGGTTACATATCTTTTGGTTTGAAAGCTTTCAAATCTTCATAAGATAAGGCAAGAACATCTTAACCTCTTTAAAAGAGCAATTACTTTCTTCCTTTCATCTGGCTGTGCACATTTTGCAATGTTGCACAAGCTAGGATCAGTGGAACTCCTAATATCAAATCTTGTCAACTCAGCTGATTGTTGAGGTCCCATGGAAGCTTAACTTCACATACCTATCATGTTTAGCAAATAGTTCCTCCAAACGCAACCAATCCTTAGTAATCTTGTTTTCCTTTGAGATTGATGCATCCATCCTATCCGTTTCTTCTCCTTGGGTACGGCTTTTGACCGAGGCAGCACTTTCACAAGGTAGGTTGTCACTTCCTTCCCCAAAAATACAGCTGTTTGAATTACACCTTGAGTTCAAGGAAATACACAAGTGTTGATCATCATGAAAACTTTGCCAATTATTGGTTTATCAGGTACACTAGGCCGATGACCATCTCAATGTGAATTTTATCCCTGAAGAAGTCAGGATGAAGGATCGTAGTCCCTGAGACTCTAGCGAATCAGCCCTGTTGTTCTTCTCCCTAGGTTTAGTTTGCTTCGATGGGGAAGGGGGGGGGGTGGGAGAAATTCTCAATGATTCAATGGAATCCCAAACATGAATCCAGTCATGTTTCAACCTTCCATTTTTACCTGCAAAAGGCTTCTGACTTTGCTTTACAATCAATTCTGCATCATCACCACGAGCCAAGATTCTTTACAACCTTGTTCTTTGGCCACTTGGCAGTCCAAGACTATAGCCTCATACTCTGCTATATTATTAGTAGTTTCCAACTGCAACTTAAATGAAAAGGATGAAGGCTACCTTCATGTACACTAGTAGGACACAGCTCCAGAAAACCAAGCTTAGGAACAAACTTCCCATCAAACTCCTAAAATCCAAACACCATTAGGATCTTTAGGTGACCACTTTGGAAGTTGGATTTCATCAGGGTACATAATCATATAGTTACCAATTACCCAGATCCTCATAGAGTATTTGTGCTTTAGGATCATCGTTTTTTGATACCATATCTTAGATTGCTTCTCAGGCATCAACTGTCTTCATTTGTCCATTAACGGTACCATTGCATGTTACCATCCATTTGAATTTCTCCACCCACATCCTTACAGAAGTTCCTTACTTGTAACATCTCGTATGAAGGGGAATTCTGCTCTAAGAGGGTAGGCCAAAACTCTCTTTCAGGTCAAAGCATAGCCCAAAAAAAAGCCCCCACTTGTGCATCTTAATTCTTCCGACCAGGGACTTAACCTTACTCTCCATGGAGTAACAAGATCCATAAGTGGCATGTGAGGGTCAAGCCTAAAGCATGAGTCCTACTTTAGCAGGCATCACGTTATCTTGAGGCTCCTGATCAATGACACAATTACTCAAGTCTATGACCGCTACAAGAATGTTACATAAAATGGTTTAATTTGTCATCTAGGTGAGTGACAGCGCTACCAGACTAGGCTGTGGTGCAGAATAATGATTAGGTAAAGTCCTGTAGAGGTGGTGGTAAATGGAATTAAAAAATTGAATCATTTTTGCAAAAGCTTTGGATGGATTTGATAATACTCAGCCTCTGAGATTTGAACCTTAGGTCTTTTTCAGATATCAATAATATCAAAAGACCCAGATGTAGACAGCCTCATCACTTGAGATCCTAGGTTTTCACTTTAGTGGGGGGAAAAAAGAAGTAATTTTACTAACCCAGGATTACATTTACTCCACCCTTGTGTAGATGCATGGGGATAGGAGATCCTCTTTTTGCAATTATTTGGGATAGTTTTCCCAGTTGTGCTCCTTAATTTCTTGGGGGGCTTGCGTCACTTTCTGCCCTCTGATTTGCCTACTCCTCGAGTCCATGACAACAAATGAGTCCTATTCATGTCTGCTACTCACTTCATCATAAATCATCTCCATCATCAATGCCCTCAGTGGTGAAGAAAGAACTCAAGATCCCTTCAAGCTTCATCTGCTTCATCATCAAATTCTTCCGCAAATCCTCGCAAGCTTCATTATCTCATCATTCTTTTGGTTTCCTCGACTTCACAGGTTGCATTGACGGAACTTTAAAAAGGAAGGTCCTTAAGTGCCAATCTGTTTGAGAAGCAGGCAAACGATTTCTGGCTGAAAATTTCTCTTGAACGTCGCAGAAGAGCAGCTGAGCCAATTGTTTCTTTATAGCAATGAGACATCATTCGCAGTTTTTGAAACTAATGGATCAGTTTTAGGTCTAGGGGAAGGAAGAGGGGGAAGCAGCAGACTTAGATTTGGGAAGGGTCTCTCTCCTCAAATCCCTGACATGATCAAATCATTCCTCAACACTAACAGGCAGAGTTGATCATCAACAAATGTTGCGGAGATTCGTCCTTCTCAGTGCATCATAACTAAACTTCGGTGGATTGGGAATTAGGACGAAACATTTTGGATTTGATCAACAGGTCGGTATTTACCGGAATTCAGTATAACTGTTGAATCGGGCCACACAAATTCTCTCATGGGCTGGTGAATCTTCTTATTGAGAGATTTCGGCTAGCAAGGCATGCACATCTTAGTGCTAGTTTGAAATGGTTCAACTAGTTCTCATGGTGGTGTCCCAGCTGTGTAGCACCAGCTAGACGGTGATAGAACCAATTTCAACAACATTACTTGTAAAGTCTCAACAAACAGTCTCATGGAGAACGTATTCGTGTTCAACTCCCAGAAACTCCGCCAACAAAACATGAAGGTACGATGGGGTTATCAGGATGAACTTTGCCTTGCCTTTGAATTTAGGAGGAAATTCTTCCGGTTACCTGGTGTAAAGACCATGCAAAGGCTGAGAAGAGCAAGGGGCCTGACACGATGTCCCCAGGGCAATGTTACCGCCATTCTTGGAGAAAAACGCTTGGAGAGGAAAGTGCAACACCAGCAAGAATCAAAGCTCGAAGATTAGGACTAGCGGGTCTAAAGGAATTTACCACCCGTAGGACTTTTATCTTGAAAAGGTGGGAGTGCTTGTTGAACGAGTCGTCTATTTTCTCGTGAAGGAAAGAAAAACCCTGCTGCTCCAAAAAGTGCAACTGAGAGTCTTCAATACCAAGGGCCCTTCTCCCTCGAGTAAAACGCGGAGTCGCCAGATCAAAGGCAAATGATCAAAAAAGTACATAACGGAATGTGATTTTCCCCAGCGGAGTCCCAAAAACTATTGTTCGTCAAATAGACTTTACGAGAGAAAACAGTCAGGGACAAGAAGTCCTCCTACTTTAATGGAGAGGTTCCCGATAAGAAACTAACCTATTACCATATACAAAAAATGATTTTCTGGTCGAACTTGGAATTACGAAAGTGTTTTATATAAAAGATCATCAATTACAAAAAGGACCGAGGAAACGGAATGAGGATATGCGAATGAGCAGAAAGGGTAACATGCAGACTTATAGATAACAGAGTAATTCTTTATGTATGCGAAAGTTCAGTGAATTGAAACAAGATCACTGTATCGTATCAATAAGATGGAATTAAAGACACAAGTTCTGTAAATTAAATCTATTAGAACACAAAGTTTCTTAACAAACACAGATTATTAATAAAGGACACAAAGTTCCTTCTTGGTTATACAAGAATCACCATGCTTGCAAAGTTGGAGAGTATGCAATCGGCAAGACTAACAAACTAGAGACAAATGATCTTCACAAAAAATTAAAATGAAAGCTTAAGGATAACAGAGATCAGAGAGATAAAGAATGGAAAGCCGTTCTGTATTGATTTCTTTATGATCTATTTACACTTTCAGAGAATAAACCAAGTTCTTCCTCTCCTTCAAAATGGCATGGAAAGGCCATTATATAGCTTACAAATCAGTTACTCTTTGTAACTACTTCTTTTAACTAAAGATTAGTTAAGGATTGCCAATTGCAATAGCTCAACTAGTTACAATGAATTCGAGAAAAAGAATAAGAAAAGAAGAGAAGAAAACGGAGAAGAAGACAGGTGGTTATGACTGGGAGGGACCCACTGACTTTAAAATTCACTGCCTGAAGTTTTTTTAATGGCCTCGGCTATGTCTCTGCCACGAGGGACTGACGTGTTGGCTGTAGACTGACCCCAAAATCCGAGACACTTCTCCATTTCTTTTATCAACTCGACATGAGTATGATAATCTTTATTTGCTTCTTCAATTGGCAGATTGAGAGAGCGGATCTCCCTTCATTTTCTCTTTGGAGATGGAGCTTTTCCTTGAATAGATTATCTTGACAAAAGGCTCTGAATTGAGCTTTGATTTCTTGCAAGGAAAGGGACACACCAGAAGTTTCATCTTGAAGATGGACAATGTATATCTTTGAAAGCTGATGCAACCAGTGTCTTGAAAGCTGTCACCCTTCCTGCCAGCTATTCTTCAGCTCTCCCCAAAGCCTCCTCAAAACTTGATCTTCCACGCCACGCTGTAACCCAGGACTTTGACAGATTATCCTTTGCATCATCAAAACCTTTTTCGCCAACAAAATGTTCTCATCTGTCTGTCCCATGAGACGGAGGTCTACTATGCAACTGCTCCAGAGTTTGAGCTCTTTATCTATGACCCCGATAGTGGAGGAGAGCTTCTGTTGCAAATTGTTCACCTTTCCATGGAGTTTGAAAGCTTCATCGATGAAGTTCAATCCTGTAACAAGCATATCTTCCACCATGGCCTCCATAGCTCTGCCATAAACAGAATACTTGTGCATGTCTTTGATACTTTGTACTTCATCTTGGCTCAAAATTACAGGCGGTGGAAGAGTAGTCAATGGGGTAGGATCCAAAACTTTTTCCTTAGACAAAAGAGATTTGATGAAACCTGTGAGAATCTGGGCTTGTTCCTCCAACTGTTCAATAGTTTGCTGCCCTTTCTCTACCCTCCCAATGACTCTTGTGACAGTTTCCTGGAGGTTGTGGATCTCACCTTCAGGAGTAGACTCTCCCATTGGAATTCTTGAGAGTTCCAAGTCAGATGCCTGCAAGTCCTGCTCTGATTTGTCTACTGTAGGCTTAGCAATCTCTAGGAAAAGGTGACTTTGGCTTTCTTGGCATGAGAAGGAGTAGTGCCCAACATGGCTGCCACAGCATCAAAATTTGGCCCTGAGCTCCGAGAGGAAGATTTCCTCTTTCTACTGTCAACAAAAGGTTGAACCCACGCAAAAGAGAAAGAGGAAGCAGTAGGAGGGGCAAGAGGACCAAGAGACATAGAGCTCATGACACTCAAGGTTTGCATAGCTGTGGTCTCAAGCTGAGATGTGAGTGGGGCACTGGAGACAATTGCTGTAGAGGAATCAAAAGCACTTGGAAGTTCAGTGCTCTGGACTTCCTTATCTTTATCTGTTGGATCTTCAGGAGCATTTGCAGGGGCTGGCACTTCACTCTCTTCAATTTCACTGATAAAAATGATGTTCTCTAGTCCCAAAGGCACTTCTACCTGCTTTCTTTGAGGATCTTTTTCCACAGGATCCTTCTTAACCTCTTTGAGTTTCTTCTGGTACACTTGAGTGGATGAAGAAGGAGTGGAAGCTGCAGGTCCTTGCGTTGATGAGGCAAGTGGAAGCTTGCACAGGTGTATCCTCCATACTGGGAGTCTAATGCTTGGGCGCACTCCTTAATCATTTGTGACAGCCTTAGAAGAGGATTCTCCTGAGTGCCTTCTGAGCTCTTGAACTTTCCTCTCATTTGAGCCTCTTTTTTTCTGACTTACACTGGAGCAAGGCTCCTTCAGCCTAGATCAATACTTCTCCATTTCCTAGATCCCGTCCATAGTCCTGATCATTAGGGAGTGTGCTGAATCACGTGGGCATTGTGCATATGAGTATAGCGGCCCTTAGAATTGTCTTCTGTGTAGGGTCATTCAGGATCCTTGGTACAAGCCCTGTTCCTTAGATTCAGGATTGCAGATTGTTAGAATTTGCCACAATGCCTCCTTCTGGCTTCAAAATCATCTGACAAAGTTATCCCTTATAGTCTTTTCTATCTGCCCTATGGTCATATTTTATCAATTGATTTTCGTGCTCAATGAACTTCTTGAGAGTCAAGAGGCATGTTCTTGGATCAACGATGAGATGAATGTTGGGTTAGGTAAGTGAAGGATCTATGATCTAAGTTGAGGAGCTAGAGGCCATACCTAGGGTTGAAATACATGTAGTCCATTTCTTCAAACATAAGGTAGGGTACAAAGGAGAAATGGTCTTGTCTCTGTAAGTTTTCCCATGTGTAATTTGTCTAGGATTTCCTGCATTACTTCTATCAAGGCCATGGGTTATCACTGGAGAAAATTTCGGAAGCTCTCACAGGGGTCTCTCTCATAGCTAGCATTTCTCATATAGGAGAATATTAAGGAGGGGCTCATTAAATAAGGTTGGATACTCTGCAATTTCTCAATACTCAGGTTCATTGCTTCATTTGAGAAATCTTCTAGGAGTTTTAACCTTCAAGCAGCTTTTAGTACTGTACATGGTGAAATTATCATTTGCTCTTCTGGCCCCCAATTGCGAATGCTGGTCTTTAGGGTAAACATTTTGCAGGTAATAGGCAAATTTAGTTATGGATGCTTGTGGAACCCTTATTGTAAGTTTATTTCAACTCTCTAATCTTTTATTGATTTTGAAGGTTTCTGTGCATATTTTATTTTCAGGTACAGAAGTCATGTAGATAGTTTTGTCTTATTGGTAAATACATTTGTAATAGGTGCTTCGTCAAGATCATGCTGGTGACTATACCACCCAGTCCTAAAAATTACTTGAGTTAAATCGCACACTATGCAGATGCAGCGTTGCACATCCAGACATGGAACTTGTTGGTAGCAGGTAAGACCTTCACCTTAGCCAGTAGATTTCATTTTCATGTAATAATTTTATCAACTCTGTCCCCTTATAAATCTACTCGGAAGAGTAGGGTTAGATAAGCAATTATGCTTCCCTTCTTAGGAGTAGTTTAAGCACTATGACTTAGCCACCCACGCCTATGAAGTTGGCGCTATCTTGATGGAGATCTATGGCCGATGTGCTTGATTCCTGGGAAACATTTTTGGCATAGCTCCATGTCTTGAAAAATCAGAACATTGACTAATGGCGGCCACTTATCTAGCTTGGCGAGGAATTCCAAGGGTGCATTGGTTAGTATTCACACAACATCATGCTACGAAGTGAAGCTCCGTTTGAAAGTTTACTGTATAAAGAACACTATACTGATTTATTGGGATACTTTCAAGAAGTATAGCCAAACCGCTGTCGTTAATCATCTGAACAAGTTTGAACTGTAAAGCTTTCATCAGATCAGATAATGGTGGAGAGTACTGCACTAATGAATTTAGATGGCTAGCTATTCACAGGATCCCCAATCCATATGGTGTACGAAAGATTCTTAGAACACCATAACGAGATTTGGTCCTGTCCCAAAAAGGATGAACAACACTATCATGATAGTAATTTGGAGGAACATGAGATTGCGATGTTAGATTGTCCTTACATAATTTTTGAGGTAGATGTTTTAGATACTACAGTTTACTTGACATACATAGGACCTTGCAAGTTATTTGAGCAAGGGTGAGTAACATGGAAGCAGTGTAGACACCTAAATGCATAGGGGGTATCAATACCTTATATAGTCTATGTAGGACATATTTATTTAATTCACCTCCTTATTTAATTAAATCCCCTACCATTATCCTTGAATCAGCATTAAATTCCCATCTAGATTGCTATTAATAAGCATTAATGGCTTTACTTAGTTAATTAATTAATCATCAATATCATATCGCGATTTCCCTGATAAACTTTTTATTCGCTACTCGGCTTTTATCCTGCACGACACAGGTGGCAATTGATCTTTATAGAGTTTGGGATCATTTCTTACACCCTTACTACCCATGATTTTATCTCGGTTCGGGCGAATCGGCCTAAATTCTTGAAAGCATCCTTGCCACTCTTTAAGAATCCTGGGAAACCTGGGACTAGAAAGTAACAGAAGTAGCGCCATTCAGGTGAAAATTTCGGCCAGAAAATCGGAGGCAACCTTACACTAGTCGTCGTGGGACCCTATGGGAAATAAAACCCCCCCTTTCTATCCAGGAGGAATCAATCATAATAAATCAATCATAACTTCGGGGAACCTAGCGCATTCTTCCTTGTACCTAAGACACTTCTTGAGACAAAAATTTTAAATAGGCCTTTATATACTCACAAAATGGCATCCTCAACATCACTCATGATCATCCTCAATTTCATGACTTTCCCATCATCATTATCTTGCAGAGAAGACACTATATATATCAATATTATCGTATATTCTTGTTTCCTAACCTTTTGCAGGTACATCGAAACTTTTGAAACATTGAGCGACAGGTAGCAACATCCTTCTCCTAAAGTCCATTTTTCTTACAATTTATCCACTATTAATACTTATCCATATTCTATTCTTTAGCTACTACTATGGTACAGTCACCACTCGATGACCTCTCATACTTCGCCATATCAAGTGAGAAGGGCCTCTTCACCCAGATAATACTATTCACAATCTATCCTTGTCCTATACTTTGAAAAACTTCCGACTCTGTCTTTAGTTTTTTTCTATAGATCCACTTACATGTATGGGAAACATAAGCTTATCAGACTTCTCAAGATTACACTCAGACCTTACAAGTCTACATATTTAGAGCTTATTCATACGGATGTCATGGGGGCCATCCTCCCAGGTCATCATCGACCTTCCTGGTGCATAGTATTGAGTTACTTTTGTTGACCTGATGCTACCAAGTAACACTTGAATTTGAAGTTGTTTCAATTATATGAATTTCTAGATCAGTCTTAATCATTACCTTTAAGATTTAGTGGCTATTTTTGTTTCTGCATGATGATTTATTGTTCTTGCATTATTTAAACTCTTTCAGATCAGAGAATGGTGGAGATTGACATCCGAGAAAGGAAGTCAAAAGAATCTTGTTCACCGATATGGAATTCATAGGGTGAAGATAGTTCCATAGATTCACCATCTAATAAATATTGTGTTTCAGAATCTATTCACATGACTTATTCATCTCATGTGCTAGGATCGATGCAATTACTTAGAGCTAGATATCTCATCGCATCCGAGGTAAATTAAACCCTCTATCATTTCTTAGGTACTATTAGT
This sequence comes from Taxus chinensis, assembly GCA_019776745.2. NCBI lineage: Eukaryota > Viridiplantae > Streptophyta > Pinopsida > Cupressales > Taxaceae > Taxus > Taxus chinensis. The sequence continues at coordinate 577,643,763 of CM034152.1, forward strand.
TTACTTTAGTAGTCAGAGGACATTCAATTTCATTAAGAATGAGAAAATTGAGTAAACACAAGAGGAGGCTTGGATATGTAATAAGGAGGTAAACTATTTGTTTCTGAAACTTTATGGTTGTGAAGCATTTTTGTCACATTGATAAAAAGGATAGGACCAAGATATAAGCTAAGTCGAAGAAATGTAGTTTCATTGGGTATGAAACTAAATGATTTTTTATTCCCGTTATGGATTTTGGATGAGAAGAAATTCATTAGGAGCAGGGATTTTATTTTCAATGAAAATTTTATGTATAGGGAACAACTTTAGGATAAGAAGATAGAAAAGTTTGAGTATGTATCACTTGATGTAGATAAAATATAGAGAAGTTCTCAAAAGACTAGGAAAATCAACAAGTATAAAAAAATACATAGAGTTGGCATTGATCTTGACACAGTCGGTGTCAATTCTATATTTGGTGTTGATTCTATAGATCAAAATCAGCAAGAACAAAAATATCGTCAAACTCTTGCAAATCTTGTGAGACATTCTACTAGGGTAAGTAGAGCCCCCTACAAGATTATCAACGTATGATAATTTAAAATTGTTTATTGATAGATGGTGGAGAGCCAGATTTTTTTTGAAGAAGCAATGCAGGTAGAAACATGGAAAATAGTGGCAAAAAGGCATGGATGAGGAGATGGACTCCTTGGAACACAACCAATACTTTTTATTTGGTTTAGTTTCTTGAAAGGAAAGAGAGCATTGTAGAACAAGTGGGTTTACAAGTTAAAGGAATAATAAGGTGACAAAAACGAGGTACATGGCAAGACTTGTTATGAAGGGATTTATGCATATGACAAAGGTATAGACTTTTATGAAATTTTTCTCTCCTGTTGTTAAAATGACTTCCATTAGTTTTGTTTTAAGTTTGGTAGATATGGAATATTTACATCTTGAAGAATTAGATGTAAAGACTATTTTTCTTCATGGTAACTTTAGAGGAAGAAATCTATATGGAGCAGCCACCTGGATATGAAGTCAAGGGGAATGAGTGATTTGGTGTGTAGATTGAATAAGATTTTTTACGTCCTTAAGCATGCTCCAAGACAGTGGTATTTGAGATTTGATAGGTTCATGATAGATCAAGGTTACTGTAGATGTCATATCTGATCTCTGTGTTTATTTTAAGAGACTAGATAATGGACACCTCCATATTATCTTGTTGTTTTATGTGAATTACATGCTTGTGGTAGGGTCAAACATGCTAGGATATAAATGAGATAAAGAGACAATTAGCCAATACATTTTCCATGAAAAATTTAGGTAAAACAATGAAAATTCTTGGCATGCGAATCAATAGAGACACAAAGAGTAAGAATATTGAATTTGTCTCAAGAATATTTTTTGAACAAGATGTTGGACAAGTTTCGTATACAATATGTAAAACCAGTGAGTACACCCTGGGTATGGCACTTAAAGTTGAGTAAGAGAACAATGTTCTTAAAACACATGAAGAGATTGCATATATTTCCAGAGTACCATATGCTTCAGTAGTTGGAAGTTTGATGTATGCTATTTGGTATGACCAAGACCAAATGTTGTCGATGCAGTGGGAATCGTCAAGAAATAGATGAGTAATCAAGGAAAGGACCACTGAAATGCAGTCCAGTAAATTATCAGATACTTGAGAGGGACCAGTAGTAGACAATTGTTCTGTGGAGGGTCAGAGGTTTCCTTACATGGATATGTTGACGTGCAGACATGGCTGGAGATTTGGATGGTAGGAGAAGAACCATAGGTTACTGTATTCATTGTTGGTGGAAGGATAGTTAGTTGGATTTATTAAACTATAAAATATTTTTTCCTTGTCTACTACATATGTAGAGTATGTTGCTACTACAGAAACAAGAAAGGAGATGATATGGATGCAGCAGTTCATGGAAGAGTTGGGAAAGAAGCAAGAGGATTACATGTTATTTAGTGATATACAAAGTGCAATTCATCTTGCAAATAACTCAATATTCCATTAAATAACCAATCATATACAACTCAAGTATCACTTTATTAGAATCAATTTTTGAGGATGGATAATCTGAAGTTAGACAAGATCCATAAAAGTCAGAATCCTGCTAATATGTTGAAAAAGGCGGTTACAAAAGAGAAATTGGAAGGTTGTCTCGGATTCTATGGGAGGTCTTCAAGATTGATCTTGAAGAATAGAAACGAATTCAAATAAGAGTATGAGGAAGAGTTGTAATAATGGGTTGCAATAGTCAGTTTCCAAGTGGGAGATTGTTGAAGTTATGGAGCCTAACTACAGAAACAAGAAAGGAGATGATATGGATGCAGCAGTTCATGGAAGAGTTGGGAAAGAAGCAAGAGGATTACATGTTATTCATTGATAGCCAGAGTGCAATTCATTTTGCCAAGAACTCAACATTCCATTCGAGAACCAAACTTATACAACTCAGGTTATCAATTCATTAAATCAGTTTTGGAGGATGAATAATTGATGTTGGAGAAGATCCATACAAGTCAGAATCCTACTGATATGTTGAAAAAGGCGGCGATAAAAGAGAAGTTGGAAGGTTGTTCGGATTCTATAGGTCTTCAAGATTGATCTTGAAGAAGAGAAACGAATTAGAGAAGAGTCCGAGGATGAGCTATAAAAATGGGTTACAACAGTTAGTCTCCAAGTGGGGGATTGTTGAAGATGTGGAGTCTAACTACAAGATGAAGTGGCAGTTTGCTTTTTCCTTGCTTTGGGAGGAATGCATGGCTATGGATAAAAATAGCATTGTCTTATTAATAGACGAGAGTTGTTATTTTTATTTTTTTCTTATTTATATGCATTTCTTATTTATAAGCATGCTATATTTAGGTTTCTTGTGGTTGAAGCAAGCTTTTACAAAAGAGGTGCACAAGTTATATATATATGTGCATGGATTTACTCTTTTATGTATGAGAAAGAGAGAATTGTATTGTATTCCTCAAGACTGAATAAAGGAGAAGATTTACTTGTTTCTAGTGGATGTAGCCCAAACTACGTGAACCATGTTAAATCTTGTATTTATATTATGATTACATGCTTCATATTATTTATGTTTTAATTCCGTTTTATTGCTCATTTGTGTTTCAATCCTAACATGATGGTCAATTGTATTTTTGTCTTCCGTATGCTTTCATATTTTTTATACACAACTGTCTATGCAATTTTAATAACAAGATCAATTATGAATAAGAGTATATACAAAGAAAAATAAAGTATGCCTTTGATTTTATGTTCTCAATTTCATAATATCTACGCTATATTTATTAAAGAACTACGAAAATAATCAAAACTAAAAATAAAAAATAAAAATTCATTTATTTATAAATCTAGAGCAAATGACCATTTGAATTACACATGAAACTATAAACCAATACAAACAATTCAATTTCATTTTTAACTAAAACCCTCAAATGCTTGTAGGTAACCAATTAAGTTTATTTGATTACATAGTTTAGAGATATATCTCATGTGAACTCAATTGAAAACCATGATTATTTATACAAGTGTTTTTAGATTTATGGGATTTTCCTAGCTTCAATTGGAACTTATGGCAGCAACTGAAGGTAGAATTCAACCTCAGTTACAAAGATAAATTGGCGGTGTTTGAGCTTCAATGATTAGTTCCTCCAAATCTCTTAATGCTTCTTTCCTCCTGCTGTCACTCCACCTTCCTCAAGGACCGGAGATGGCCTAATAGTGGCAACATTCAAGTCTTCCCTCTTAAGGTTGCCTACAAACAAATTTTTCCTGTTGTACCGCATGCACATCGTCTAAACACCATTTGGAGCTGTAAGTTCACTGGAACTAAATGGGATAAACTCAGCCTTCAAATTTGGCAATCTAAAGTGGATTCCTAGTTCCAACTCACTACTTGGAAACTTCTACATGCCAAGTCTCCTGTGTGGAAACACCTCGAGCTCCTTTTCCCATCCCCCTCTTGTCCATTTTGTGCAATGGTTGAAATTATCCAACACTGTTTTTGGTTTTGTCCGCATACTAAAATGATTTGGTCCTCCAATATGGTCTTGCTGCTCGCCATCTCGCAAACTACCTACTTTTTGAAATTTGCCCTTCTTAGCTCCTCCCTTGCTCATGACGTGATCACCATAACTTGCCGTCACATTGGAACTTCTGCTGTCAAGAGCTGTTTTTCCTTGCTCCGTGCCCCCTCCGGAGATTGAACTCCAAATTCTTTGCTCTAACTTGTCTTTCCAGGTGATCAATCCGGCCTCAGTTCTTAAGGATCAACTCAATGACAATGAGACTCTCATGACACAACTCAACAGTCTCCAAGGCCAATTGAGAAAAACAGAAAAAAATAAAATGATATGAATTGTAAGATGTTTCAAAGTCTTGTAAATTAGATCTGTTTTAGACAGCTCTATAATGCTGCTGTTAACCTCTTGTTTTTGTAACATTTTATCTTAATAAAATCTTTTCTCAATTTTTTTTTTTATATATATATAAAGTTACCAATCGTATGGGAAAATTAAGAATATTCCAATCAAATTGGACAAATTACTTTTCAAACCAATGGAATGTTGCTCCTTTACGCATCTAAAAGTACAAAATGTCTTACAATTCATACCATCATGAATATGGATATTCAGTTACAAAATGTGCCACTATACCAGTTTGTATTATCTCTTCCAATCGAGCATCCGTTTTAGAATACCAAGAACCACCGGAATCGAGTATTTTCTTTTCAGTAACGCTTTACCTTCTAATCTCCTGTGGATACGAAGTTTTTCCTGTTTTGTTGTTAACTATTGGAGACGAATCGTCGCAATTAATAGGAAAATACTTTGGAATTCTTAATGGATTCTTCTTTAAGAGAACTCTGAGAAGTTTAAAGAAGCAGACACAGCATCCAAGGAAGCTGGGATATTAAACTCGCCTTCCCCAGCTTCCTCTTCTTATAAATGAATATGAATTCTGCAAATTATGAAGCCCCACCGAGTTCTGGTCAAGAACAAACGCAGACAAACAATAAACGTGTTCGTGATACGAATGGCAAGGAAGACGCAACAACTGCAACTGGAAACAAGAAACCAAAGAGCTTGCAACGACAAACAGATCACACACTGAGTAAGTAAGGATAAGAAATTTGTTATGAATGTTTAACAAAATTGGGATATCACATTTTACTCACTGCAGTATTTTATCATGGGTAAACAGTGCAAGTCGATAACAGCGATTTCGATCGGTTGGATGCGACTGCGAATACAAACCAACAGCAGGAGATAAAAAATTACAGCGAAGTGGTAGGCTGTGCGACTTGCAAGTTTGTTAACATATTTGTTTGTAGCATAGTGGTAAGATGTAAGGTTTGAAAGCCATGCGTACTGTTCTGATTTATACTAACAAAATAAAATATGTTTAGTTTGTGATGTTTACGCTCTTTCGCAGGAGATAACCAAACCCGGCCATGGTTTTAAGGGAGGGGTTTGCGTAATTAGATACCTGCAGCTCAACTGCTCTATAAATATCACAGACGATAAAATTCTTTCAGACGACGAGAAGAGGAGGTCGACAATTGCGTTGCAGGGATTGAAGGTGAGATTAAGGCATCGGAGCTGTGGAAAGAAATTCTGTATACAGGGTCTCACGCAACAGAAAACTGAAGAAATCACATTTGTGGAGAAATCTGGAGTAACGACTCGCCTGGTGGACTACTACGACAGAAAATACAAGTGTGCCATAAAATACAAGCTGCTGCCATGTCTGGACCTCGGTATGACCAGCGATCTTCGCCCTATTTATGTTCCCATGGAATACTGTGCAGTTTTCGACAAAGATAACCCTAGCTGCAGAGCACAAACTCGAGCGAGGGAGAAACTTTATCCGGATGGGAAATCCCTTGAAAAAAAGTGGTTCATTTTATTCTGCGGCAAAGGTTGTCCCCGTCGCGATACTCTCGACAAGTTCAGAAAAGCCCTGGTTTTTAACTGCGGAGACAGCATAATTTTGCAAAATCATGAATTTTTCAAGCATATTTCTGGTGTTGCAGATCTGCGAGAGGGCGTTTCGGATGTACGGCTAAAATGCGAAGGAAAATTGAAAATTCTGGTATGCGTGATGGAGACGAAGCATCCAGCACTTTACAGGGCTCTGAAACAAACAATTGAAGTCGAGGAAAAGCTTTTCGCGCAATGTTGTCGGCTACAACAAGTCGACCATTACTGCGATCTGTACGACCCGATCGTGCTGAAAAGAGCGGATTTTGTTGTGAATTTAGCGCTGGAAATGGATGCGAAAGTCGGAGCAGACAGGAGCAGAATTCTTCTTCTCCACAGCCCGTTACCTGAGCGATTTGATAATGGTAAGGTAATGTATGTTGGACTCCATCTGATTCTCTCTGATCCTTCCGTGGCTGCTGTCGTCGGAAGCATGGGTGCTTCGGACCGTACTACTGTGTATAAATCCGCCATTAAAAAACAAGATAATTGCTCTGAACAGAGTATACAGAAGCTAATTTGGAAAATGTTGAGGGAAATCCTGGGTGAGTACAAGAAAGTAAACCGATGTCTACCAGATAAGATACTATTCTTCAGAAACGGCACTCCCGGCGGCGTAATGGAGAAAGATGTCTCTTTTCTGAAAAAGGATCTCAAAATTCGCGCAAAGGAAGAAAAATCCAGCAATCTTCCAATTCCTGTGTCCTTCATTGTTGCTCACAAGAATACTTTTCCCTGCGGCACTCGCTCTGTAAATTTTGGGAAAACTAGTAGGGTTAATTACGGCCTTTTCTCGGACGAGAATGGAATTACTCCCTCTGAATTGCATACGTTAATAAAAAATCTTTGCCATACATCTGAGAGATGCACGAAACCTCTTCCGCTGTATTACGCTCGTCTTGCGGCGCAGAGGGCACATCAATATTTGCAAGCAAAGAATGATAGCGATATGAATAAAATTCAAAACGCCATTGACAGATCTCTGTTCGTCTGCGGAAGACCAGAAGATGAAGAGATGTAAGAATAAGTAGTATGGAAGAAAAGTTTGTTTTGTTTTGTTCATTAACGACAACTACTTATTAATGGGTGTTTTTTCAGTTATATAATTTCAATTCAATTTTGTAATTTAACAAATGTATTTTAAGTCATCAATTAGTATTAATCGAGAGAATATTAGAAAAAATAACTAACATTATGAAAAATTGTCAAACTATCGTTGCAACATTTATTCATGTTCGAGTATTATTGAAAAAAAACACAATCTAACTTGTATTAGACTAATCATGAGATAAACCCCATTAATTAATCTATTGTTTCTCCCCCTGTATAAAATGTTAACATTCATATTCAAGAATATGTTTTCAATAAAAAAATGATCTATTACTTCTCATCATATACAAAATTCAAAAATATATTTTCAATAATTTTTTAAAATAAATTGAATATATTCCTTAACATGTTATACTTTCATCTAATTTCTGTGGTGCTCCATATGTTTGTCTTCTTTTCATTATTGATGATATAAGAAATGTAGAGCCTTATGTAAAGATGTTGTATTCCAATGCCTTCAAATGTATAATGAACTATTGTGAGGTGAAGCAAACTATGAAAAAGTAGGATAAAATTAAACGTCCAAACAGCTCTCTTAATCTTCCTTAAATCTAGGAGGGATCAATCAAAATGTTCCTCTCGATCCCTTTTATTGTCCCAAGTTGAAAATACATGTTGAGATGTTGAGAAGCACTCTGATATCATATATCAATTGTACAATTCTCAAGCTAAACATCTATAATAGTAGTAATTTCCAAATCCAATGTCTACAAAGATATTCTTTACAAATAATTTGAAAAAAATTGTTTTAAGTGATAATCAACCATCTCACTTTGCTAATATCTCGTTAGATGTTTGAAAGATAGTTAGAATTCAATGACCTTAGAATAAGAGGGAGGACATCCAAAGAATATTATTGATCAACACTTACTCTTGCACATTCAAACTATTATCAACAATAAATGGACCAAGAGAGAACTTCGTCTCTTACTCTTACATTTTCAAGCTATTATTAACAATAAATGGACCAAGAGAGAACTTGTCTCATACTCTTTTACTCTCAAGTTATTATTAACAATAGATAGACCAAGAGAGAACTTGTCAAAGGTGGTTGAATATTGACAATTTGTAGTGAACCTTTTCTCTTTGTGATTAGGACATGATGAAATTTCTTTAAAATTAAACATAAAAACATATTCGCACAATCACGATCAATTTAATATGTGGGCTAAAAACAATAGAAATAAAATATTAAATTATACCTAATGATGTAAGTTATAATATTTTTCATGTGTGACCTTTTATTCATGAGATGGATATCATTCCTTTTTTTTATTAGGTAAAAAGGAGATTTTTAAAGGCACCCTCAACTTTGTACAACACCATTGAAAGATAAAACAATAAAAACCCACATACAACATAATATAGACAAGGATCAAACAAGCTTGATCCAACTAACCCAAGAGGTAACCACCCCCAACCGAGGTACGACCCCTACCAACTACCAAAAACAACTCCAAAATTTTTACACCTTTTCGACCCTAAGAGCCACGAAAAGAATAACAAAATTAGAAATCAACAATAGAGCAGCAAAGCGGCTAGCCGACGACATCTATTATTGCTCATTGTAACTCTATTGCACTGTGGTGTAGTGCCTACTCCTCTGACATTTATATGATTGTAATGTTTCTTATCATAGACTAGAGTTATGGAATTTTCTATCACAGTTTAGATATTGACATAGATGGAAATTGTTATTTTGATTAGTTAATTTATAAACAGTGTGGATGTTAGACTTATGACATGATTGTAGGATGGATTATATGCATATTTGGATATATTGAATTGTTGATTTTGAGCTTATATTGGACTAATGCATTTACTTTGCTAATTATATGATGCTTGATGATGTAATTGATGTCATGATCTTATTGCTAGTTGGTAAAGTAATGAAATTTAAATAATTAGAATATGTGAACGATAGCAAATTATTTGTCTTATTTTAAGTTGCGATAATTGATTATATGTATATGCATGCATTTTTATTATCGATGTTGTTAAGATGGCCATGAGGCCATAAAGGTATTAACTTGAATTTTTTAGGTGTTTGAAACACAAATAAACCAAAGGGGGATAGGATACCAACAGTGAGAGAATATGGAGTATTGGAAACAGGTCACCATGACAACATGTGTTTTCATATGTTGTTGTTTTAGTTTGTTAGGAGGTCCCCATTGGGGGGTGACCTCAAAAGTGACCTTGGGAATGTTTTTTATTTTGTCTTGTTGATTTTTATTTAATTGTGAGTTATTTATTTTAATGTGCATATGGAGTCACTTTTATTAATTATGTTTTGCACCCCTCTTAAGTTAATTTAAAAGTGTTTATCTAGTGCTAATTAGGATGTGACTAAAAGAAGGGAAATAAATGTGAGTTGGTAGCTTTAATGTGTGTTGGTTTGGGATGAGTTTAATGTGTTTTGGGTTGTGTGTACTCAATCTTCTTGTGAAATTCGGATATTTTGACCTTCTAGGCTATTTTGGAGACTTGTGGGACAAGTTAAGCTTGTCCCACACCTTTTAAAGTCACCCACCCACCTAGCCTATGATGTGAGGGACTTACTTTAGGTCTATTTTGTGTTTTAATGAAGGAAAAGGGACAATTAAGTGCACTTTTCTTACATGGGTAATTAATTTTGTCCTTAAGGGGTGTGGGTTGGGTTGAGTGTGTAAGAGGGTGGTCTTTTCCCCAACCACCAATTTATTATGCTTTGGGGTATGATTTTGACTTTGGTGATGTGGGATGGAGAAGAAATGATGTGGCATCCTACATGGAGCCACATCATCTCCCTCTCCCTCTTTTCTATTTATTAGAATTTTTGTGAAGTTTTGGGGGTTACTTGCTTGGTTTTGGCTCTCTCATTTTGGAATTCTTTCATTTTTGGAGTGCTTGTTGGAGTTGAAGATTTTCTTGGAATTTCTTGATCTTGGAAGATTTTGGGACTTTCTTGTGAAGTGGATTCTTTCTATGGAAAGGTAGGGTCTTGCACCCTTGGTTTCTTCTCTTTTCTTGTATGTTTATGTGTTGAATGAATGTTTTTCTTGCTTGATGTTGTTGGGTAGTGAAATGTTGATTGGGTAGTGAAATGGATTGTAGGATGTGTATGAGATAGTGAAATGGAGATGAAATTGTTGGGAGGCATAAGAGTTTATTTTTGGTATTTAGGAGGGAGTGGGTTGGATGCCCCACCTTGTTCTCATCTTGTTATTTTATTTATTTGTGGGAGACATAAGAGAGAGGGAGGCATAAGAGTGAGAGAGGCATAAGAGATGTACTTTATGTGTAGGGAGGCATAAGATATTTTGGGGTTGATTGTGTTTTAGAGGTTTTTGAGGTGGGCATCCAAACCCTTAGGAGGCACAAGGGTATCCCATATTCCTTTCTCTACTTGGATTGTTTTCAGAGCCATTGTTTTTGGGAAGTTGTTGTGTTTAAAAATGAGTGTTTTGTGGTTATTTTCTTGTGTGAATGTTGGTTGAAAGTAAATGTGGAAGCCTTGTATTTGTTTTCCATGGTTGTCAAATATTCCTTATTGTCTCATTGTTGGGGCTTGGAGGGCCAATGAGGAAGTAGGCTTCACTTCCTCATTGGAGTAATGGTTAGGAGGAGAGTGTTGCCTACTCCCCCATTTTTGGTTGTGTGTTGATCTTGGAAGAAGGTGGAGTTTTGATGATGAAGGCTTCTTGTGCATTTGGAGAAAATAATAATGGAATCTCTTGTTATATTTTATCATGTTGTCTCCATTGTATATGGAGGGCTTGTAAACTTGTATTTGTTTAAAGATGAAGTTTTAGTTGTTTCATTATCAAAAATGTAATCTTAGTTGATATTGTAAATGAAGGAACAAAGTTTGAAAATCCTTTCATTACTTGTTGGAATGAGGAACTATAAGTTGTTAAATTGAATCAAGTCATTGAAATGTGATTGAAAAGAAAACAACTTTGCTCTCATTTTAGTTTATTTATTGGCTTCAATAGGTGTGTTGTTCTTGTTTAAAACTATTGGGAAATCTTGTTATAATTACTTGTGGGAATGGTTGCAAACTTGTATGTTGTGAAAGAAAGAAATATTAATTCCTATTGCATTACTAGAAAGGCATGTGATAATAAGCTAAACTATATTTGTTCATCTCTTTGAATTGATTGGAAGAAAGTCTAGAAACTCTATATGTGTATATGGAAAAAAGCCTTAAATTCTTGTTGTTATTCACCTTATCATTAAATGGATTTGTCCTTTAAACCTATGAGAATAAAGAAAAGTACTTGGTTACTACTAGATCCTAGTCTCAAATTGATTGTGAAATTTTAGTATCAAATTACTATAAGTTTATATAAGCATCAAATGTTGATTAAAGTAATAATAATAAAGGGAAAGAAACTTAGTTTTGCTTCCTATATATTACTACCAAATTGTAAGAATTTTTAAAGTAAAAGATTAAGGTTAGTTGATGTTATTAGTAACATGAATATTATCATTATTGATAATAGTAATCATATTTTAATATTATTAATAATGATATTAATTAAAATATTGACTTAGTTAATATAAATATAAAAATATATACATATATATATAAATACATACATACATACATACATATATACATACATACATATGTATACATACATACATATATAACATATAAAATAAATAAATAAATATTGTTAAATAATTGATACAGTTTTTGTTAATCTAACAAAAAGGCACAAATAAAAATCGGTTGTTGAAGTTCATAGGCATATATATATATATTGTTAAATAATTGAAAGTTTTTGTTAATCTAAAAAAAAACAAATGGGGGTTGGGTTGTCGACATAGGCCACCCGGCCCCCATTGTATTTAATAAAAGGGTAAAATAACCCAAAATGCTTTAAAAAAAAAACAAATGGGGGTTGGGGTCGCCGACCCTACCCCCCACCCCATTAATAAATGGGATGGGGGGTAATTCGGCAACCCTCACCCACAACCCATTAACAGTTCAAACCCCGTAGATAACCCTACCGCAATACATATATTTTCGGCCTGCGATTTTATTTTTCTATGTGTAGTCGGCGGGTGCCCTATTATGTGGACTGACACATATTTTTAATTACAAACACACACTGTGATGTGTGTGTGTAAATGTGTATATAAATGTGTGTGTGTGTGTACCCAAGTGTATATATACACCATTTTACCTATTTCACTAAAATGGGGTAAATACCCATATGCCCATTTGGGAAAATTATAAAATAATGAGATAAACAAAATAAATAAATACATTGCAACCCTAGAAGAGGGTGTAAATAGAACAAAAAGGAATGGAAGAATGTGCATCCTTCCTATGAGCTTGAGCTTGCCTCTCATGGCTTCCACCTCCCTCCTCCACAAATCTGTAAAAACAAAAAGAAGAAACAATAAGCCAAAACAAAAGAGAAAAGAGCTTTTTCATAAGCATGCTTAGGGTTAGTTGAATCCCTAAATCTAAGGGCCCCAAATGAATCCATTCAATGGATGAGATTCATCCCTACAAAAAGTAGGTGGGAAGTGGGTGAGAGAAATTCAAATTTTAATTTGCATGGGTAGACTTTATTTTGGGGCCACTCTAGTATGTGTAGGGGGTGTTATTATTTCTTAACCCAAATGTCTTATTAGGGAGACCTTTTTATTTAATGCAAACTTGACCCCTTTGTGGGTATAATAAAACTTTATTATTTAATTAAATAGACCACAATACCCTTGGGATTAAATTTGAGCAAACTTTAATTAAGGTTGAATTTAAATTGTATTAAAGTAAAATATAGGGGAGCCTAAGTCTTGCTTTAGACTAACTAAATTTTATTAAATAGTATTGAGAGATTTTAATATATCTTATTTAAAGGGGGGATCTAAAGGGAAATTAATAATATTAATATAATGTAATTTTAGAAACAAGAAAGTGATGACTGTTAATGTCGAATCTAGTGTTGCAAGTAGGTGTTTACACCAAAAAAAAAATTCCCTAATTTTTCTAGTTTGACCTAGGTTTTTCTTGAGTTTCGTGTAGGTAAAATTGTGGGTGTTACACTGTAGGTCCACTCGATTACATTTTCCTTTTCTTGATTGCACTGAATGTTGTTCCTTGTTCTTTACATTGATGCTTAAAATTTAAACTTGATATAATTTTTTTAATATATTTATAGCAGATGATGTTATAATACGTAAAATGATTGGGCCTTATCATACTATAGTACATCATCTTAATACATTTCAAACAACTATAAGACACATAAAAAATGTAATCTAATAGACTGATTGACAACATATGAGTTTGCGAGACGTATCAATAGTAAGTAAGATAAGGAGGATAGTAGTCCCATAATGGTTGACAAATGGAAATTTTTATGAGTTAATTTTTACACCAACATGCTCTATAGAGTATAGATATAGTATGAATGTATTTGATATCGATGCTCTTTATAAAACCCTTCAAAATTATGGAATGTCAAACCAAACAATAAAAACTAATGCACTCAACTAAATTTAACAATATAAATCCACCAATAGGTAATTTTTTAGACACAAGAAACAAAAGTACAATTCCTAATCTCACTTGAAATGCTTAGTCATTAATAACTGAGACATGTTTGTGATAGCTGGGTGCCTTTGGGTCCAAATATGTGTGAAGTGGAATGTTTCAGATCCAAATCTATCTTCAGCCCAGGAAAAAATATTTTGTTTGTTCAAATTATTTGAAATTCATGCCATGAAATCTATCTATGTCTTCTTAGTGAATGGTTGTTCTATATGTTCAAAATGTTGTTTGAGGCTACTATGATTTCTTCTCCTTCTTAAAAACATTAGCAATACTCTTGATCTAGGAAATGGGTTGGATTTTTTATTTTTCACCGACCTCAACCACACCTCAAATTACCTACACACCACTATTCCAAAGAGGGATCAAACTACATATAGTTATTTCACCGATGTGAATGTGTGTAAATTTATGTGAATGAGGTGTTGGTTCCTAGTTTTACACCCCACAGACTTGGAAACAATTAAAAAACAAATGGCTTAAAGAATGGTAGATTGAAGGTATGTAACTTTTAGCCGAGGATAGATCTAAGAATCTTTTATCACTGGGTATTAGAAATGACTAGGAGGCACATACAAAGGGAGTGGATATCTCCTACTACTTTTGGCTACACTTGAACCAGGGTGAGAGAACTCAAAGGGTAGCTTGAATGAAGGAGGGATTTTATGATTAAATCATCTACAATTATTGACAAGTCAATTTGAGAAAAGTATAGCCATAGATACAATGTTAACTCAAAGTTTTTTCACAAAAAACATTACACATACTTAATGCACCAGGCACAAGCTATTAAATACATATAATATGTGATCAAAAGCATCATTTGGAAGGAATATGTTGTAAAATTATGGTGAAATGGTACTTGAGATGATAATATTTTACACTTCATGGAAAATTCACTCAAATATTGTGAGATAAATGTGATTTTCAGGTAGACATCATGTTGAATATGCAAAGAGATATGAAATATGCAAGGGGTAGGATGGAATAGTACTTAGTTTTAATGAGGTGGGGGGTGGTTGATATGTTGGGGAGAAGTATTAGTGCTTACAGACCTACTAATTTCAGGATGTAGAGAAACAAGATCAAGAGAATATAACCTGTGAAGGGGAATTTGCATTCAATGATACCAAAATCAGGAAAATACTACCACATAACCTTTGGATTTTCAGCACAAACACTCATGCATGAATTTCCAACAAAGTGTTTTCTATATCAAATTATAACACCCAAGATACACTCGAGGGATATAAGCAGTGACTTCCTATGCAATATTGTAGAAAGGATTTTAAAACTAAACAAATATTACAAAGAATACTACAACACAATACTTATTCAATAACTTTAATGAGATGCATTAACCAGAAAGAAATCCTTCGTATTTCATTGATTCAAAAAATACAAGATTACACCAAAATTTATATCTATCAAAATGTGTTCTCACTTAAATCCCAAAAAAATCATACTAAAGCATGGTAGATAATTCTATACACTTTAATTTAGACAAGGGAAGCGTGAAAATGCTCTCAATTCCTACTAACAACTATAAAACATAATCACCTTAGTAAAAACCCAAAGACTAAAAAAAATAGAACCGGAATCGACCCCTAGAATTAAGACATGTCTTCATTCTTATACAAAATTCCCCCTAAGGGAACATACCCAAATATCCTTAAAAACCACATGAAACCAACAAAAATGTGGGGCAAAAGATTCTAAATTTTCCAAAATGAATGGAAGGATCCTCCAACTAAAAAGATTCTACTCTGATACGCTAGGCTAGAATGGTTTTTATAAATGATCTTAAGCCCGCGAAGGAGTGGAGAATATTATTTTTGCCAACAAAATCCTTTTTGTCTCTCTCAGTCCTGTCACCATCGCGTGTGCACTCTTGGAGAGAGTTTTTATCTATCGTCATTATTTGATTTGATTATCTACATGAAAGGATGAATCAATAAAATATAGTAAAAATGGAGATGAAGAAGTTGATAATCAACTTTGAATTGACCTCACATGGGTAACAATTCATAATCAAACTTGGGAAACATATTCTTGCACAGAAAAATTACTCCTGCTCCTATCCATTTATGCCAAGAATTTAAAAATATTTGTAATGTCTTGGGTGATTTAATTGCTCACACACATTTTCTTGGGAAGCGTGGTCTTTCAAATCACCATTCCATCACTATAAAAGTTACAATTCTTTCTTTCCTTTTCATAACAAAGCAATTGTAATTTTTTTTTGAGATTTTTCTAAAGAAAATGGCATCAGAGGAGGTCAAAACCAATCTGGCGGAACTATCCTCACAGAACCCATGGTCTATCTTTAACCTCGCAGGCCTTGATGAGGACTTTGTTAGGATGGTATTTAAAATTTCAAACGGATAAGTGCTTGCCCCTGAGAGTTCCACACAAAATTAGTGCGACTAGCCTTCATGAATAGGATTTCCAAGATGACGCCTTTATTCGTAGTCTTTCAAGTTCTCCTCCACCATATTATTTGTCCACAGGACCACTTCCATACGGGCACTTTGAAGCAATTTTTTCTTAACTGTCATCTCGCTATCAAGGGGGAAATACCAGTGGTATTATAACCTTACTTTACATCCTTGGTATTCGAACATGAGCTCCCAGTCCCACACTATGAATTTATAGGTGAACCTTGGGGAAATAAATTCCCAATTGATCAACGACCGGACAGGCTAGAGAAGAGAGTCTCCTCCCTCGATAAATCCATTGCAAATTCCAATCCTCCTCCCTAGAAAAAATGTCAAACAACCCAAAGTAAGCCAACAGAAGGATCTATACAAACTTCATTTCTAGAATGCAAAGCTCCTCACAGAACAAAAGCTTACCTTAATGGAGGAGTTTATCTGTTGGAGTGGGTCACATCTCTTAGGAAGAAATATGAGTTGATCTAATATATTAATAGACACCGAATGAGCGTCAATGAGCTCGTGGCTATGGGGATGTCCCGCAAAATGATGGGTGACATAAAATATGTGTTTTGCATGGTTGACATCAAGGAGTTTGTGGTTAGCAAGGATAATATTTTGGACCCTCTTCCAATCTTCATGGGGGAAATTGTGAAGATTGACACATAATACAGAAATTATATTATTTTTGTATGCCTTTCGTATGTATTTCCATGAGTCAAGGTCCCTATAGAATTCCATGTTACTTTTCATGCTTATACAAAGAAAAATGTTTATGATGGGTTGAGCTCAATGTACTCACTTTCTGTACATTTCTTCAATTTATCCCTATATGCATCAAAACATTTGAACATCCCAAAGATGGAATTATTATCTGGCCCTGTGTGAGAAAGAAAAAATATTTCTTATTTAGATAAAATATTGTCACATTTAGAAAAATAAATAAAAATTCTTCACCCTCTTAGCCAACTTATTAACACAATTATCCAAATGAATAAATTTTTGAATGACAAAAAAATAAACTCATTTGGGGCTTCCAGCTCCCCTATAACATGTTTCTTTAGAATTCTAATCAATTTATCCATATCTGCAGTCCCTAGAGTACATATGTTTTCAAGGGGAAGCATTTTCTCAATTTTTAACTCAAGGTCAAAAACTGGTACCTTGGTTTGTATTAGATATTCTATAAACTCTTTCTCCTTTTCCACCATTTGTACCTTAGTTTCAATATGAGATTCAACAATAACCCTGTGTATTTTCTCAACACTTTCCCCTTCTACCTCACTACCCTTGGATTCTTCTTTTTTAGTCTCAAATCCCTTGGATTCTTTTCCTATTACTGTTGGAGATGGTTGATCACCTGCATATGTAGGTTTCAAAGTTTCACCCACTTCTCCTCCAGAAGGAGAAGGTTACCTTGTTACCTCAACATGAGGCTTTCTCAGAATCCCGATATCTGCTTTAGTTTTTGTAATAATTCTTTCCACATTCTTCAAATAAGTATCAACACACTCTTGAGTTGTGTGGGGTTGCTCAACCTTTGTTATTGGATTTCTTTAACTTGTCCAATCCCAGGTTGACCCATAACTCCAATTGCATCCTATGCTTCTTGGATTTTAGGCCCTTAAATATGAATTAAACCTAACTCACCTTCAACATTTATCATTCCCTGATCAATACTTGAATCCTTTAATAAGTTGGTGGAAATATGCTCATACACTGGAATCTCTTCTTGTTGTTTCACTTCTACACGAGCCTCCATGTATCCCATTTCCATCGAGCTTCGAGGAATAAATTAAATTTTCCATCTTGTAACAATGAAAGGATGCAAAAATACAAAATTCAATATGTAATTGTGTTCACGACCTCCAAATTCCTTGAATATTCCATTTAGCGGGGGTCAGGGATGGAATTGTAACTTTGCAACCTACATATCTTGAATTTTCTTCAAAAGAAGAATGGATAAGGGTATATTAGGAGAATATTCCTTTGAGGTATATTTACATTTTTCAAGATTACAAAAAGTACAAAGTTACGATTAAGTTCCAAGTGACCAGATACTTAGAATATTCCATATTTTAGGCACAGGGGATGGATTTTCATTTTACAATTTTTTCAAAGCAAACTAAAAAAATAGATAATTCCATCGTACCATATTGAGGTACAAGGACACACATTTTCCCTCCATTAAATAGAAAACCCTGGTAAGAAACAAACCAAATCTTAAGTTAAAACACAAACAAGGGATTATAGGGTCAAAATATGACATTATCATTCTCAAGATCTAGAGAGAAGGCCATAAAACTAGAAAAGGTCGAGAAAAATAACAAAGGTTGAGAATTTTTTAAAAAATATTCACGAAATTCAAAAAGTGGTTCCTGAAATCAAACATGACATTTGTAGGCACCAATATTGGCTCTCGCTCAGGGATGGACACCCCCAGCGGATGTCTAAAGAGCCACACAAATACTCATGGAAGTAGACCACGTGCCTATCCATGGGAAATTAGTCACATAGTAATACACCTAGGTATTTTCAATTCAAAACAACATGAGCACAAAACTGACAAAAAATGATCACAAAGGACCAGAAGGGAATAAAAAATAAACAAATAAAACTATACATTGTACATAATTACAAGATGAAAAAATAAATCCAAAAAGTACTTGAATTCATGTGATTGATAGGTAACTATTGGCAATCAAAATTGTATCCTTCCCCAAGTCATAGAAAACTCAGGATTTTATGGCAATATGGTACTATCTCCAAGTTGTGGGACTTGCACTTTGAGAAAGACCTCCGGAGAAGGTTGGTTCCTCTGCCCAAAACTAATGCTAAAACTACTCCTACTTCAAAAAACAAATCCTAAACTAAACATGCCAAGGGACTAGGGTTAGAAGGATATGTAGAAAGGGAAATCCTAAGCTAAAAGGGGTGGTGATAGCACCAAAAAAGGGGGATGAGAGACAATCTGAGGGAAAATGGGGGAAAATGGGCAGAGAGAGGGCAGACAGACATTCCAAAACTCAAAACACATTCAACTTGCCACTTTCACCTAAAACACAATCAAAATGGAGCCTGCAAATGAAATAAATATGCACAACACATCACAATGGTAGAAGGAAGGAAATAATACAAATAAAATGAGATAAGACAGACAAAACATTCCGCAAAACATATTTTATTGCTTAAAATATACACAATCCATTACAACTGAAACATAAGGCAAGAAGACATTTATAAACGCTAAAATAAATGTTTGTCACTCACAGCTGCTTGGGAAACCATTTTGACATGGTTCCTTTTGTAGTTTAGAATGTCCATCTTCTTCAAAATGAAATATTTTATAATATGTAGACCAAGGAAGAAAGAGAAGAAGGAAAAGACAAGGAAAGAAATCATTTTTTATTTTAATCATAAATGAAGATCTGTTTTCCCTCTAACATGACATATCAAGTACGTCCCCCAATTTTTTTTGGCTTGAAGAAGAAGGAAGAGCACCATACTTCATCAATTCTAGTAGTTGAGCCATTTGATTTGATCATTTGTATGTCGAGGACTTGTTGTCCACTCAAAATTCCCCTGCTCTTAAGAAAGTGAAAATTTAAAATTTTGAGTTTAAGTGTTTTCTCTGTTGTACTGATAATGTGAAATGCCAAAGAAATTGAGAAATTTGCGTTTTTGGGTCATTTTGTGTGTTCTTCGGGCCTATCGGACATTTTTGTCCCACGTGTCCCAAGTTCAATTGGGCCCTCTGTTCCCTGATCAGCCGGTTCACCCGAAGTCTGTTCTTTTCGGGCCTGTCGGAACTTTTTGTCCCAAATGTCCCAAGTTCGCCTGGACCAATTGTTCCATTTTCGTCTGATTCGGCCGAGCCGCGTACTTCACGTACTTTTGTCCCGCATGTCCCAAGTTCAATTGGGCCCTCTGTTCCCCGATCGGCCGGTTCACCCGAAGTCTGTTCTTTTCGGGCCCGTCGGAACTTTTTGTCCCAAATGTCCCAAGTTCACCCGGGCCAATTGTTCCATTTTCGTCTGATTCGGCCGAGCCGTGTACTTCGCGTACTTTTGTCCCACGTGTTCCAAGAGAATTTATGCGTCTTTTCCCCATTTCGTCCGAATCGGCCGAGCCATGTACTTCGCGCTTTCGCGTCCTAAATGAACCAAGTGTCATTCGTGCTAATTTTTCCCGCTCTACCCGAATATCTTGCTTATTCAATTTGGTAGGTATGTATTAAATACGCATTCATTTCCTTTCTCTCTCCTAAACGGCTATATAACAAGCAAACCCCCTATGCGTTAGGCACACTGCTTTCCTGCTATCTTTTGCTCGAACCTTTGCAATCTAAATTCCTGCGCGCGTATCCATTTTCCTCTGCAATTCCTTCCCAAGTCTAGCTTGCAGCTTCGCCCTCCGAATTACTACCAACATGAAGATCAAATTTCAGGGGCAAGAACAAATCTCACCACTAGAGTCTGTCGTTCCCAAAATCGGGGATAGTGAAGTTCGCCATCTTGACTTTAGTGATTTCTGGTCGAGGATGACAGACGCAAACCCTACGCCAATGGCACAGAGGATTCATGACAGCAGTTTGGCTTTCGCTGGTGGTTTCCTAATCTCTGTGCAATGTGCAGATACAATGCTTTCATGCGGAGCTCATTTCAACCCTGATTCGAGCGAATTGACCAATATACACGTGGCAGAGACATAGCCTAGGCATTGAAGAGATTCAGGAAGCAGATTTTGAAGTCAGTGGGTCCCTCCCAGTCATAAGCACCTGTCTTCTTCTCCTTATTCCTCTCTTCTCTTCCTATTCTTTTTCTCAGATTTATTGTAATAAGTTGAGGTATTGCGATTGGCAATCCTTAACTAATCTTTAGTTAAAAGAAGTAGTTACTGAGAGTAACTGAATTGTAAACTATATAATGGCCTCTCCTCGCCATTTTGAAAGAAGGAAGAACTTGGCTTATTTTCTGAAAGTGTAAATAAATCATAAAGAAATCAATACAGAAGGGCTTTTCATTCTTCATCTATCTGATCTCTTTTATCCCTAAGCTTTTCATTTAATCTTGTTAAGATCATTTGTCTATATTATATTAAGAAGCTTTGTATTCTTACAGATGTTATTGATAGAACTTTGTGTCTTTCAAATTTCATCTTATTAGTATGATACAAATGATCTTGTTTCAATTCACTGTACCTTTGCATGCATAAAGAATTACTCTGTCATCTATAATTCTAAATGGTGCCTTTCTGCTCGTTCTCATTTTCTCATTCCTCAGTCCTTTTGTAATTGATGATCCTTATAGAAAACACTTTCATAAATATCCAAGTTCCACAAGAAAATCATGTTTTGTATATGTGTAAATAGGTTCGTTTCTGAATAAGGGAACCTCTCCCATTAAAGAGGAGGGACTTCTTGTCCCCTGACTGTTGCTCTTCGTGAAGTCCTATTTGACGACCAATAGTTTTTTGGTGACTCCGCTGGGGAAATCATATTCCAGTTCTGTAATTATTGATCATCCTTTGATATGGCGACTCTATGTTTTACTCGAGGGAGAAGGGCCCTTGGTATTGAAGATTCTCAGTTTCAGCTTTTGGAGCAGCAGGGTTTTCCTTTCCCTTCAACAAGAAATAGAAATACTCGTTCAACAAGTACTCCACCTATCCAAGATAGAATCCCTACGGGTGGTATTCCTTCAGAGTCAATCAGTCCTAATCTTTGAGCTTTGATTCTTGCTGGTGTTGCAGTTCCTCTTCAAGCCATTTTTCCAAGAATGGCGGTACCATTGCCCTGGGGTCATCGTGTCGGGCCCCTTGCCCTTCCTCAGCCTTTGTACGAGTTACCCAGAGGTAACCGGAAGAACTTCCCTAAATTCAAAGGTGATGGTAAAGTGCATCCTGATGAACACATCGCAGCCTTCATAGTTGCATGCGGAGTTATGGGAGTTGAACATGAAGATGTCTCCATAAGACTTTTCGTTGAGACTTTACAAGATAATGTTGCTGATTGGTTCTATCACCTTCCAGCTGGTGCTATCACCAGCTGGGATACAATGAGAACTAGGTTTGAAAACCGGTTCAAACCAGCAGAAGACGTGCATGCCTTGCTAGCCCAAATCTCTCAAATAAAGAAAGATTCACAAGAACCCATGAGAGAATTTGTGGCCCGATTCAACAGGTTGATTAACAAAATTCCACCAAATACTCTACCTGTAGATCAAATTCAAAAATGTTTTTTCCTAAATGCTCAATCACCTGAAGTTAGCTATGCACTAAGAAGGGCTAATCTCGCAACATTGGCTGAAGATCAAACTCTTGTTGTTAGTGTCGAAGATGATTTAATCATGTCAGGGAAGTTGAGGAGAGACCCTTCTAAATCTAAATCTGCTTCTTCCTCCTCTTCCACCCCTGGACCTAATACTGATCCATTGGTACAAAAACTTGCAAATGATCTCATTGCCATTAAGAAACAATTGGCTCAGCATGCTCCCTATGCAGACGTTCCAAGGAGGAATTTTCAGCCCAGAAATTGTTTTCCTGCTGCTCAAACAAGGCTAGCGCTTGAAGGACCTCCTATTAAAGTTCCCGTCAATGCAACCTGTGAAGTTGAGGAACCTGAAGATGAAGAGGTTAATGAAGATTGCGAGGAATTTGTTGAAGAGGTTGATGATGAAGCAGATGAACTTGAGGGATCTCGAGTTAATTTCTTCACCACTGAGGGCATTGATGATGAGGATGATTATGATGAAATAGTAGCAGACATGAATAGAAAATCATATGCTATCATGACTAGAGAGAAGAAAAATCAGAGGGAGAAAGTGATGCAGCCCACCAAGAAATCTAAAGAACAGCCGACAACTATCCCCGTAATTGCAAAAAGAGGATCTCCTATCCCCGTTTCATCTACACCAAAGGTGAGTCCTATCAATTCTGCTACTAAAGTTATTTCCGTTTCTCCTAAATTTGATAAACCTAAGATTTCAAATGATGATAGCCCGTCCACTTCTGGGTCTTTCGATATTATTGATCACTTAAAAAAGACTAAGGTTCAAATCTCAGAAGCTGAATATTATCAAACCCATCCTAAGGCCTTTGCTAAAATGATTCACTTTGTCAATTCCCATTCTAAAACTACCTCTAAAGGCCTTTTACCCACTCCTTCTTCTGCACCACAACCTACTCTGGTAGCTGTTGTCACCTCACCCAATGACAAAATCAAACCATTCTATGTGACACTTCTTATAGCTGGCCATAGGCTCAACAATTGCGTCATAGACTCAGGAGCATCAGATAATGTGATGCCTGCTAAAGTAGCTTATGCCTTAGGCTTGACTCTCACATGCACTTATGGATCTTGTTACTCTATGGAGAGTAAGGAAGTGCCCTTAGTCGGAAGAATTAAAGATGCACAAGTGGATTTTGCTGCTTTGCCTGAGAAGAAAGTTTTGGCTACCATCTTAGTAGCAGATATTCCTCCTTCATACGGGATGTTGCTAAGCAGAAAATTCTGTAAGGATGTAGGTGGAGAAATTCAAATGGATTGGTCACATGCCCTCATACCTGTTAATGGACAAATGAAGAAGTTGCTTCCTGAGAAGCAATCTGAGTATATTGTACAAAAAACGGATGATCCCAAAGCACAAATACTCTATGAGGATATGGGGCATGGCAACTACATGATTATGTCTCCTGAAGAAATCCAACTCCCCAAAGTATCACCTAAAGATTCTAATGGTGTTTGGATTTTAGAGTTTAATGGAAGTTGTTCCTCAACTGGTTCTGGAGCTGGTGTCATACTGGTGTCACTTGAAGGAAGCCTTCATCCTTTCTCATTCAAGTTGCAATTCGAAAATACCAATAATACAACAGAGTATGAGGCTCTCATTCTTGGACTACATGTAGCAAAAGAACAAGGTGTGAAGAATCTTCTAGCTCGTGGGGATGCGGAATTGATTGTAAAGCAAGTTAGAAACCTCTTCCAGGTGAAAAATGGAAGGTTGAAACATTACAGGAATCAGGTGTGGGATTCCATTGAATTTCTTGATGCTTTCTCCATTGAAGCAATACCTAGGGAGAAGAATACCAAGGCTGATTCATTAGTAGTCTCTAGGTCACTGCTTATACCTCATCCTGACTTTTCCCAAGATAAGTTCACCATTGAGATGATCCATCGACCTAGTGTACCTGATAATACAAATAACTGGCAAGTTTTCAATAATGATCAACATTTGCTTTCTTTCTTAGAACTCAAAGATAATTTTGAACAGCTATACTTTGAAGGAAGTGATAATTTGCCTCGTGAAAGTGTGCCCTTTGACAAAGCAGCCACTCAAGGAGAAGAAACGGATCAGGATGGATGTATCAAACTCAAGGGAAACAAGATCCCTAAAGGATTGGTAAGTTTAGAGGAACTGTTTGATAAACACGACAGGTATGTAAAGTCTAGAGATTATACTGGACCTCAACAATCAGTTGAATATGACAAAATTAATATTGGGAGTTCTATTGACCCTAAGTTCATGAACATTGTAAAATGTTGCACAGCAGATGAGAGGAAGAAAGCAATTGATCTGTTAAAGAGGTATAAGGATGTTCTTGCCTACTCTTATGAAGATTTAAAAGCTTTCCAACCAAAAGAGATGCAACATTTTATTCCTCTCAAACCTGGAATTAAGCCTTTTAAACAAAAGCAGAGGCAATACAATCCCAAAATAGCTGACACCATTTTTCAAGAAATACAGAAGTTGTTGAAAGCCAAAATCATTTTTCCTATCCATCATTCAACATGGATTGCCAATATTGTACTTGTTAGAAAGAAAAATGGCGAGATTCGTATCTGTGTTGACTTCAGGAATCTGAATCAGGCTTCCTTGAAAGATAATTATCCTTTACCTATGATGGATCAGGTCTTACAAGCAGTAACAGGATCTGAAATGTTGTCTATGCTTGATGGATTCTCAGGATATAATCAGGTAGAAGTTAATACTGCAGATCAACACAAAACAACTTTCACTACCCCTTGGGGTACCTTTGCTTACAAAAGAATGCCTTTTGGGCTCATTAATGATGGTGCCACTTTTCATAGAGCTATGGATCTGGCCTTTGGAAGTTTGAAAGGGAAGTGTATTGTTGTATACCTTGATGACTTGACTGTGTATTCTAAAACAAGGGCAGATCATTTTCAGCACCTGGAGACAGTTCTGCTAAGATGTAGAGAACATGGGATCTCTTTGAATCCCAAAAAATCCGTCTTTTGTGTCACAGAGGGGAAATTATTAGGGCACATCGTCTCCAAAGACGGTATTAAAATTGATCCTGAGCGAGTTCAAGCTATTCAGAAAATTCCTCTCCCAACCAGCAAAAAGGGCGTGCACTCTTTCTTTGGTAAGATCAATTTTTTGAGAAGATTCATCCCTGATTTTGCAGAACTAACTCTGAATATCTCCCAAATGATGAAAGGCAAACAAACGTTTGGTTGGTCTTCTGAAGGGAAAGAAGCCTTTGAAGATATTAAAAGAGCCATTGCTAAAACTCTTATTTTAGCATGTCCAGATTTTAGCAAAGATTTTATTATCTATTGCTACGCCATAGATAACACCTTGGCTGTTGTTTTGACTCAGGAAGATTCTAATGAGCACGAACTCCCAATTGCATTTATGAGCTATATTCTGAAAGATCATGAGTTAAAATATACCATGATGGAAAAACATGCTTTTGCAGTGGTTAAAGCTATTAAGCAGTTTCGTTTTTACATTCTTAACTCTCACTCCATGGTGTTGGTACCAGATACAACTTTTAAGTCAATTCTTACACAGCAGGAATTTGGATCCAAGAGAGGGAACTGGGTGGCTAAGTTTCAAGAATATGATATTGACATCAAACTGACCAAGCTCGTCCGTGGAAAAGGCCTTTTTGAACTCATCACTGAAGGAGCTAGACATGAGTTACTGGAGGATAAAATTGGTCTTCCTACAGTTCTGTTTCTTAGCTCAGTTGATGAATGGTATGTTGATATCGCTCATTTTCTCACCTATGGAGAATGCCCCTTTCATTTGACTGCCAAAGAAAAAAGGACTGTTAAACTAAGGTCAGTGCAATATGTGTTGTGGGAAAACACCTTGTTTAAACGTGGGTTAGATGGAAGGTTTTTGAAATGTGTGGACAAGGAACAGCAGAAAAAACTACTCTCAGCTTTTCATGATCAAGCATGCGGAGGGCACTACTCATCAACCATCACTGCTCATAAGATACTTCGTGGAGGATATTACTGGCCTACCTTATTCAGAGATGCATCCAAGTGGGTTGATAAATGTGAGGCTTGTCAGACTTTCATGGGTAGACCCAAATTGGCCTCTTTGCCTCTTAAGCCAGTTGTAATTGAAGAACCTTTTCAACAGTGGGGTTTGGAGTTCATTGGAAAACTTAATCCCTCTTCTAGTGCTGGTCATACTCATATATTAACTGTTACAGATTATTTCACCAAATGGGTAGAATCCATTCCAGTACAGAGTACTACTTCTGAAGTGGTGTGCAGTTTCATCAAAGAAAACATCTTGGTAAGGTATGGTGTACCAAATAAGATTGTGACAGATAATGCTTCGAATTTTTCTTCAACTGAGATGATGGATTTTTGTTATGGATATGGCATCTCTTTGGCTCACTCCTCATATTACTATCCTCAAGGAAATGGACAAGCAGAATCCACTAATAAAAATCTGGTGACCATAATAAGGAAATTAGTCAATGAGTCTCAACGAAACTGGCACAAGAAAATCTATGATGCTCTTTGGGCAGATAGGATCACACCGAAGAGAGCTATTGGAATGTCCCCTTTTCAAGTGGTATATGGAGTAGAAGCTCAATTGCCAGTAACAGTGGAGCTGCCAGCCTTGCATCTAATGAAGGCCATTAAACATACCAGTTTCAATGATGCTTTGGATAAGAGAATAATGTACCTTCACAAATTGAATGAGGATAGATTAGAAGTTACTGATAAGATATCTGCTCATCAACAAAAATTTAAGGTCCTGTTTGATAAGAAAGCCAGGTTCAGAGATTTCCAAGTTGGAGACACTGTTTTGTTGTGGGATAAAAGGCATGAACCTCGTGGCAGCCATGGCAAGTTTGATTCCCTTTGGCTTGGACCTTTCAAGATCAGGCACTTTGCTGGTAAGAATTCTTTTTACCTTGATTATATGGATGGTTCTTCTCTCCCACTTCCTTATAGTGGGCAGTACCTGAAATTGTTCAAGTCATAGGTGATTAGGGAGTCCTTTGTATATTCTATACAGCGTTTTGTTTTTTCCCTTTGTTTTGGTGTGTTGTCCTCTGTATTGGTTTGCTTTTTGACTCCGTTGCCCAATGGATAAGGTACTGGTCTACTTCCCTGAGTTTGTCTAAGTTCTTACCTTGTCTCATTCCTTGAATTTATGCCAAGTCATCCCCAGAAGGAGCCAGCTGTTGTCCACTCAAAATTCCCCTGCTCTTAAGAAAGTGAAAATTTAAAATTTTGAGTTTAAGTGTTTTCTCTGTTGTACTGATAATGTGAAATGCCAAAGAAATTGAGAAATCTGCGTTTTTGGGTCATTTTTGTGTGTTTTTCGGGCCTGTCAGACATTTTTGTCCCGCATGTCCCAAGTTCAATTGGGCCCTCTGTTCCCCAATCAGCCGGTTCACCCGAAGTTTGTTCTTTTCAGGCCCGTCAGAATTTTTTGTCCCAAATGTCCCAAGTTCGCCTGGACCAATTGTTCCATTTTCGTCCGATTCAGCCGAGCCACGTACTTCACATACTTTTGTCCTACGTGTCCCAAGTTCAATTGGGCCCTCTGTTCCCTGATCGGCCGGTTCACCCGAAGTCTGTTCTTTTCGGGCCCATCAGAACTTTTTGTCCCAAATGTCCCAAGTTCGCCCGGACCAATTGTTCCATTTTCGTCCGATTCGGCCGAGCCGCATAGTTCATGTACTTTTGTCCCTCGTGTTCCAAGAGCATTTGTGCGTCTTTTCCCTGCTTCGCCCGAATCGGCCGAGCTGCGTACTTCGCGCTTTCGCGTCCCACATGTCCCAAATGAACCAAGTGCCATTCGTGCTAATTTTTCCCGCTCTACCCGAATATCTTGCTTATTCAATTTGGTAGGTATGTATTAAATACGCATTCATTGCCTTTCGCTCTCCTAAACGGCTATATAACAAGCAAACCCCCTATGCGTTTTGCACAATGCTTTCCTGCTATCTTTTGCTCGAACCTTTGCAATCTAAATTCCTATGCGCGTATCCATTTTCCTCTGCAATTCCTTCCCAAGTCTAGCTTGCAGCTTCGCCCTCCGAATTACTACCAACATGAAGATCAAATTTCAGGGGCAAGAACAAATCTTACCACTAGAGTCTGCTGTTCTCGATATCGGGGACAGTGAAGTTCGCCATCTTGACTTTAGTGATTTTTGGTCGAGGATGACAGACGCAAACCCTACGCCAATGGCACAGATGATTCATGACAGCGGTTTGGCTTTCGCTGGTGGTTTCCTAATCTTTGTGCAATGTGCAGATACAGTGCTTTCATGTGGAGCTCATTTCAACCCTGATTCAAGCGAATTGATCAATATACACGTGGCAGAGACATAGCCGAGGCGTTGAAGAGATTCAGGCAGCGGATTTTGAAGTCAGTGGGTCCCTCCCAGTCATAAGCACCTGTCTTCTTCTCCTTATTCCTCTCTTATCTTCCTATTCTTTTTCTCAGATTTATTGTAATAAGTTGAGGTATTGCGATTGGCAATCCTTAACTAATCTTTAGTTAAAAGAAGTAGTTACCGAGAGTAACTGAATTGTAAACTATATAATGGCCTCTCCTCGCCATTTTGAAGAAGGAAGAACTTGGCTTATTTTCTGAAAGTGTAAATAAATCATAAAGAAACCAATACAGAAGGGCTTTTCATTCTTCGTCTATCTGATCTCTTTTATCCCTAAGCTTTTCATTTAATCTTGTTAAGATCATTTGTCTATATTATATTAAGAAGCTTTGTATTCTTGCAGATGTTATTGATAGAACTTTGTGTCTTTCAAATTTCATCTTATTAGTATGATACAAATGATCTTGTTCAATTCACTGTACCTTTGCATGCATAAAGAATTACTCTGTCATCTATAATTCTAAATGGTTCGTTTATGCTCGTTCTCGTTTTCTCATTCCTCAGTCCTTTTGTAATTGATAATCCTTATAGAAAACACTTTCGTAAATATCCAAGTTCCACTAGAAAATCATGTTTTGTATATGTGTAAATAGGTTCGTTTCTGAATAAGGGAACCTCTCCCATTAAAGAGGAGGGACTTCTTGTCCCCTGACTGTTGCTCTTCGTGAAGTCCTATTTGATGACCAACAGGACTGCTCTTTTCTCCCTCAGAAGTTGTGTTTTCCATTTTGACCTACAAATTGCCACCAAAATTAGAATTTTTTGATGCCAAATTAAATGGCTTGAGGAGATATTTCTAATGATATAAATTTTTTTTGATTTGGAGCTATGGATCAAAAGATATAACCATTTAAAATTTTGCATGTCGAGAAGCATATGAACTTGAAAAGTGGCAGCCTTTGATTAGCTCGGGGATTGGGCTTTGCCAACATGTGCATTTCTCTTCTCTTGCCATGTGTTAGTCTTTGGTTGTCTTGGATTGGGCCTTTGCTTCCCTTTACTTTCGTTTCCTTTAGTGAGTGAGTCTGTTTTTATGAAATACGAGCTAACTGAAAATTTCCATGTTCCTTCGCAATTTACCTTTTCAAAGCCCTTTGACTGACCATTGTGAAGTGTGAACCAATGAAAAGGATCCAAACACTTCACAATGTCATTCCTTTTGATTATCCCTTCTAACACCTGCAAAGCATTGAACAATAAGAATGCTCTATGCCTCTCAGGTTATCAGACTCTTGATAGTCTTATCTGACAATTGCAAAGTGTGATCCAATGATAAGCTCCACGCACTTCACAATGTCAGTATTTATTTTATCTTCTTCTTCCCACTGTGAAATATTGGCCTATGAGGGAGCCCCACATTCCTCACGTTGTCATAACTTTTAAAACTTGCCTTAGTCCATCGCATTCGTCAGACTGTGAAAGGAGGACCAATGAAATGGCTCCATGTAGCGTTGTTGCCTGAATTTTTAGAGTTGTTGGCTTTGCATTGCAAATTTCAACTTGCTTGGACTTAGAAACTTTTAGGCTTCAATAATTTTTGCCACATAGCCCCTTTGACCTCGCTGACTTTTCCCGTACCTAAAGAATTATAAAACCCAGTCTATTCCGTGGACTTCAGGTTTGCTAGATCTCATCTCCCTTAAGACTGTCGGGATGCCACCATGTGTCCACTTTGGACCATCGCTCAGGTGCCATCTATCAGTACTAAAATCTGCCACGTGTTTGTTGACTTCCCACTTGAATTTACCCCACTACGAACCCAAAAATATATGGAATGTGTCTTATTCCGTGGAATTTAAGTCCTCCGAAGCTAAAAGATTTGAGGAGAACTAGAATCTCACCACATGGCCCACTGTCTGATGCTTGGGATTGAATTTTATTGCCAAATGAATGTCAATCGAATTTTAAAGGGATCTTCCAATACTTTAAACGTAGTATCCCGTAGGTTTTTGAATACCAATGACCAACGCTTTTGAGAAGAGGAAAATGACAATTGTTTAATCATATTAGACCTGTTAAAAATGGCTAATTCCATTTTTAATGAGTTATCCAAATTAACCCGGGGAGTAATTCTAGGATAACATTTTGGCGACCTCTAGCGGTAATTTTTCTGCAAAATTTGACCAATAGCCTTTATGCAATCCATTGGGCATGGAGTCGAGCCCAAAAATTTGAAAACTAATATTTTTTCTTTTAAAATCCTTACCCCTGAGCTGTTATGAACTTAGGATAAACTAAAACTACCTGAAATTGATCTATGGAGCTCGAGATTTAACTTAGAATGGCTCCAACTATTTGATTCTGCCATGAAACCTGCTCAAACTGATATGAGTTTCCTTGGTTTGCTCTTGAAGCTGATTGCTTGGGATTTGATTTTCTTTATAACTACCCCAAAACACTACATTTTGACCAAGGAAGGGGCACCATGGGCT
Organism: Taxus chinensis; assembly: GCA_019776745.2. Lineage (NCBI taxonomy): Eukaryota > Viridiplantae > Streptophyta > Pinopsida > Cupressales > Taxaceae > Taxus > Taxus chinensis. Next base: position 577,674,970 of record CM034152.1, read on the forward strand.
CTGGACTGAAATTGATCTTTTGAGGCCGAAAAAGGTACTTTAAAAGCTTCCCCAAAATTTGATCTGGCCATGAACATTGTTCTGCCTTTCAAAATGTACTATGCAAACAACAACAAATGCCTGTAAAAACTATATACAAAACATGTAAAATCATACATGATTTAATATAATACATGTAGAGTGTACATAAGAACTTGTTCTACTAAAAACAAACCTACTCTACCCTACTCTACTCTAACTAAAGAAAAGAGAATCTAAAAAAATCCTGAAACATGTATGGAGAAATATATTCTATTTCTTAAAAAGTGTGGCCATGTAATCAATTTGGAAACGAACATGGCCTTTAAAAAGAGTGAACAATTGATGGGTGAGTGCACCAAGTTGAGGGGCCAAAAGGGGGTCTTAAGTGGACCCATTTTACTGGAAAAAAACTTCAACTTGTATGAGTTTTTCAAAATAGTTACACTCAAAATTGGAAGATGTTGTAACAATATGAATCGTAGCATTTTGAGTCTAGTTTTTAAGATACTAAATTTTATTGAAAACAGATAAGTTTAAGTGGTTCAAACAACTAAAATACCAACAGATGCTTTTGTTTTTGATAAAAAAACATAATAGAGTGACTTTCGTGCCCCCCACCATTTTTGTAGCACCATTTAGTATTTTTGAAAACCCTTTGGTAAAAAGATAGCGAGGAGCATATAGTTTGGGCTCCATTTTTTTAAAGATTTTTTTAGTGAATATTTTTTATTTATGATTTTTCTAGGATAGAAATTTTATGTTTTGAAAAATAACGGAGCTCCGACCGTGCCCCCCCTAACTACCTCAAAAAATATCGAAAATTAGAATTTTTTTAATATGTATAGAATTATGCCTAGTTTGGGCTAGTATAATTTTTTTTTAAAATTTGATCACCAAAAAAAAAAAGATACACTATGAAAGATAGACATTTACACTTCAAAAAATAGCTATAAAAAGGCATAGTTAGAAAATAAATAATATGGAAACCTTATATTAGTCAGAAAATTTGCAAAATTATATTTTTAAAAAGAAGAGACTCTGCTCTATGTCATGGTATAATTTTTTAAAAAATGGATTGATTGTTTTATTTTGATTTATCATAGAGGAAGTGTCATTTTTACATTTTCTTATAAAAACTCATTGTTTGTTGTGTTTGTGCAGGTCCATGCCTCAGGCTTGGGGATCCAAATCGGATCCCAAGCCTTGAGGCATGGCTTGGGAAAAGAGAAAACACAAAACAAGTACATGTTACATAACGTGTATGCGTTCTGTGTAGTATAAACATAATGCGTATGCGTTACATAATGCGTATGCATTCTGTGTAGTATAAGCATTATGTGTGCTTTTGACATGCTTTTATTTACATAAATAAATGTTTAAGTTTTTCATTTATTATTATTTATATTTTATTATTTCTTATACTTTAAATTTATTTATGTAAATATAAGAAATTAGGGTCACTCTGCAACTTATGGAATTAGTCTCACAGCTCCATGAGTCATGGTTTAGGAGATAGTTTTTTAAAGTATAATTTGGTCAGTACATAGGTAAGTTTTCAGGATTTCAACATTCATCCTAAATCTTTTAGCATTTAACTTCTACAATCAAAACCTTAAACCATAGGCCATAAACCTAAACACTAAAATATAAACCTTGAGCCCTAAACCCTAAACCCTAAACCTTTAACCATGATCCCTAGACCCTAAAACCTAAACCCTAAACCTTAAACATTCAGCCCTTACCCATAAACCCTAAACCCTACGCCTTAAGCCCTAAACCCTAAGCCATAAGCTCTAAACCCTAAACCGTGAACCCTAAACCCTAAACCGTGAACCATGAGCCCTAAATGCTAAACCCTAAACCCTGAACCGTAAAAACTAAATCCTAAACCCTGACCCCTAAACCCTAAAACTTAAACACTTAATCCTAAACCCTAAACTATAAGCCTTGAACCCTACACCCTTAACCATGAGCCCTAAAATCTAAATCCTAAACCCTAGACCATATACCCTAAGCCCTAAACCTTAAACCCTAAACTCTAAACCTCGCGCCCTAAATGAACAACCCTAAAAATTAATCCCTAAACATTAAATCCTAAACCCTGAACTCTGAACCATAAACCCTAAAACCTGAACCGTAAACCATAAACCCTTATCCCTAAACACTAAATCCTTAACCCAAAACCCAAAACCCAAAACCCTAAACCCTAAACCCTAAATCTTAAACCCTAAATCCTTAACCTCGATCCATAATCCCTAACCATAAACACTAAACCATAAACCCTAAACCTAAAACATAAATCCTAAACCATAACCCTGAACCTTGAACCTTGAACCCTAAACTCTAAACCTTAAACCCTGAACCATGAACCCTAAACCCTAAACCCCAAACATATTTTATCAATATTTACTAGTCTCGTGCCTAGAACCATCATTGAGTTTGCTTATAGAACTACCTTGTTTATGAGAGGTGGGACAAGTAACTAAATGGATATGACATATACCTTGTGCCTTGTAATGCATATATTACACATCTCTTCCAAACTTGTTTCTCCCCACATATACTTGCGCTCTTGAATGTAAATTTATTCACACTTTGAAACAAATTTCACATTTCTCATATTTCCATGTATGGTATTATGCAAGCCAGGATGACCCATTGGAAGCTAGAAAAAACAACCATCACAACAAAAAAAAAAAAATCTTAAAGGAAACAAAAGAAACATAAAGAATATATGAATATAGAGGTATAGGATCATAATTGAATTTCCTGTAGCATCCTCTCCTCCAGAGAAAGATAAAGTTCAAGTGTTCTGCTGGAATGGATACTAAATTTTACAAAACTTCCTAAAGTGTTCAAAATAAGCGTAGAAATAGGGGAATGGCTAAGAAAACTAAGGGGTTATCAATCACCTAGTAAATCTTTCTTGTTTAGTTCTAAATGGAAGTTACCTGGCCTACGACTTAGTGACCTTCCATTCATTGATAATTCCTTATATGATAAACCCATGGATGTTTTCAAAATCCCCTGAAGAAAAATATAGGGGTAGTCATCAATCCTAGTGAAGGGTGTGATGTGATTTCCAAGCAACTTGAAATTCATATAGATTTAGAGGTCATAACACGAATTTACAAATATCTTCATCATTATAAATGGAAGCCAAGTAACAGTGTCTCCCTATACATCCAAGGATTGAGGACTACTGGGGTCTTTTGAAGGATTAGACAGTCAGGAATATGACATTTCCCTCCTTCAAAATATCAACAAATGAAAAACATCAAATTTTGATGACTCTCTTTGAATGTTCTGCCTACAAATTCGATGAACCTTGAACTCTGTGACCTAAACCCTTAACCCTCAACCATGAGACCTAAACCCTAAACCCTAAAACCAAAATAATAAATCCTAAACACTAAACACTAAATATTAAACCATAAAACTTAAACCCTAAATCCATAACCTTAAACCCTTGACCCTAGACCCTAAACCTTGAGCCCTAAGCCCTAAACTCTAAATACTAAATCCAGAGCCCCAATCTCTAACCCCCAAACCTTAAACCAGTAACTATGAACCCTAAACCTTAAGCCACAAAACATGAACCATGAACCCTAAACCCTAATCCTTAAACTATAAACCCTAAACCTTAAGCCTTGAACCCTACACCCTAATATTTGATCCCTAAACCTTAAACCTTAAACCCTGAGCCCTAAACCCTAAACCCTAAAACTAGAGCCCTGATCTCTAACCCCTAAACCTTAAACCTGTAGCTAACCCCTAAACCTTAAACCCGCAACTCTGAACCCCAAACCCTAAGTCATAAACCTTAAACCATGCACCCTAACCCTTATACCCTAAACCCTGAGCCTTGAGCCCTAAAACGTAAACCCTAAACCTTAAGGCCTAAATGTTAAATCCTAAAGGCCCCTAAATCCTAAACCGTAAACCCTAAAAACTAAATCATAAATCCTAAACCCCAACCCTAAACCCTAAACTCTAAACCCCAAGTAATAAACCCTAAACCCTAAGCCCTAAGCCCTAAACCCTAAACTCTAAACCCTAATCCCTAAACACTAAACCCTAAACCCTAAACTCTATGACCTAAACCCTTAACCCTAAAACCTAAACCCTAAACCTCGAGCCTTAAACCCTAAACCCTAAACCCTGAAGCCTGACCTTTAAACCTTAAACCCTAACTCCTCAACCCTAAATCTTAAACCCTGAGCCCTAAACCTTGAACCCTCAACTCTCAACCCTAAACCCTCAACCCTGATACCTAAACACTAAACCTTGAACCCTTTTCCCTAAACCCTGAACCATGACCTTTAAACTTTAAACCTTGAACTGTAAACCCTAAATCCTCAACCCTAAACCTTAAACCCTAACTCCTAAACCCTAAACCGTAAACCCTAAATCCTCAACCTTAAACCTTAAACCTTGATCCTTGATCCTTAAACCATAAACCCTATACCATAAACCCTAAGCCCTAAACCCTAAACTATAAGCCCTAAATCCTAAGCCCTAAACCCTAAACCCTAAAACCTAAACCTTGACCCCTAAACCCTAAACCTTGAGCCCTAAACCCTAAACCCTAAGCCCTAAACCCTAGGCCCTAAGCCATAAGCCCTAAGCCAAAATCCTAAACCTTGAACCCTCAAACATAAACCCTTAACCCTAAACCCTAAAAACTAAACCCTGAACCCTAAACCCTAAATCCTCAACTCTCAACCCTAAATCCTAAACCCTAAATGTTGATCCCTAAACCCTAATCCCTAAACCCTAAACCCTGAACCTTGAGCCATAAACCCTAAACCCTCAACCTTGATCCTTCCTACGCGTTGCTTATGATCTCATGTGTAAAAAAGGAAAACAAGTTATAGATGGTCCCTTTTGAGCTTCTGGCATACATTTAACCATGCCTTGTTTACTTGTGTCTATCTTTCTTGATCATTAAGCTTGGTGACTAAGCACATGACCATCATCATAATAGGGTCAGGAATTTCTTCTATGTCAAAGTATCATGAACCATTTTTATAGTCATAAGCCTCTACCATTTTCTTGATGGATTTTTTATCCTCCAAGTCGTTGTCTATGGATTCTCCTTCAAAATTCAAGCCAGTGAACTTGGATGTAAGTTGAGGGGTTATGCACATTTTACAGCCTGCAAAATAGAAGTGGTCTTCATATACATGCGACATCAATCACTGATATAGCCACTCGGGCTTGCCAAAATAAGGAAACTCATATAGTTACAACAACCCTGCCTTCTCTAACCTTACTTTTACTTCATCACTATATATTCGCATTCCATCTGGTGTCCTCTTATTAGTTGGACGAACCAGTTCCAATGCTATTTTTTTCTCAGTAATTCTCATTTGATGGTTGTAATCGCTCACGGCCATTTGTCTGAAGTGTGACACCCAATATTTCCCGAACAATACTCCATCTGGGTACTGCATTTATGCATACCATTCTTCATTGGAGCTAATGACGGAAGTGGTTTTTTTCCATTTCCCTTTCCCTTCCGTTTCTTTGTTGAAAAAGTCACCTTATTTGGTGCCATGTTTTCTTGTTGGGTTACAACATAAATCCCTCCTTCTTACTCTGATCCAATACTCTTCTCAACTCTAAGGCTCCACTCTGCAAGGAATCCTCCTTCTTTCGTGCCCTAAATGCCAAACCCTAACTAGGAAAAACTCTTCCACAAGATAACATATTTTGAAAAGAAATCTCCCCATACCCATGTACTCTTTCCACTTTGGTTCACAGATTGATCTAGTTGTGCACTTTATGATTCTTCTTCCTTCGCACGAATCTCTCTCGATGCCCTAGTTCGCAAGAGCTCTAACTTCACAAAAGCAAGGTAAATAATGACGTGCCCGACTTCATACTTATAGTTTTTGCTCCTCTCTAGCAATAAATGTTATACAACCTACCAACATACTTAGATTTAAATGTGTCTTTTGCCAATAGGCTGATCTTAAACGCCCTTATTCACTTGCCCAATCCTACGCAAAAAACCTTCTACAACCTTCTGGCGTGTAAAAATCCAATGTATCCAAAGACTCTTACACGTGTGTCTGCGGTGCTGAAGGCACTTCTTCTATCTTTTACCTGATTTTTTCCCTTGCCTACCTCATGTTGTTCCTGCACTCTTCGTCCTTTGTATGTGGTTTTTGGTACAACCTTTTTGACACCACAATTCATTATCCATTGTTTCCCCATGCGCTTTCTCAACCTTACGCGCTTCCACCCTCCACCCCACACTAAAATAGATGTGCGGTCCTCTGAACATACACAACATTAGAAAAATAATGTGGTTACCGGCACACAAGGTGCAAAACAACACAAACAGGAAGGAAAAAGCAATGAGAAAGGGAAACACAAGAAAGGAAAATCATTAAAGGAAATCCTAAACTAGATGGCAAAACTGCCTTATTTACAAACACCAAGAAGACTTATTTATATTAGGGATTCAACCTACTCCCATTGAAATGACCTGGTAATCTCGTCCCATCTAGCACTTGTAACTAGAAGGAGCCTGAACCAAGGATGTACGAGATGATGTATGGTCCTAGCCAATGGACTTTCAACTTCCCAGGATGGCGCATAAACTTGGAATCATACAACAAGACCATCTGCCCAACCTTAAACTATTTGTTCTTGATATGACGATCATGTCAAGCCTTTTGTCTTGTCTTTTCTATTTTTTGACTCCATCTAGCAAGTGATCACTTTTCCTCTAATTGCATCAACTTAACAATCCTCTCTTCCAACACTTGATCATCATCCAAACCTCTTGCACGTACTATATGCAGCGAGGGTACCACGAATTCAACTGGAAAACAACCTCCATGTTAAACACCAATTGAAACAGTGTGTCCTTATTCAATCTCTTATAGGTTGTCCTATATGCCCATAGAATGGCTGATACTTTTTCATCCCAATCTTGTTTTCCGACGTTACAAATCTTGATCAACGTGTGACTTAGTATCTTATTAGATGCCTCAGTGGATCCATTTGTTTGTGGATGATAAGGGGTGGTCTTGTGTTGGGCCACCATAAACTTTGCTAACAGAATCTTGACTGTTTCATTTGGAAAATGTGTACCCTTATTGCTTGTTAAAATTAAAATACATCCATACTTGCTGATTATATTCTCCCATAAAAACCTGGCAGTTGTTGCTGTGTAATCCTTTGTAGGTGGTGCCTCTACCCATCTTGTCAAGTAATTTATCCAAGTGATGATGTAACGTGATCCAATCCTTCGTACAACAGGTGAAATAGGTCCTACAAAGTCAATTGCCCATTTTTCAAATGGTTCATCATTGGCTATTGGTCGCAAGGGCATTTCATCACTTCTTCCAAGTTTTCCAAGGTGTTGGCAATGGTCACAGGCATTGAAAAAATCAATACAGTCCTGGTATATGATTTCCCAACAAAGCCCTGCAAGTAGAATCTTCCACGCGGTTGCATTTCCCACATAGTGCCCTCCAACAATTTCACCATGCACTTCCTCCATAATAGCAATGCACTCATGTTCTAACACACATCGGCGTAGAACCTCATCACCACCTAACTTGTACAAATCTCCACTAATAAGCATATAAAGCACGACACGTATAGCTAATTATTTTCTCTCCAAGGCCTTCATTCCTTTTGGTGCCACACATGTCTTAAGAAACACTACGATGTCTTCTAATTTCGATGGTGCACACCACAACCTAAATAGTTGCATGTCTGGAGTTGTATCCTCAATGTTTTGCGCATCCTCCCCTAAGTCAATCCTAGATAAGTGGTCAGGTCTAGAACTAATTTTCCTTGGTTTTACTACAACCAAAAACTCAAATTCTTTAAATAACAGGATCCAATGATATATGCACCCTTGCAAAACGAGCTTGTTTACTAAATACTCCAATGCCATGTGGTCTGTGTAGAATATAAATGGTTTTGCCAACAAATACTTCCTGAACTTATGCAATGCATAGATCATTGAAAGTGCCTTGTGCTCAGTAGTTGTGTAATTCTGTTCTGCTGGTGTTAACTTTCTACTGGTAAAACACAAGGGGTGATCAACACTCCCCTCACTAGGTTGTGCTAATACTTCTCCCATGACTGTCCCTGAGGCATCAACATGCACATGGAAAGGCTTATCCCAAGAGGGAAAACGTAGTACAAGCTCTGTAACAATCCTATCCTTCAAAGTGTCAAACACTTTTTGTTGCGCCTCTCCCCAGTGAAAGGCACTCTTGTGCTTAAATAATTCCTCTAAGGGCGCAACAATCTTGGCATAACCCTTAATAAATTTTTTGTGATACCCCGTATGCCCAAGGAATCCATACACAACACTTTGACTAGTAGGCTCCCCAATCCCACAATAACTGCAACTTTAGCGGGATCCACCAGTAAGCCTTTCTTACATATAATATGCCCCAGCAGGGTTCCAAAGGGAGTATAAAAGACACATTTCTTAATTTCAAGGGATATCCTCAACTACCAACATATTTTAAACATCAGCCTCAAATTGTCACAATGGTCTTTCACTAGCCCATACACAGTCCAATCATCTAAGTAAACTTGAAGAAATTTATGGATGAAGTCCTAGAATGCTTGTACCATGATGCGTGAGAACACAACAGGCACATTCTTCAATACAAAAGGCATAACCATGTAGGAAGAACTTCCCCATTCAGTGGCGAAGGTTGTCTTCTCCTAGTCTTCCTTTGCAATTCTAACTTGGTGGTACCTTGAGAATCCATCCGTAAAAGAATAGACCTCGTGCCCGACCACTCTTTCCAAAATTTCTTCAGTGAAGGGGGTTAGAAAGGGGTCAATGACACAAACTGCATTTAAATCCTTATAATACCCACAAATCCTTATCCTCCCTTCCTTCTTGATACTTATGACCATTGTACTCGCCCATTCCAATTCCTCAATGGCCTCAATAATGCCTAATGTTATCATCTCGTCTATCTCTTCCTTGACCTTTACGTGTAAGTTAGGATTCATCTGATAGGGTCTCTTCCGAATCGGGTGTGCACCTTCCTTCAACTTGATCCTCATCTCCCCTAAGGAATGGTGAACGCCTTTGAGCTCATGGTACCCGCGAGGGAATAAATCTTGAAACTCGCGTAATATATTGATGATCTTAGAAAATTATTTCTCTGACCAATAATCTGCAATGATGACCTCCTTAGGTTCTTCCTTTGAACCAATGTTAACCTTTTTGTCTAAAAGGGGTCATGGTAAGCACGTGCTCACTCATCAGCACTATCCATGACTTCACGCATACCTACAGATTGGTTAGCATCCAGACTCTCCATTTCTTCACCATCTATCACATAGACCATTTTTCTTTTTTTCCTTTTCCATGCACTCGTGCTCAAGTTGTACCTTTTATGATTCCTCTTCATCAAAATGCGTCTCTAAACTAGGTTCTCTTAGTAGCTCATGTATTCTATATTCTGACCTAACACTATCTCCCATTATAAGGTGATTTACTACTTGTAACGCCTTATCCACTGATGGCTTTGTACTCCTATACTCGAAAGATTGAATGAGACCAGACACCAACTCCTACCAATTGCCTATTTGACAGTGCATATCCGAATGAATATACCATGTGTGCACATAACCTTGTAAGGTGGAATACAACTTATGCACCCATAATGAAGGCGGTAAAGATTTTGCACCTTTTATCCAGACCTTCTCACATCCTTGTAGATGAAATGAGGTGGTCTCTTTACCATGGTAGTCTTGGATGACAATGGGTGTGTTGCTCCTAGAGAACCTAATAGAGAATGTGACTCTTACCTCACACCATTCTAGAAGGCTCTCTTGATGTGTAGCCTACCAGCGCGTTGTAGTTCTGAGCAAGTTATAGTTGAACATCTCTCTTCTCTTGACCTCATCTTTCCCCTAAGCCTCCATTTCTCACAAGAAATCATCAGGGTTGACTCCTCCAGAGTAACTTGGTAGCTTCTTCCTTCCTAGCCACTTGACTGAATGTGCCCTTCTAACCCTTGTTACAGATCCTCTCAACTGTTGCCCAATCAACTCATAATTCCCATGTGCCCAATTGTCACATGACATGCTGGTGGTATCACTCAAGGATTGAGAATCTTCAAACTGGATAACTCCCTTTGTGGGATGAATTATCTCAGGGTCTCTAATGGAGCAAACATAAATTTTGTCAAGTACTTATTCTCCCAAGGGCTCAGTATAAGGGGTGAATTTCCCATCAGTCAACGGGATGATGACTCCTTCTTCCTTGTTCTCAAAACTAATATATCCCTTGTTAAATTGTAAGTCAGCATTGTTCTTGTAACATCGTGGGTGCCCAAGAAATGCTGGAAATTTGTCTACCTTGGTGAGCACCAAGACTTTGAAGTCTCCAGTGATCTTAGCCCCTTGAATGGCGATAATTGCATCCTTCAAGACTCCAATGGGCATTACCTTTGTCTTTTTTTCCATATACGTCACATTCGAAGATGGATGTAATGTGGGCATTCCCATTTGATGTCAAACATCTAGACTGAGAACATTAACCTATGCACCCGTGTCAATCAAGATGTTACTCAGAAGCTACCCATCCACAATTGCATTTAAAGTGATTTCCTTGTCATAGTCAAGGTTATGGGGATGGAGGTCAACATGTAAATCCTATCTTTCACCCTCCCCTCCGGCATGTGGTACCTTCTCCCATAGCCATTCCCCTAGCAAGGGAATGATATTATCTTGCCTTAACATTTTGCATATTTCCCTTAACATTTTGCATACTTCCCTAACCTCATCTAGATCCTTTGTGGATCCACAACATTCTTCCTCTACTCCAACTTTCTTGACTGCTCCTTCAGGAATTAGATCTCTCCTTGTAAACTTTTAATTACATCCATGGTCTCTTGATACACCTCCTTCCGATGAGCAGGGTTAGGATAATTTCTATGTACTACTTCTTCTCTTGAAACCATTGTCTTTTTTCTTGATATCTCCTTGGCATGCGTGACCTCTGCTCGCATCATCACCATTACAGGTTCTAATCCTGACTCATGCGCCACTCTAGGCATCCATTATGAGATGTCATTCTTTATGCTCACCATCCCAACGTCTTTATCCTGGTGCTACTAGCTCATGTGCTCAAACAAATTAGGGAAATCCTCGTACTTATGCTTTTTTCACACCATGAGCATTGCAATAGGTTAGGACACTCATGCTTATAATGATCTATAGACCCACAGTTATAACAGGTTTCTCATGGGAACTCACTTCTTCCTCCGTCGCAGTTACTGCAACCACGAAATCCTCTTCCACATGCTCCACCATCTCTGTGCCCTTCATAGCGGTGATCATCATCCTTGGAACTTCTTGTAAGGCTAGTCTGGCACACACTAAGGTCAATAGCACCATGAATATGTTCAATCAGCCTACAATGCTTGGTATCATGGGTTGTAGAGGTACAAATCTTATAGTAACAGGACACGTTCTTACAGATCGTGCATTGTAGTAGAGGAAACATACTTGAATCATGGTCCCCATGGTAAATCTCACAGTCTATCGCCATGGTGCGTACCGAATTCCGAGGGAAACTATCCTTTGCATGCCCTTTCACTTCACAATCTGTGCACCAAATCCCACTACAAATCTCATGCGCTGAATTTACAAACAGCTTCTCCAACTGCTTGGCCATTGCAGAAATTTGAGCCTCCAAAAAAGAGCTAACACCAGTATCAATGCTCCTAACAGCCTCAGCGTGCAGGGCAACTTCCAAGGCCTCGCGCGGGTCTGTGAAAGTCTTGTATGATATTGCCCTTATAAATGATGTTATCAATACTCCAACAAACCATTGAGCATGTTGAGAAGGGTGAATGTCATAGGACCATTTTGACAAGAGATTTTTGAACCACGTGTCATACTTCAACACACTCTTTGTCATTCCTTGTTGGATATCCTTTAGAGCGCTGATGCTCTTCTGCTCAAATTCTGGGATATGGAACTCTAATAGGAAGGCATTCTTCGATTTAGTGTAGTTTACCATCGTTTGATGGGGGTCATACTTCTGATACCAACTGTGTGTACCCTTGCAGCGTCATTGTAAACTGACTTGCCTTTCACTCTGGGGTAGTGATCCCTTTCACTCACCATAGTAATTTACACTTTTGGACATGCTCTACAACATCCTCAATACCTCTATAGTCTGGTAAGTGCAAAGAAATCTCAAATAATACTTGTGGAGGTGGTTATGGCCCTTATCATCCTGATCTAGAGCCTTGGTTCCCTCCGGTGTTTCCTCCTCCTCCAGATCCACTAGATCCACCTGGTCATATGCCTCTTGATCCACCAGATCCTCCAGATCCACTAGGCCCACCAGGTCCTCTAGCTATACCACTAGATCCACCTCCTGTGACCGGAAAATGGCTTGAAGTGGTTGTGCCTAGTGTCCCCAATGTCTCACTGAACTGCGCAACAATGGTTTTTGATATTTTCCCGCCGCCAGTTGTGTGTCCCGCACCACTTCCAGACGTGATACCCAAACCTTATGTATTTGTACCTTATCCAAAAATTCCTCCAAATACAAGAATGGTTTACACAACTGTAGATGTCCTTAATGAGAAATTATATCTCCCAGATGCAAATCTGTTCCTTCCACCAATACCAACTAGGTTAGCAATACTTGTCTCTTGATTTGGAAAACCAAGTGCCAGGGTTTGGTCACTAGATGGGTTTAGATACACATCGACGACTCTTCTTTCTCCATGCGTCAAACTCTCATAAGAATCTGAAGGGATCTCTCTCCTGCACTTGCCAAGATGGGGTAGCACAGACTGCTCAGGTTCCACATCCTTTACGTGAACCTCAATTCCTTCTCACAATGTCTACCTCCATAGATCCATCACTCCTGTAACCTCGTGTTGTTTAACAATCTCCTTTTCACGCGCTTCACCATACTTGAGTCGTCTTTCTTCCCTGTATTTTTCCGCTGCAATGTTTGTCATCTTCCTCCACCCTAGCTTCCTCGCCCAACGCTCAGAAGAGTTTAGCTGGCCATAGGGAATGCCTCCAAATTTAGCATAACGATCAAGATCTTCATAGCCAATGTGATAGCTTACAAAAATAATCCTCTAGGTTCTTGTGGGAACTCAAACTTAGTAATCTTTGGGCAAGAATACGTAGAAATGGCATACTCTAGAGTATAACTAGTCAGCATTCTTCTCCACCAGTGATCAATAGCACGCGTCCAAGTCAGATCTGCATCCTGCAGCCTCTGATAATCATCTCGGGTCCATACGCGTGATCTATAGTACTAGCTTGGTCTGGATGCATATGCCAAAAACCATTTATATAGTTCTACTAGAAAACAACAGAAGAACATCTCGTACAAATCATGGTACAGGTTCACTTCTACCCATCTACGTGCATCAAACTCAGGTCCAGTGTTGAATCTTTGAGAAAACTCATCCTCTGTGCTTTTGAACCATGCTTCAACACTCTCCAAGGTCAAACACTTTTTCATCACACATCACAGGAACCAAGATGTATGTCATTTCTCACAACAACTTCGAAAAGAGGTCCTGGAAACGGAACCAAGATGTAGTTATTTTTATGCCCTTAGAATAACAGTCAAATCCCATTCACATCGGCCTATCACCCAGTGGGCACTGAGCACTCACTCGAGGCACGCGTAGGCACTGAGACCCTCCTTTATGTGAGTTAGGTGAGAATACATTATTTATGACAGATTTAGATGCAAGAAAGAAAAGAACCATGCATTAATTTTGAGATCTTTGGATGATTTATTATACCAATGCATCCATTCAGATAACAAAAGAGAAGTATCAAACAAAATATAGATCTTATTCATGACAAAACAAAAATGCGCTAGGGTTTGTGCCCGTGAACAACATATATACTTTAGAACAGAACCTTATATTCATGTTAACAAAAGTTTCAATAAACACATTACATTCATCAAGGCCCTAATAGGCCAATATAATAATACAAATCAGAGTCATGCATCAGGAACCTAAACTATGCACATTACAAAATTGGTTATAGATCCATCCCTCTAAATATGGCATCACTCCTACGGTTCTCCTAATCCCAATCCAAAGGATCCTTCATTATTCTTGCAAAGCTTCGCCTATCCAACGTTATATGATGCCACTCTTGGTATTCCCTTTCTTCAACCCGAGCATCTTTATATATAGCTTTAGTCTCCACCACCATGCCTTCCTAAGATAACAGATCGGTTGCCAACTGTCCATGTGGTCCTCCAATGGAGCATGCTTCTTTTGATCTAAGCTCTCCACTCTTTACAACTATGTCTTTCTGGATCCTTCCATCGCATGCATGGAATATTCCTTTCTTTACCATCAAGTTGCCATGCTGGCACCTTATCCACACTACATGCTTAGAAGGGTCACATTATTCTCGTGTGATGTCTGGAATGTCGAATATGACTAAGTCCCAAAACCTTTGTCTTGTCTTGCGTGCACGCCGTGGGTTCTACTAAACCCTGCTAAAACCCTGTCCTATGCACTTTCACCCCACGTGCCCCTTTTCAAATAGGTCTCGCACACCCACACGCCTTCTTGTACTTAGCCAATATTCTGGGGCCTAATAGTGATGATGCAGAAGCTTTTGCAAAGCATACTCAACCACTACCGGAAATGATAAGGAATAAGTTATATGGTAATAATGAAAAATATAAGATGGCATCAATTATTACTAGAAGACATAAATTATTCAAAGAAGGGGATATGTTAATGGTTTATTTAAGGAAGGAAAGATTTCACAAAAGAACATGTAACTAGCTTAAATATAAGAAGATTGGTCCTTGTAAGTTTGTGAAGATGATAAATGACAATGCATACGAGGTAAATATGTCACACAATTTTGATATTTCTCGAGTTTTTAATATTTTAGATTTGTATGAATTTCATGAGGAGGATATAGAGGAAAACAATGAAGGATTTTATTGAAGTGAACATATTCCCAATAAGAAGAGGGAAAATTTGGTGCAGGTTCTTGAAAAGAAAACAATCAACATGAGGCAAGGAGTTTCAACAAATATTTGGTACAATGGAAAGGTTTGCAGTAAGATGACAACACATGGATTGCATAAGGGGAGTTGAAGAAACTTGATCTACACAAACTACAAAAATTCAATCACAGGAACTCGCAAGAGTTGGATTCTTTTTAACTAGAGGAAAATGATGCGAATTCGATGGCCTGTCTTGCGGAGGCTATAACTTTTGCTCCAGGAACCGAAATGACTCCATTTTTTATAGAAAGATCTTAAAAAGATCTACACTATGATATGTTGCATTGGTAGCTTATGAAACATTTCAATAATTTTTCAAAGGTAGAAAACATCCATCTAGGGCGCAAAAATTGGGTTAGAAGTTTATTTTACAATTTTTTCTAAATTTTAAAATTAGCGCATTCTTGTAACTATGTGTCAACTTGAGGTGGATCTCAATAAACAAGTCAATTTAGGAGTATGGATTATGTGTGCTAATTTGTAGTATCTAAAAACTTACTAAAACTAGACATTTTTATAAATAATAAGTTTTACTAAAAATAGTAAGTATAGTCAAGTTCAAATTAGAAGTCAAGTATAATTAGGAGTGTTTTAGAATTTGAATAAAATGGCCTCTTATGTAATTGAAAGGCAAGAATAAGGAGGATTAAAAGAGCTTTACTTGAAATTTTGTTTTGCCTATTATAATTTGATTGTTGTTTGTTCGACCTCATCACCAAGTTTTACAATGTACAAAAGGAGGCCATCTGGACTCCCGTTGGTTACCATCAATGGAAATGTCTCAACGGAAATCTTGATGGACAAAGTAAATCCAACAACTGAACCTTAATGCTTCAAAAAAATATTCAAGCAACCCTGAGCTTTAACATAATTCAATAATGATGGTATTGCATAATAAATGGTTTGAAATGTTTCAAATTTTAATTTCCAATGTTGAGTGTGTTCTTTTGCCTCTTCTTGAGCTTGATCAGTTTTGTTGGGACCTCCTCATTTTATGGACCAGTTTCAAGCCATAACAATGTGAAAAAAATTCACATTAAGCATGTGATGAGCACAATATGCCATGCAATGTTGTAACTAATAACATCACACCACATGAAATTGTACCAAGCATTCAAGTCTTGTACTCCCATAAATCTTTGTTTACATTAAAATGAACACCAATGAATTAGAATATTAATTTTGTAGTATAAAAATTTCTTTTTCCGGGGGCACATATGACACACTTTTGTAACATAACTTGTTAAATTCAAAATGCAATGAACATGAAACTCTTAATGGCATGATTGTATTAAATTTTCTAGGTTGCATAATCCCAAGAAACATATTTTGAATCATAGAGTTGGAAGTTAAAGAATAAGTGTTTCGCACGGAATGTTTCAGCTTTTGGGAATAGAGTTGCTTCTATCCTTTTATTCCTTTGAGAAACAGATAAGGGTTAGGGCTAGGAGGAATACCTGTTGAATGTCGAGAGGGTATGCGCGTACCGTAGAGAGAGATCAGGTCGACTGCGAAGAACTCCTTTTTGTCTTGAAAGGACTACCTACAAGTAAGAATACAAGACCACCAGATTTCAATTAGACAATGAATGAGGGAACTGCTTTGGGCCAGGAAATATAAAACTTCCTTTCGAAGGTGGTCAATTCCCCTGCTAATATGAATTAACACAAATTCTAACAAATAAGCTATTATCCAATTACAATTTGTTTACCTTGTTAGAACAATAGAGAAAGGGTTGGTCTTAGTTTAGAATCACGGTGACCAATGCCGGTCACTGTAACTGGTACCGGTTGTTGGTAATCTATATTGGTAGGGGCAATGTTTTAGGGGTTTTTGGTGAAGGTTCGTTGTAAGGTGGTTGTGTTGTTTTATAAGGCTGATAAATGGGTGGAGTTAGGTAAAGGGGTGATGAGAAGGACTCAGAGAATACGGGGGGTGCTCTTGGGGTAACGTAAGGATGGAGGAATGACAGTTAGATGTAGTGTGTTGCTGGGTAGTAGATCTAGGAATAGACTTATGATGGCTGTGATTCAGAAGTTCAAGAAATGTTATTAAAAGGACATACAAGATACTACTTACTGATTATTGATAAGGATGCAGGTCCAAGAACTGTGATGATGACGGCAGATTTCAGGTAGGATGACCCGACAATCAGGAGATGAGCTATCTTCCCTCCCGACGAACAGATGAGTGTCACAAGGCTCTGGTTGCTCAGTTGCAGTTTTTGGCTTGATGTCCTTCTCTGCAAACTCTTCTTGTTTCTTTCACTTGTCTCTGTTCAGCCAAGTAAATTCCGGATCCTTCCAATGACTTCTGATTCGGATCCACAAAAATCCAACCCTTTGTTTTTGGTTGGGAGTGGTCATTTACAGGGAACCGATGGCGGTTACGTAACCGACGGCGGTCGAGTAGGAACCGGTATCGGTCAAGTCAAAGCGGGCTATTTTTAGTAAAATAGCCAGCTTTCCCTCCTTTTCTCCTGAGGGATTAGTTGTGGGCTTGGTCAAGTCATTATGAGGTTGGTTTTAGGTGCGGGTGAGGAGTAATTAGTCATGGGTGTGGATGTAGACCAAGTTATAGGTCTTAATTAGGTTAGTTTAGGGTTAGGACTAAGTCATGATGAGGTGGCAAAATGAGGTGGCAGGTATGGCGATGTGGATTTATTAATTATAAGGTAATTAATAAATAATTGTGTAGGGTTTAGGTGATGAGGTTAGGTTGCGAAATGAGATGCGGGTCATAGGGGGTCGTAAGACACAAATTTGGTGTCTACATTTGCCCCTTATTGTCGTGTAGCTTGTTTTGTAAAGCTGCACGGACAATAATATGAAGTGGTTTCCCATGTTAAGGGTCTAGGTAATCCCCCTCAAAGCTATCACAGATTGAGATAGCGTGAAATCAAGGATAGGGTTGATAAAGGGTAAATGGTGTTGAGATGATGGTGAGATGGTGGGGTAGGTCCAAAGAAGTTGACACACGTTGAAATGCAGTAGTGCGACCAGGGTACATGATTTGAAGAGCAAACCAGCAATTCATAGGCAAAGGTCGATAATTTATCCAAACAGGGGTGATATAATCCTGGTATCCAAGGCATAGGAAGTAGCTCCAGGGGATATAACGGGTAAGGTACAGGAACGTTTAGGCATATTCAGTAGTACCAAATGGTTCGTTTGGTTGAGATAAACGTCACGGTCTAGGTCTAGGAAAAGTTGGTCGACTGATCAAGTCAAGTACCCTAATCATGCTAAAACACGAATAGGTGAGCTCGATTAAACAAAAAGCCACAGTATGGGTGGGTAAAATTGTAATTTGTTGGTGTTGGGGCGAGGTATTTAGTTGGTGCGGCCTTGGGTCGGGCCGATTGATTAGTGAGGGCCGTGGGTCAAGCCTGATAGGTTGAGTGCGGCCTTGGGTCGGGCCAAATGGTTGGTGGCGGCCTTGGGTCGGGCCGGATAGTTGGTTGCGGCCTTCAGTTGGGCCAAATGGTTGGTTACGGCCTTCAGTCGGGCCAAATAGGTTGAGTGCGGCCTTGAATCGGGCCAAATAGTTGGTTGCAGCCTTCAGTTGGGCCAAATGGTTGGTTGCGGCCTTGGGTCGGGCCAAATTGGTTGGTTGCGGCCTTGGGTCGGGCCAAATAGGTTGAGTGTGGCCTTGGGTTGGGCCAAATGGTTGGTTGCGGCCTTGGGTTGGGCCAAATGGTTGGTTGCGGCCTTGGGTCGCGCCAATGAGGTCAAAAACGGCTAAAGAGCAATTGAGTTTATAGGCGATGTGGTGAATAGGCAACGTGGTGAGAAAGGGAGATTGGTGAATAAGGGCAGAAGTTGGGTGAAGTTAGGTATTAAATCGATATCGGCTAGATATGACCGGTATCGGTTAGGTGACCGATACCGGTTCCTTAGGGCACAATATAACCGATATCGGTTATAGGTCAAAAACCTATAAAAAGAAAAATACGACCTATCATTGTCAAATTGTTAATTTGAAAACCAATTTGAGTTGTCTGAGCTGTATTGTTGAGATTGGTGCATTGAGGTGGCACTATTTGAGTGGAGAAGTGAGTGGTTGGTAGGCCCTAGTAAGTAGGAGGCATCAGTTGATTGGTGGAGGACCCAGCAGAGGAGAGTTAGAGCCATGGCACAACCAGGAGGAGCAGGAGGTGCTGGACCAGCTAGACCACCACCACCCATCCCACCATGACAACGTGTCGTCGTACCGGTAGGTTCGAAACCCTTCATTGTGTGAATTTGATGTTGTTAAGCTATATTTGGGGGTTTGGGTAGGAATCCATGTTTTGATAAAATAATGAATAAATTGAAGTTATTTGGAAAATGAAGAGGATAGATGGGTTAAATAGGTCAAGGCGGTAGGGTGGGTAGGTTTTTAGGATGTTTGGGTGGGTAAATAGAGAGAAATAGGCAAAATGGATGTTGGGGGGGGGGGGGGGGGGGCGCGTCGGGTTCGGCTCTGGGATTTTACAGTGACCGATGTCGGTCGCTAAGCGACCGGCATCGGTCACGATTTTCTTTGTTGGAGGTGATTTGCTAATTGACCGGCATCGGTCGTATGGCGACCGGCGTCGGTGGAGAGATGTTGAGGGAGGACCGGTGGCGGTCATGGTTGACCGGTACCGGTCCTTAGGATTGTTTAGTGTTGGTTTGGTTTGGTTGTTGTTGTGGTTTTGGGTATTAGGTTCTTGTTGGGGTTGTTGTTTTGTGTTGTTTGTTGTTGTTTATTATTGGGTTTTGTGTTTTGGGTGTGAAGAGGGAGGGGGATATTGTAGAAGATAGGTGGGTGTAGATGTGTTTTATAGAGTCGGGTGTGGTCGGGTGGATAAAAAGGGGGTATAGAAGGTTAAAGTAGTAGTTGTTGTAAAGAGTAGGGCTAATGCAGTGGGTTGGGTTTGCAGGCACGTCAGCAGCTGACGATGCGGGATAGGATGCCCCCGCTATTGAGACAAATGCGGCCACACATGTCCACAGCGTAGTGGGCCATCATGCACGAGGTGGGACTTGGCGGAGTCCAAAGTTATCGGGCTATAGATAGGGATCATAGTCTTATGGTTTCTCTCATTGAGAGATGGGATCCGGCGACCAATGTGTTCCATCTCCCGACTGGAGAGATGACGATTACACTGGAGGATGTGTATCGCATCCTTAGACTGCCAATCGATGGAGAGGCAGTATTCTAGGTAGATGCAGAGACCGCCATGGACAGCATTCTACAGGTATTCGGGGATGCAGCCGCGCTATTGACTTATCACAGTGCGAGTATTGCCTATGGGGACATGTATCGTGCCCACTGACATGAGACACGACTTGCCGTGTTGATGATGATCAGTATCACATGCTTCGCCCTCCTAGACTCAGAGGGAGGCCGCTTTCCACAGGCGCTGATGGGGGTACTACACGAGATGGTGGAGGAGCATACATTTTATGCTTCGGCACCAGTATACCTGGTGCAGTTATACAGAGAGCTGTGGGGCTACCGCCGGATGAGGCGATTCGGGATTTGTTCTACATTCTTGTTACATTGCTGGGCATATGAGCATATCATATGCATTCGACCGGTAGGGCTGCCCCAGCAGCCAAGGCCACAGGTGATTTATAGATATGGCTTTCAGAGGTGGTTGGGGGTTGTGGGCCAGCCACGAGCAGTTCTCGCCGGACGGGATGTAGCGTATTACCGTCATGTATTAGAGGGCGTGACTGCCTTGGATATTGTATAGAGGCCTTATAGAGGTCATCAGCCCCGCGGAGGAGCCCGATCACAGTTGCGTTGGATCCAGTATACATTCTGGATAGCAGGACGGAGGCCGAGAGAGCATGAGCGGATACCCCTGGAGAGGGTACGACGGCAGTTGGGGTTACGACAGGATGAGCCACCACCCCTCCCTCAGTACTGGAGGGATGATGTAGAGGCCCC
Organism: Taxus chinensis; assembly: GCA_019776745.2. NCBI lineage: Eukaryota > Viridiplantae > Streptophyta > Pinopsida > Cupressales > Taxaceae > Taxus > Taxus chinensis. The sequence goes on from CM034152.1 coordinate 577,695,950, forward strand.
ACTGCCTATACCACAGCCCGTGGATCCATATTGGGTAGCCGAGAGGCCAGCAGATGATATTGTAGACGACGTCGGCTGCACAGGAGCATTTTTGGTATGGTGGGCAGGGGAGAGAGCCGCGAGGAGAGCACAGCCCGCACAGCCAGACTTAGCGGCTGTGATAGCAGAGAGGGACCAGCTCAGGGGACAGGTACAGTTGTTACAGGGGTAACTTGCTGCTGCACAGGCACAGATAGGTGTCCTACAGGGGCAGTTAGCCCAGGCGTAGGTACAGGCACAGGCACAGGCACCACCAGCGCCACCGGTGCAGCCACAGGCACAGGTACCGCCACCGGCACCGTCACAGCCACAGGCACAGGGTGTATTGGTAGGACAGGGGCCATTGTTATTAGGAGTCAGGGAACCAGCCCTAGCAGCTATGGTGGCATGGGCCCGTTATATGGAGGCGAGAGTGGAGGCCCAATACTATCAGGACATCCTTGATGGTACCGGGGCTGACTATCAGCCGTATGCGGCACATAGAGCGGAGACCTCACGGAGTCAGAGATCCCAGGGTGGTGAAGCTACAGCCGGTGGGTCGGTGACAGGGAGGAGGCGGGAGCCAGGGCCAGGACCCGCAGGGAGAGGTGCTGAGGGCGGTGGGGAGAGTTGAGACATCCCTAGGTCAGAGTTAAATGTTTTTGTTTGTACATTAGATATAGGCACTGGTCTGCGAACCGGTTATGTTTATAGAGGCCTGTGTGCCCACATATGATGTATTCATTCATGTATTCATTTATTGTATATACCGGCCTGCGAGTCGAGTATGGGTTGTACAGTTGATACCGGCCTACAAGCTGAGTATATTTTTGATATGAGAGACCGGCCTGTGAGCCAAGTCGAGATGTTTGATAGTTATTACGGTCTGCGTGCCGACTTTGTATTATTATGAGATCACAGAGGCCCCTATGCAGGGTAAGTTGTACATTTGAAACCTTTGATATATAGATATATGATGATTTTGATCCATATGCTGTGTTTAAAATGTTTTAAGTATTTTGTTGATGGTTTGTGAAATTTAATGTATGATGAGTTTGATCCACATGGTTTATATATTGATGGTGTTGATGTCTTTTGTTGATGGATTTTTGAAATGGAATGTATGAGTTTAATTCACATGTTGTGTATGCTGATTTTGATGTATATATATATGATGTCATATGTATGTTGTCGATGGTTGTTATAATGTAGATAGATGATGTTGCTAAAATTGTGAGGAAAATATATATGTGATTTGGATGACAAATATTGATAATGGTGTTGTTATGCAGGAAAAAGAGGCGGGGCGCTACAAAAACTGGGTAAAAAATAAAGAAAAAGGCCTATGTTTAAGAGAAGGTAGGCTCTTGATCGATATTGGTTATGTAACCGATGTCGGTGGCTATGTGACCGATAGTGGTTATGCAACCGATATCGGTTATGCCAAAATTATATTTCCTAAAATAGAACTGTTTGGTTGGCAACTTAAGTTCTTATTTTTAGCGTTCTTATTTTTAGAGTCATGCAACAAGTTAAATACGCGAATGCGACGCTGTTTAACGACTGATACAGGTAATTACATGAAAGAATTGAGTGATAAGGAGGAAAGAGACATGTGAAGTGAGTGTGGGCTAAGATTCAAAAGGCAGAAAGACAAGTTATATTTGAAGAGGGTGGTGAACATGGCTGAACAAGGAGAAGCATCCAGCAGGCAAGGACGAGAGGGAAGGCAAGTTTCACCTCCAGCTGCTGCAGCCCAAGAGGTAAACGTTTTGGTTGTAATTTGATTCTTGCATGTTTTGTGAATAGGATGAGGGAGATTAAGTAGATAAAGATGAGTAAAAGAAGGTGATAGGCAAGGGTTCGGTGTGGTTTGAGTGTGATGGGGTAGGTAATCAGGGGTTTCGGGTATGTTTGTATGTACAGAGAGAGGGGTAAATGATCAAATTATTGTCGTAGGTGGTATTTTAAGGCAGGGTGCATAAATTTGACAGTGACCGATATCGATTAGAGATAACCGGTATCGGTTATTGAACCGGTACCAGTTATCTATAACCGATACCGGTGACTATAGGAATTTCCAGAATGTGAGAAAAAACCCTTGGGGATTTGATTTATTGAATGGCGGTGTGTCGTTTTGATGCATGCAGGAAGAAGCAAGGCTCAGGATGAACGATAGTGTGCCAGCTTTGTTGTCACGAATCCGAGCGGATGTAACACCGGCTGAATGGGCATTGATAAATCGTTTGGGGTTAAGTGGAATCCGCTATTATTCACGAATCGCACGTAACCATGCTATGTTACAAGCGTTGATTGAGAGATGGAATCCAGAGAGGAATACCTTCTATCTACCAACATGGGAGATGACAGTGACATTGGAAGATGTGTTCTGTATTTTAAGACTCCCAATTACAGGAAGACCAGTATATCAGGCACTACCTAGTGTGGTGCGGGGAGCGATAACAACAGTATTTGGTCCATATGCACGAGATTTGACACAGCGAGGTTTGACATTCACTTATGGTATAATGTATACAGCACACCCTGAGGCAACAAGGTTGATAGTAGTATTAATGATAGCGGTGGGGTATTATGCATTACCGAGAGCGGATGGCGGAAGATTTCTAAAAGTATTGATGAGTGTTATTTTGGAAATGATAGAAAGGAACGTGACTTTTGCATGGGCACCCGCATACCTGGCAGAGTTATACAGGGGTTTATGGGCTTGTAGGCGAAGTCACAGGACGACACTAGTTTGTTCATACTTATTACATTGTTGGGCCTATGAGCACATTGTTTGTGTGCGCCCAATAGGCCGACCCATTGAGTCGGGAGAGACATGAGTGCAAAGGTTGGGATTCAGACGATGGGTCCAGACAGAACAAGAGGCAAGATCCCAGGCCGTGACAGCTGACACTGAGTATTATAGGCAGGTATGGGAGATGGTGACTATTGCGGATATCTGTTGGAGGCCCTACGGGAACTATATGGTAACAGAGAACATAGCTGAGGATTTGAGGGGTGTAGAGCGATTGAGGTGGATCGTGGGGCACAGGCCAGGTGAGTATGAGAGGATTCCTCTAGATCACGTGCGGTGACAATTTGGGTTTGTTCAGGATATACCTATGACATATAGACCATACATGAGGATTGACGCCGAAGCAGCATTCTCACCTCCCCGGCCGACACCTCTAGAAGGGCCAGAAGAGATAGCAGCCGATCGTAGGGTAAGGGATGCGGGAACAACAGAGGCCTATAGATTATGGTGGGTAGTAGAGCTGCGAGGTGCACGTGAGCGCCCTGACATAGTTGTGATTACAGCGGAGAGAGATCGTCTGCAGGATTTGGTTCACCAACTTCAAACACAAGTGAATGAGACAACGGGATTGTTAGAGGTTTCACAGTTACGAGTGGAGAGACTAGAGGTAAGATTCCTCCACGCTAGAGGACGTATTTGTATGTTACAGGAGATGTTGGCGGATCAGTGGGAGGAACCAATAGCAGTGGCACCTTTGAGGATGGAGAGACCAAGTGAGTGGCGTCGACGATCACGATCACCACCTGATTCGGGAGGAGGCGCAAGGATCTAAGTGAATTTCATAGGAGTATAAGAATAAATAAGGATGTCAACCTGCGAGTCGATGATAGAGAAGATGTATTTGTTTAACATCTAAAAACTAAATATGTATGTTGATTTGAGTTATAATAATGAGAAGGGTCATGTTTTGAATGTTTGTTTTGAAAAATGATAAATATGAATGTTGGCGAAATGAAATACACAAAAATATGTATATTTAAAACACATGCTAAGTTATGGGAGGGGATGGTTGAGCTAACCTTGGGAGATATCATATCTCCTAAGTGCTGCCTACATAGCCCATTGCAAAAAGCAAGGAGGGGCCTCAGACCGATGTAGTTCTCCCTTAGGACCAAGGAGAGGTGAATTCAGGCAATTTAGGTATGGTTAGGCAATTTTTTGGTTGGTAAAAATATTCATATTGGTAGGGTAATGTTGTTGGTGTTGGTAAGGAATTGGCGATGTTGGTATAGGTATAGGTGAAGCGAAAGTTAGCCTACCCAAGTGGTAGGGAACCATGTCCTGATTAAGATCAACACATAATCCTAGATTCCAGTCAAAGAGAAAAAATTTCTCCGTAGGTGAAAAGAGCTAAACAAACCACATAATAACATAGAATGAGCTTGAACCCCTAGGTACCGTGCATAGACGAGAAGTCAATAGGTGAAAAGAGTTGTATAATCACAATATATCGGGTGTACGTCACGTCCCTTGAGTTTTGTTGTGTAAACAAATGGTGAGGTGAGGTGGATGGTGTAGCTGAGGTGCCGAGAACATGTTATAAAGTGAGTATTCTGACGAAAGAGAACGTAACTAAAATAGACAAGTCCATGACTCAAAAATTCTTTTGAATGCAACTTTTATTTTGTTGAATATAGACTGATCGATGCGGGAAGTCTACAAGGGATATGTATGTATTTTATTACTCTTGAGGTCTTCACGAAGCTGATCAAGGCGAGAAGCTTTTGATAAAGGTTGACTGTGTATAGCTGTCCTTCAAGGGAGCAGTCTATTTATAGTAGCAGATGCGGCATTTGTGCATAGCTGTCCTTCGGGGGAGCAGTCTATATATAATAGCAGCAATAGTTTGGCATATAGCTGTCCTTCGAGGGAGCAGTCTATATATAATTTAGAGAGTTAGATGTCCGTTTGGCATAAAGCATTTAGTTTTGTAGGAAGTTTGACTCAAGAAAATCCCATAAGTGTTTAATTAAGAATGTGTCATTTGAATACTTTTAAGTCATGGACCAGACTAAAAAGGGGAAGGCATCTGTAAGAAGAGGTGATGACCAAACCACGTGAGCTTGATTCTATTTTGAGATGCATGAAACAAAGTGTATGAGGTGGTAAATGAACTCAAGGGACGAGCGCAAGGTAGATAATAAGTGATATAACACTAAATTCAACAGTAAAATGGTCGAAGATGCAAGGCATTAAGGGGCTCAGGCTCAGGTTTACCATTAAGCGAAGCTAAACGAGAAGTGTCTGTTCCATAAGTGTGAGTGATAATGTAGGGCCCAATCCAATTGGGAGCAAATTTGCCACATTTGCTCTTTTATAGTTTGGTTACATGTTGATTCTCTTTGAGGACAAGATCACCAATCTTAAAGGTACATTCATGAAGTTGGTTATCATAAGCACGCTTGATGCGTTTTTGATAGATTTGAAGGTGGTCAAGAGCTGTAAGACGACGCTCGTCAAGAAGCTCTAATTGGGCTAACCGCTCTTGGCGGAAATCATCGTTGGTGAGAATATCCTGAAGAGATATTATGAGGGAGGGTATTTGTATTTTGAGAGGCAAGACAACCTCGGTACCATATACCAAAGAAAAAGGTGTGGCATTAGTGGAGGTACGAATGCTAGTACGATAAGCCCAAAGGGCAAAGGGGATGTGATCATGCCAATTTCTTCCGGACTCATTAACTTTCATGAGAATTTTGGTTAGGGTTTTATTAGAAGATTAGCCTGACCATTGGCCTGTGGATAGTATGGTGACGAGAAGCTAAGTTTGATATTGAAGTTGTTACAAAGGTCTTGTAACAACTTATTTTTGAAATATTTTCCATATCTGTTATCAGGCGATGAGGAACACCAAAACGACAGATAATGTGGTGGTTAATGAACTCTACAATTTTTTCTTTTTTGGTTGAAATGAGTGGAATAGCCTCCACCCATTTTGTGTAATATTCAGTTGTTGTGATTATCCATCAGTGACGTTGTGAAGAGGGCGGATGAATCTCACCAATAAGGTCTAAACCCCATTGTGAGAAAGGCCAAAGATCTTGTGCGACCTGTAGCGGATGGCTAGGAGTATGTTGAAGGTTGGCATGTTGTTGACACATAACACAACACTTAACATATTCGTAGCAGTCGGTATTAAGAGTAGGCCAATAATAGCCTAGGCGAAGGATCCGTTTGGCCATGGCAAGGCCGCTAAAATGTCCACCACAAATACCGTCATGGACCTGTTGGATGGTATAGGTGACCTCCGCACCAGTTAGACATCGAAGGAGGATGCCATCAAAGGCACATTTATAAAGGAGTCCCCCCATGATGACATAACGATAAACACGTTTAAGAAAAGCACGTTTGCCGGTATTAGTAAGGTCAGGTGGGAGAACGGAGGTTGTAAGGTAGTCGTGAAATTGGTGATACCAGGTATCCTGCGAATTAGCAAACACATTATTTATCATACAAACAACCGGGGCTGAGTAAGATGGGGCAAAGAATTGTTGGACCAAGACGAAAATGTCAGAGTCAGTTGATGAAACAGGAATTTGCGAGGCTAAGCAAGCCATAGTATATGCAAATTTGTTAGTGGAGCGGGGAATGGTTTGGATAGAGTAATGAGTAAATAAGGTTAGAAGTGAATCTACATAGTGTTTGTACTTTTGAAGTTCTTCATTTTTACATTGGTAGATGCCCATGACTTGATTGACTACTAATTGAGAGTCGCCGAAAATATTGATAGATTTGACACCTAAGTGTAATGCAACCTGGAGACCCAAAACTAGGGCCTCGTATTCCGCTGTATTATTAGTGTAGGGGAAATCGAGCCGGAATGAAAGAGGCATAGGCTCAACGTCAAGAGGAATGAGAACAACGCCGGCTCCTCTGCCACGCTGGCATTTGGATCCATCAAAGAAGAGGGTCATTGGATACGACTCTTCCCTGAGTGAAAGAGTGGCGATGAGTTCGTCGGGGAAATTAAAATTAGTAAATTGCGCCCCAGGTAAAGGGGCTTCCGCGAGTTGTTCGACAATGGTTTGTCCTTTGATTGAATTATGGTGTATAAATTCAAGGTCGAGGTCAGCAAGGAGCATAAGCCATCGGGCGATGCATTGGTTTAGATGAGGTTTGGCATACATATAATGGATGGGGTCCGTGTTGGTGATGACGAAAGTTTTGTGATTCAGGAGGTAGTGTGGGAGTTTGGTGGCCACAAATGATAGGGCTAGGCACAACTTTTCTACATGTGTATACCTAGTCTCATAATCCACCAAAGTACGACTGATATAATAAATGGCTTGTTCTCGATACTCAGAGTCACGATGTGCGAGCATGGCCCCTACAACGTGGTTAGTGGCGGAAAGGTAAAGGTAGAAAGGGCGATCGTCCTGAGGTGGGATAAGCACGGGTGGCTGCAAGAGATAGGCTTTGAGAGCCTCAAAGGCTTGGTGGCATTCTTCACTCCATTGAAAGGAAATATCCTTTTTAAGGAGGTGATGGAAATGTTGACATCGATCTGAGAGTTAGGAGATGAAACACCGGATAGATTGGAGTTTACCTTGTAAACTATGCAATTGTTTGAGGTTAGTAGGTGGGGGCATTTCTAGGATAGCTTTGACTTTAAATGGATCGACCTCAATGCCACGCAAAGAGACGATAAAACCAAGAAGTTTTCCCGAAAGGACACCAAAGACACATTTCTTTGGTTGAAGACGGACAGAATATTGTAACAGGCGATCGAAAATAATGGTTAAAACATCGAGATGTTCACTTCGATGTTTAGATTTGCCAAGAAGATCATCGACATAATCTTCAAGAATAGTGTGCATAATGTCATGAAAAATGTAAGTCATAGCCCGCTGATAGGTCGCACCAGCATTTTTAAGGCCAAACGGCATGACACGATAACAAAAGGTTCCCCAAGGAGTGATGAAGGCAGTTTTATGTTGATCGGCTGGGGCTACCAAAATTTGATTGTATCCCGAAAAGCCATCCATGAGAGAAAGCATCTCATGGCCCGCAGTGAGATCAACAAGTTAATCAATACTTTGGAGGGGGAAGTCATCCTTGGGGCAAGCGAGGTTAAGGTCTCAGAAATCTGTGCATATATGAAGTCCCCCCCATCGCTTTAGTGACAGGTACGATGTTAGAAATCCATTGAGAATAGTCAATAGGCAAGATGAAAGAAACAGAAAGAAGTCGTTGAAGCTCTTCTTTGACCAAGAGGGCAATGCGTGGATGCATTTTTCTCAGTTTTTGTTTGACTGGTTTGGAATCGGGTTGTAAGGTGATGTTATGGACAGTAATGTAAGGATCAATTCCTGGCATGTCAGCGTAGGACCAAGCGAAAGCTTGGTTGCGGGTATGGAGAAAGGTAGTAAAGGCGACTTGTTCTGATGCGTTAAGGTATTGTCCGATCTTCACAATGTGAGGATCCTCCTCTGTGTGGATGTTAATTTCTATAGTAGACTCATTCAACATGGTTTGAGTTTCAGACGGTAATGCGCGTTGAATATAGGAGTCGTCCGCACCAAGGTAAGTGAGGATGGAGTCGTCATCTTGGCACTCAACAACATTAATTGAAGGCGAATTCTCTTCGATCATGTCTAGATACACAAAGGGAAGAGAAGACGGGTCCTCATTATCATGTTGATAAGTGAGAGGACCTAGGAAGATAGCATTTATGAAAAAAAAAAAGTTAGGAGGGATAGATTCAGGATCTATCGACTCTGCGGGTGACAATGGCAAAATGGGTGATGATTGTTCGGTAGGGGTGACATCGTCATCTTCCAGGAGACAACTGACATGAGGTTCCTCCGGTGTAAGTGTTTCAGGAAAGCCGAGACCACTACGATCATTGTGCTTGTGTGTAGTTACAGGAATGATTGTATGTCGACCTTGTTCATAAAGACCAAAACCAAAGCCTTTCCAAGCACAGCGAGTCAAGAAGGTGAGGGCGAAACGACGATTTGTTAGGTATTGAAAATCGGATTGGAAGGAACCACACCAAGAGGAGGCTCAGGGGTAACGGAGGATGTGTCGACACCCCCATACGTTAGGTTGGTGCGGCAATGAGGTGGTCCATAGGGGATTATTTCCCCCACGCGACGGTCATAGGTAGGATGCGCATGTAACTGTCCATACTCCTATGGGGTATGGAAAGAACTAATGTTATATAGGCAATACTTTCCCAGCGTAAGGCGTTGAAAAACATCTACTAAGGGGTCGGAGGTTAGGATGTTATCTGCGGGAAAGAAAGTGGTATTTGCGACAACGGTTTCATTAGTTGAAGGTGTAGGTGCGGTTGAAGTGAATGGTAGAGGTGTGGTTGAAGTGGATGGTTGGGTTGGATGAATGGGTGTCTTGATTGGTACAAGAACATCATTAGGGCGATATAACATATTGCAAGTTTTTAAGGGGGGAGGATTAGCTTTTACAGTGTAGAACTTCCCCTCGTACTCAAATTTTATGTATCTATGTAAGGTGGATGGAACGCCTCCAATAGCCCGGATCCAAGGGTGGCCTAACAACATATTGTATTGGAACTCTCCCTCAAGGACATGAAAGAGTTCGGGTAAAGTACGTGGTCCTACGCGAATGTTAAGGATCACGGTGCCTAAGGTAGAAGTAATAGCATCATTGAATGACCGCAACATGATGGGGTTGGCACACATGCAGCTAGAAGGGATATTCATTTGTTGGAAGGTTTTTGAAGAGATGATGTTTAGGCTAGCGCCCCCGTCAATCATAACACGACGTACCTGAATGTCCCAGACGTAAGCTGAGATGAAAAGAGCAGGGTCAGGATCTTCAGCACCAAAGTCGATAATTTTGTCTTCGGAGAAACTGACAGCAGTGGCTTGCTGTACAGAGATAGAAGTGGTTGGGGAGATGGGTTGTTTGGTGAGCGAAGCAACGTGATTGGGTGTGAGAATGGAGGTAACAGGAAAGGTTTCATTAGGTAAGACCTCTATCCCTTGAAGGATTTCAACAAGAGCTTGTCGATGAGATTCAGAAGTCTGAATGAGATCATACAGTGTCATTTTTACAGGTGATTGGTGAAGCTGTTTGATCATGGTTCGGTGGGTAACTCCATTAGAGACGGGGTAGGCGGGTCCACGAATAACCACTTTAGGTGGTGGTGTGATCGGGATGGTGGACGGAGAAAGGGAGGCCGTAGGTGTGCTTTCTTTCACTTTCCCATTGTTTTTCTGCCCTCGAGTAACAACACTAATCATATTGATCTCGTGAATACGAGAGGAGGAAGACGGTATGGATAAGTCCTAGTCTTCGAGAGGTGGAGTTGTAATAATGATAGATTTTGGTGAGGCGAGGACAAGTAGTATAGGAGAGGGAATTGAAGCTAAAGGTTTCTCCCTTCGTAAGTTGTCTTTCTTAACTTTTCTATCTGAGAGAGGTGACTGACGAAGTATGGCTTTCAACGCTTTGCATCCCTCTACATCATGTCCTAATGTGCGGTGGTAAGCGCAGATTTTAGACTCATCATAACCTATTGGTCAAGGTTTATATGGGTCATAAGGTCTAAGTGGGGGTAGGGAAATGGTCGCATTCTCCACCAACATAGTAAGGATTTTGGCGTAAGACCCTTTGAGTGGGTCAGAGTTAGAGGAAGATGAGGCTATTGACTGGGTAGTTTCTGGTAATGACAGGGTATGGTTGATTTGTATGGGTGGTGGTTTAGCCAAGGGGTTTTGATAATGGGTTTTAACTAAACGTGGCTTCTTTGGCGCAGAAGCTATGTTTAGTTGATTAGATGATGGGGCCATAGACGATGTGGTATCAGAAAACAACCACGGAGAAATAGGAGTGACAGCAAACAAATCTTTTGATGATGGGATTTGTTTAGGGTTGATAGGTGGACAGGATACGCGGGTGACGGTGTTGATATACCCTTGGATCTCTGTATGGGTGCAGAAGGTGTAGGTCGTTTTAAAGAAAACGCAGGAGGTATGATATATTGATGCAAGGTGGAGGGATGAGGTCCCAGTATGGAAGGTAGGTGTGACGACGATGGTTTTAGTTGTGATAGTGACATAGGTTGAGGAGATTGAGTCGGTCTCCTAAATGGATGGACGGCTTTATTTTTGGATAAGTCAAGCCGCTTAGGTGGGTGTGTTAGACTGGGTATTGGTGAGGTCCCAAGCGTAGGGGAAGATTTGGTTAGGCTAATAGAGGTGGATGAGGTATTTGGTAGAGATGAGGGGGGTGAAGATGAGGACATAGGCATTTTAAGCTTTTGTAAACACTTCGGGTATATGGTAGAGGCGTCTAGATCGATCATCTGCATTTGAGTAGAATATGGCGTACGCAAACGTTCCCATAGGACTCGTCTATCTTCTGAGGGATGACAATCCTCACGTGTGAATAGGAAATTTTGTATGGAAGAAAGGTGGGTTGTGATTCCGGTCCACTGTGGGTGTGATACAGGGGGAAGATGAGGCACTATCAATGGGCGTTAAGAGGTCAACCGGTTGCTAAAAAGATTTAGGCGATGAAGAACTAATAGGTAGGACGGCGTGTTTAAGAGGATCCGTCATGTTTAAAGAATGTGGTGATGTCGGTGCAAGAGGTCTCTCGTCTAAGGATGACAAAAGAAGTGGTGAACCTTCCTCTTGTGCAGCAAGAGTGGTAGAGGGAGATGTTTGGGAAATAGATAAGTTAGATAACATCCACTCACAGTCTTGCAAGGATGTGGTGTAAGAAGTTTCATCTGTAAGAAGAGAACTCTGGGTGGTTAATTCCTTGATGGGTAAAGGAACGGCAAGGATTTCGTCTTGTCTTGATGGTGAGGAAGGGGGTTCGGATTCCTGCGTTAGTGAATAAGTTTGATTCAGAATTTTTTCGATAGAGGCTTTTGGCTGGGAGTTGAAGACTGCATGGATCTCATGAATACTCTCCTCGGCTAAGATATCTTGGTTTATGTTACTATTAGGAGAGTGATTTGGGAATGGTTTGTTGAATATTTTCAAATTTATATTAGCAGGGGCATTAGGATTATCGAGGGTTATATCCCCCGCATCAACCATTTCCTGCACTATGTTTTTCAACATCTTGCAGTTTTCGTGACTGTGTCCCTTTACGCGGTGAAAGTTACAGAAGTCATTTTCTTTGTACCAAGAAGGTATAGCGCGGGTGGAGTCAAACCCGGAGTGAGGTTTAACAGGAGGCAAGGTGAGAGCTCCGGCTTTGAGCAATTTTTCCAAGATGACACCATAAGTTTCTCCCAAGGGAGTGTAATTGATGGGCGCGGCTTTATACTTATAGGCGGTTTTTGGTGGGGTATTAGACGGTGCTTGAGATTTGACCATCACCCGCGTGCACAACTCCTTTTGATTTCGAAGAAGTGGATGTGTGAGGAGTGGTGGTGCTAGGTTTATTAGTGGAATCTGGAGTTCGGAAATTGAGGTTTTTGTTGCGCAACCGCAATTTCTCTTCTTCTAAGGCTCGAATCTCTAGTTTTCGAGCCATAGTAAAGGCCTCGTCAAATGTGTGAAAAGTTTGAATTTGGAGGGTAGGAGAGATGTGCTTAGCACAGGCCCACGTAAAGAGGTCGATAAGTTCGGCCTAGGGAAAGACATACGTAAGTTGGTTGATAAAGCCCCGCCATTGTCCAATGAAATCTGCGATAGATTCGTCTTCAAATTGTCGGATAGCATAGAGGTCGGTGATAGATACTTTCTTAGCAATGTTAATGGAGAAATGATCCAAGAAAGATTGGGCTAGTTGGTTAAAAGAGAAGATTGAGTGCTGGGTTAAAGCACTGTACCACTCCAAGGCGGGTCCTGATAAGGACATGGGAAAGGTGCAGAGTAGTAAAGCATCGTCGTGAGCAATTAGATAGCAGGCATGTCTAAATGAGCGCAAGTGTTGTTGAGGATCCTCCTTACTATTAAAACGAGTAAATTTCGGTAGTTCCCATTGAGGAGGATATGAATGAAGGGGGACATAAGGGTGGATAGGCTCCCGATAAACTTGCTCGTATGTCAAGGCACTACGACTTCCTGAAACAGAAGCCTCCAGATTTTACATTTTGTCCATCATTTGTTTGATGAAATCCGTGGTTGGATGAGATGATGGTGCGGTTGTGGTAAATGGAGGCAAATTGAGCTAAGGACCTCCACTAGACAATGGTGGCGTTAAGTGTTGATAAGGTATGGAGGACGAATGTGTTGAGGCGACCGAATAGGGATGTCCTATATAAGACGTTGAGGTCACCGGATACGTGTGTGGAAATGAAAAGGTGGGCGGAGCTTGAGAAAGAAAGCTCGTGTGGATAGGTGGTAAAGAGCAAGCCATGAACGGAGCAGTCTGCAAGAGGGACGAGGTAGGAGCAGTCGGCGGTAATGATATGTGGGGCCCAAGATTAACCAAAGGAAAGCCAATCTGTGCCGTATGAACTCCTAGAGCCGCTGGATTGGGAGACGGGGCTAAGGATACAGTGGGCAAAGCGGAGTTAGGAGAAGGAGCTAAATGAGCAGCTATACTAAAAGGCATGCCAACAAGGAGTTGACCATCGGGTGTACGGTCAGGGGCATGAGACAAATAGTATTGTACAGCGCTAGTATTAGCATCCAAAAATTTGGTAAATTCCTTATCTCCTACAGGAATTTTAGGAACCTCACTGGTATCCATAGGATTCCCTATAGAATGTGAAGGGGGTGATTCAGGCAAAGGCACAGAGCAGGCATGTGAAACCATGGCGGCAACTTGCTTCCGAGTGATAACAACCATGGACAAGAGTACACAATAGGGTTTCAATCTATCAGGAACAGAAATAGCCTCAGAATGTTGAAATTTGGTAGGTTGCTGGTTGGTCAGGAACTGTAAAAGACAGTAACCGATATCGGTCTGCTAATTGATGTCGGTTAGACTATAGCCAACGTCGGTCAGTTAACCGACGTCAGTATAATAAGACTGGTATAAGAAAATATAAGAAGCTGCTGATTTGAGTTTTTAACAATGCTTAGTACATCTATCAAATTGTTCTGAAGTGATAACTGAAATAGTGTATGACAGAGAAACAGAACTAAAAACAAACAAGATACACAAGCAAATTAACAGACTAACCCTAGGATTAGTGTTTATCAATTTGAGCTTATGCCCTTAGACGCAGAATGATGTCAGAATCCTAAACACAAGACTTAGGGGAAATGTCAAGTTTGTTTTGGCTTATAAGGTTACCTCAATCGGACGGAGGAATACCGCGGAAAAAGGGGGATGTTTGAGCTATTGTGTCGATTATGTCGTGATTTGGTATGTGTTGTGCAGTGAAAGTAAGATTAATTTCTTATCACTACCGTGGAAATCACACCCATGTGTACGACCTGTTACTTAATCTACGTTCACTAGAATTGAAAATAGCAAGCAAGAATGTAATGCACGTGTTTTAAACCCAAATTGAAAATGATATTCGATGAAGCAAAGAAGATGACTTTCACTGATGCAAAGATGTAAAAGCAAAGCAAGTTCTTTTACCAAAATAACAAAATACCTTCTGAATATCTTAAGAAGAAGAAAACAGCAAGTATGCTCCCTATGTGAAAGCAAGCAAGAAAGAAAGAAACCCGAAATGGGTCCCACCGGGCGTGCCAAAATGTTTCGCACGGAATGTTTCAGCTTTTGGGAATAGAGTTGCTTCTATCCTTTTATTCCTTTGAGAAACATATAAGGGTTAGGGCTAGGAGGAATACCTGTTGAATGTCGAGAGGGTATGCGCGTACCGTAGAGAGAGATCAGGTCGACTGCGAAGAACTCCTTTTTGTCTTGAAAGGACTACCTGCAAGTAAGAATACAAGACCACCAAATTTTAATTAGACAATGAATGAGGGAACTACTTTGGGCCCAGGAAATATAAAACTTCCTTTCGAAGGTGGTCAATTCCCTTGCTAATATGAATTAACACAAATTCTAACAAATAAGCTATTGTCCAATTACAATTTGTTTACCTTGTTAGAACAATAGAGAAAGGGCTGGTCTTAGTTTAGAATCACGGTGACCAATGCCGGTCACTGTAACCGGGTACCGGTTGTTGGTAATCAATATCGGTAGGGGCAATGTTTTAGGGGTTTTTGGTGAAGGTTCGTTGTAAGGTGGTTGTGTTGTAAGGTGGTTGTGTTGTTTTATAAGGCTGATAAATGGGTGGAGTTAGGTAATGGGGTGATGAGAAGGACTCAGAGAATACGGGGGGTGTTCTTGGGGTAACGTAAGGATGGAGGAATGACAGTTAGATGTAGTGTGTTGCTGGGTAGTAGATCTAGGAATAGACTTATGATGGCTGTGATTCAGAAGTTCAAGAAATGTTATTAAAAGGACATACAAGATACTACTTACTGATTATTGATAAGGATGCAGGTCCAAGAACTGTGATGACGACGGCAGAACTCAGGTAGGATGACCCGACAATCAGGAGATGAGCTATCTTCCCTCCCGACGAATAGATGAGTGTCACAAGGCTCTGGTTGCTCAGTTGCAGTTTTTGGCTTGATGTCCTTCTCTGCAAACTCTTCTTGTTTCTTTCACTTGTCTCTGTTCAGCCAAGTAAATTCCGGATCCTTCCAATGACTTCTGATTCGGATCCACGAAAATCCAACCCTTTGTTTTTGGTTGGGAGTGGTCATTTACAGGGAACTGATGGCGGTTACGTAACCGACGGCGGTCGAGTAGGAACCAGTATCGATCAGGTCAAAGCGGGCTATTTTTAGTAAAATAGCCAGCTTTCCCTCCTTTTCTCCCGAGGGATTAGTTGCGGGCTTGGTCAAGTCATTACGAGGTTGGTTTTAGGTGCGGGTGAGGAGTAATTAGTCATGGGTGTGGATGTAGACCAAGTTATAGGTCTTAATTAGGTTAGTTTAGGGTTAGGACTAAGTCATGATGAGGTGGCAAAATGAGGGTGGCAGGTATAGCGATGTGGATTTATTAATTATAAGGTAATCAATAAATAATTGTGTAAGGTTTAGGTGATGAGGTTAGGTTGCGAAATGAGATGCAGGTCACAGGGGGTCGTAATACACAAATTTGTTGTCTACAATAAGCATAAACGTGCATCATTTAGTGAATGTATCATCATTTTTAATGTACTGTACGAATGTGACTAGAGATTTTCTAGATCATAAAACTAGTCTTGGCAACAAATGAGTAAGGGAGATGACCCCATAACCACACACCTTAACTTTGTGGGTGCATAGATGTATATGGAGGTCTTGTTAGTAAAGAAAAAAATATTACTGTGTAGCATATGATTGTGCCACATCACTATTTTCGTTTAATGTATTTATTTGGAGGGAAAAGTGGATTTTGAATTGATTTAGTACACAAATATTTTTTATAAAACATTTGAAAAGTGTACCAATAACTGAGCACCGTATGTGTCATATTGTGGTTAGCTCTTAAAAAGTACCATTAATAAAAAAGTGAAAAACTATTGGTACTTTTTCCATCAAGTTATGGTTATACATGTTTTGGTACATGCACAACTATGGAGTCGTCTCCCCTATATGATAGAATTTATATTGCATATTAAGTGTAGAATATTTTCAATATTTATTAATGTCAAAAATAATTTATTGAAAGATAAAATGGTGAGAATGTGTCTATCAAAGGAATCTATTATGTTTTTTATAGGCAGAATAAATATAAAAATTTTATGGTAGATCTTGTTTTTATTCTCTTTACTTTTAATGTAAAGATACTAGAGCATACAAAATCATCATTATTATTTTTTTGGTAAAAATGTTATTATTAAATTATCTTTTCAATATTATAACTCATAACAATTTTGTTAATAAATGTTATTATACAAATATGTTACTTACTTTAAGATTGTTTTTATGATGTCTTACGAGTTATTAATATTTTGGATATATATAATAATAAATACTAATTTCAACACCATCAACCATTTCATAGCTTTGTTAATTTAGGACTACTCCCACCTTAATTTGTCTTTCCAAAATATTTTATGAACACTTTTTCTAATATACACACCATCTTCATCATGATCTACCTATCTTCAATAATAAATAGTATTTAAGTATTTTTTTATAATACAACCAACATTTATAATATCAATAACACCTAATATTTACCATCTCATGATAGGATAAAAAAAAAAATAAGATAAAATAAATAATTAATAAGTATTAATTTTTTCTTATTATAATCAATATTTTGAGATAAGATTAAATTCCAAAAAATATATATATCCTTTGCACCTAAATCTCCAATTTCAAGAATTCACTTTTGAAACATGACAAGAAACCTTTACAACAATTGTATTTAGCCTAGTTTTACACCTCCCAATCACATTTATTTAAATGTTTTCCAACGCTTTTTCAGCAAACTCCTTTTTTTTCATATTCTACAATCATTGTTGTGGATAGAACCACATCTCTTTTACGAATTTTGTCAAACAACAAGTGTATATTGTTCAAGGGTTAAATTTTTCGGTCATATATGTTGTGGCTGTAATTTTCTGATATTACTCTCCAAAACTACGAAATATTATTGACACACTTGAGTAATAAAATATATAAAATACTATTTTCTATTAATTTAATTAGTTTTAATATATTTTTATAAATATTAACATAATTTACATTTAAAATATTATAACTATTATATAAAATATTTGTAAATATTTTATGATTAAAATCACAAGTAAAGGTCTAAATAATCATCAAAATTATCTCTTAACCTTAAATACAAAATATTTTTATCATAAAGATACTTCCTAAACTACCTATCATTGTCTTATTCGCCGGGGGCGTTTACTTTGAAGAAGGCATTGCTGGAAAGTGTCAAATTCCGATGGCTTAACTTTACAGGTTGCCGGATTTTAGATATTTTTGTAAGTCATAGATATTTACTATTCTTTGACTCCACATCCTTTAAATGACATTTTAGACTTGGCAATAACCATTCTTTGGTGCCCTTGTTTTTGGGAGTGGCCGGCCTGAGAACATCATGAGTAACAACGGTGTTATCTCATGGTTATATTTTTTTTTTTACTTCACTGGCAGCCATAGCTGGCCGACAGAAAAACCGACTCTCTACACCTTTCCCTTCTTTATCTGTACACTAGAATTGTTTTTTGAGTAAAATTATACACATAAAATTGAAGCCCTCTCCGGCGTAACTCGCAACTCATTTGCAATTGCTAGTAATACAATCTAAAAAAAGATATTCTTATCATAGATACACTCCCTAAACTACCTATCATTACCGTGTAATGCAATCTTTAAACAATATGTAAAACCGTTCAAAAACAATTACTTCCCATCAAAATCGAAATTGACACTGACAATATGCATACTTCAAATCAGCTATAATGAAATTATAACTGCAACATGTTTTTTCAACGACATACGTAGTTACTAACTTTTTTCTAATTAATACATTCAACTTCTTGTCCTTTTTTCCAAAATACATCAACTTCAACGAGATTTCCATATCACGGTCTTTGTTTGTATTGCATTTAGTTGTAGAATAAATAGATTCAATGAATTTGCTTCAGAACTTTATTTGAAAGGTAGTAGAATTTGAGCCTGGTTGTTACACATAAACCTTGATACAAGAAAACAGGCAGGGGATATGAAATTAAGGTAGTAAATTATGGTTTACAAAGCTCAAATCAACAGAGAGATATCACACAAAGTCCTGTATAAATTTTTATAAATTCCATTAGGGTTGGTTCACTTGGCTTTATCTTAATCTACCATTGAAAGATCAAATCAGAATTTACAGAGCTCCATAATTCTGCAATTTCAAATAATTAGACAAAACACAATTTCCTCTGATTTAAGATTCGTTGTTTAAAAAATAAAAACTGTGAAACATGGCATTTGAAATTAAAGTAGAAAATTGTGGATAACAAAGCTAAAATGACGCAAGAGAGATCACAAAAAATTGGTGTTAAGTTCTATAAATTCTAACGTGGCTGACTCGACTATCAGCAGGCCACCATTTTAGATAGTTTAGGTTGTGGGTTCTATTTCTGATTTATTCGTCTGTAGTCCACTGTAATCAACTGAGAAGTAGTAAGAGATTCAACTTGTAAAAGAGCATGTCATATGTTCAAACTTCATAACTCCAAATTGGTGGACAGACCTAGATTTCCTCTCAATTAACCCAAAAATTAAAAAAACTCCAACAAATTCCACAAACAACCAGAATCAAATTACACAAAATCTAAAAAACTTCTTCTACAAAATCCACAAACAAACATAATCTTATAATATAAAATCTTTAAAACAGTTTAAATTCCTAATGAACCTGCTACACTTTCTCATAAAATATAACGTGTCTTTTAACAAACATAAACACAGTACAAATTGCTGCTGGTCATGATAATCATAACCAAGAAAACCCTGAATAATCTGATTTGAAAATGGAATTTAACCTCTAACCCCGCACGAAACCAGAGGGAGCATCAGTCAGACGTGGAATCCACTCTTTTGCACCCCTGCCAATGGGTCCAGCTGGAGAAGGTCCCTTAAATCCACGTCGTATAGGGTCGTGTATACAGAAATGAAACGGAACGGGGGTGAAATCCCCAAATATTCTACAGAATCCACACACCACAACACTTTTTCTCCTCGCCATATTATCAGTCCAGTGAGGAACCAATCTCCACGTAGGATTTATCAATAATCCCCTACCTTGCGTTCCATTACAGTTGGGCAGGTTGACGGGCGGAGAAGAACGGGAGAATTGCTCCGTTAAACACCAACTCTGCATTTCAGTACAATCCGATGCATAAACATTGTCACCACCGCCCCTGCATGATAAAATTGAATTTTTATTATTACCCTTCTTTCGGTTTCGACTGCGTGAAGGAGGCTTGGCCTGAACCATTCCATTCATTCTTAATCCCTCTTCTGCAACTTCTGCTCTGCCCTCCATTAAAGTCTGGCAGCACCCACAAACATGGAACCGTGCATTTGTATGAGATTTTGCATATTTATCACCTACCCAATTTATCATTTTTCACATACGAGGGCTATAATTGCCCGTGGTTGCGCAGCAATAATCAATCGGCCGGCCGAACCAGTCCAATCACTTCATAATCGTAATCTTACACGATCTTTTCTACACCTAGTAAATACAATGTCATATTGAATGTCCGCCAAATTATATCATAATAGCAAGTAGGAAATAAATACCATCTGTCCTTGAATAATACACGCATTACGAGGAATCGCTGGAATTTGCAATACCTAAACCCTGCAATTGCAAATCCATTCATAGACAAGAAACACCATTAAATTCAGAATTGCTTTGGAAGTATGGTTTCTCGTACTCTGCACAATGTGCTCGACAAATTTATGAGTTATTATCCTGCCGAATGGCAATAATATAGGGGAGAAGGGCCAGTGTGCGAACACCCTACGTTCGCAGGTCCATGGAGCCAATTCCTTGCCACGTAGGAGCGCCAATTTGACAGCTAGTTATAAAATAACATTTTTTTATCCTAAGCCTTTAATTTCGTATCCAATTTTAATATGATTTGCTTCCATATGATCGATCAAATAAAATATCTCAAAAAAAACACATTTACTGGTGGAGACCGGTAGTGGTCCACCGAAGAGGACAGGTGTTGAGCATTGAATTGGAAATAAAAGAGGGAAACGTAACCTGTCCTCCGCCATCTCCACGCACGTTTTAGATAAGGAACAAATAAATGTTCAACCACCTTGTGCGGAGCTCATTAACGGCCCTTACGGAGCTCCTGCGCAAGATTACACAAAATGAAGTCGATTGAAGGCCTGCTATTATGATCTACACACAGTTATTCGCTGTTATGTTGCCCAAACGCGTCGTTGCTGAAGACAACTGGAAACTTCCCGTGTTTTTTTTCGAATGTGTCGGAGTCGATTTTTTTTTAAGGAGGATCGGGAGATAACCATTCCGCAGAGATTCGTCTTCGATTCAAGGCTAAGCTCATCCTTTGTTTTCAATCAAACCACAGATTTTGAGTCTCATTACGAGTTTACGGCATGGCGCGATCTGTAACGACAGCTGTAATCCTCGTGTTGGGATTACTGCTCTGCATCGCCCGCTCTCGAGCTCAGGAAGTTGGTAATGCATTTCGATTTTCCTATCTGCAATTTTATTTTTCTGTCATTCGTAGGAGGGATTGTTGTGTGATGTAGTTATTGTGAATGAAAACAGAGGACGAGCGCGAGTTCACGTATGAAGAGGGTCACGAGAAAGGCCCTGAGCACTGGGGAGAACTGCATCAAAACTGGAGTGCCTGCGGGAAGGGCCAAAACCAGTCTCCCATCGATATCGTCAGCAAACGTGTCAGAATATACTTTGATCTCGGCAGACTGCGGAGAAATTTATCATCCTGCAAATGCAAACCCTCCTCAACAGGGGCCATGATATTATGGTCGGTCACATTAACCCCCTTTTTTATTAGGATTTTGGGCGGGCGGTTTTTGATTTTTGCGATTATTGAAATATTTTGGTGATGTGCGATCAGATGAAGTGGCCCACAGGCGGGTGGCAGCATTGAGATAGCGGGGAAAAGATACCGGCTTAACCAATGTCACTGGCATACCCCTGCCGAGCATACTGTAAATGGCAGAAGGTATTGGTTTAAGATTTCATAACGTTATTTTACAGTTTTCCATGACGGCTTTTAAAAAAGAGTATGGTAGAGTCGATTTAAAACCCTTCAAACCCTGGTGCAAGGTATCCTCTGGAAATGCATATGGTGCACGAATTAGAAGACAAAGAGATTGCAGTGGTTGGAATCTTGTACACCTATGGAAGGCCTGATACGTTTCTTACAGAGGTAGCTGTTTTTCTACCAAATCCCTTTTTTTTCCTTTTGTTTTCTCACACGAATTTACATTTTAAAGAAGGGGCATGTAATCAGACCCGGAAAGGCCTTCCAATGCCCATAAAACCCAAACCAGGGGAATCTGAAATAGGGAAGGAGAAAACGTTCTGGAATCCATTGCTTTATTTACCAAATCTGTTGCTAATCTATTAATATTTGTTTATTATTTATTAAGCAAATTTTGTTTTTGGATGGACGTGTAGGAGTATTTTATTGTGGAGCTCCAGTGTTGGCGCAAGAGCCGAGAACTTTGGAATGGCGGTTTTATGCGGCAAGATCGTTTGAAGCAGGGTGGAAACAGTGTGTATTCACACTACTAATACTCAAGGAAAATGTTACCTACAGTTCTATGTTTTCAAGCCATATAGAGGTGAGGTTTCAACCTCACCAAGATTCAAATACATCCTTGTCTTTTAGTTTTTATTTAACGTTGTTCATTTTAAGCTGCAACAATTTGTTTATGTAATTTTTTTGTTTTTAGTAAAGTTTTATTCCAAGCATCGCTTTAAATTAATTTTATGTTGATCCTTGATTGGTTTTATGTTGGTCATTAACATATTTGTTCAGTCTTTCTCTATCACCTATGTATTTCATTGAATATGTCTTTGTATCTTGGATTTGTTTCTATCTCGATTGAACCATGGATTAGTTGATGAAATGAAACCTCCCGAGCTGGGTGAGAAGAAGAAGATTTTCAAGGGAAATACACAATCGGGGGGATCTTTTTACAGATTTTGTATGTTGTTTTTTTCTAGTTAGTGGGTTTTTGTATAAACAAATGTTCTTGGGCGCTTTTGCTGTATTAAGTTGTTTTGATTTTGTTTGTGGTCAGTTTGTTGTGATCTTCAATGTTTTATCTTTTTGTTTTGTACCAAGGTTTTTGGGAGCCTTTTAAAACACTAATCTGTTTACCTAATAAATAAAATCTTTTATACTTATAAAAAAAAAATACATTTACATTATTTATTGGTGTTCATTTTAAGCTGCAACAATTTGAATAAGGTTATGAACAAATTCTGAGCTGATTTGGTTTCCTCATCTGAAACAATGATTACATTTCGAGCAAAATGTAGTAATCTAAACTGCATGTCTTTATATTTCTTACATTAGGAGCAAAACATATAAACCTATACTGTATGTGTCCATATTCATTACATTCGGAGCAAAATATACCGACTATAACCTATAATCGTGAATGCAATAATGCAAGCACAATTGATTTCGATACATATTTTTCTGCAACACAAAAAAGAATTCTCCTCGAATGCTGCCCTTAGTTTGGACTATCAGGAACGATTGTATCATTGACAGATGTTGTTGGAGTCATCAAGAGGTTCACTGGATGAACCCATGGTGGTATAGGAAAACCAGATATGGTATGAAAGGTTTGTGTGTGAAGTAGGAGGTTGTGGGATAATGGGGTGTTGTAGTTGGAGTTGAAGTTATTTGCATTCTGTTGGTGTCAAGGAAGTAAGGTGGTAATCTGGGATAGGAACTTTCAACATATCTTGTAACAGGGAGTTTCTGTATGGGCATGGGATGATGCATGGGAAACAAAACCTGCGGATTGTTGAACTTGTTATCTCTTTCTTGTTTCTCCTTTCTCCCTTTGATGGCGAGGTGGCTTCCTTCTGTTGTAATTCCAATTCCTTCTTTTGCGAGCTACCTCTCGTTGTTTCTCGTGCTCCTGTCTTTCAACAACTTTTGTAGCTCCCTTTCTTGCCTCTCTTTAATGCGTTTGCAATCTCTCTTCCTTTTTCTGCTCCTTTGCTGCCCAACCTTTCTTGCATTTTTTGCCCTCAATATGCCTCCTTTTTACGCTGCTTCCCTTCACATATTTCTTGTTTTTTATGTTTTGTATCTTTTAACAATCTGAACATAAGCATCAGATGTTAACAATTGTGAAGCACGACTTATCCGGAGTGCAGCATCACTCTTACCCTTGGAAGGATCCCGTACAAATTGTGTCGGTAACCTTAAAAATTTACCCAATTTCTTCTCATTTGCAGCAACACCATCATTTGAATATACCACTTTCAACATCATGGCCAGTTGTCTCTTCCTCATTTTTATTCTTTATCAATGACCTCAATTTCCTCTGCCTCAGCATAATAATGAGTAAAGTTTGCTGGTTCAAAGTCTGCTGGCACAAGGTTGGGCTGGCATCAAAGGTAAAGATATACTTTCATCCTCAGTGTTTCCAATCTGATCAAGTCCCAACGCTGCAATATGCTCTTGCAGCCATGTCGGTTGTTCTGTGCACTTGGCAATGAGAGATCGTCCTCTCCAAATCCCTGGGCCCAGGTTGCAGCTGGATGTGCCTTGGTCACAAGTATTCACAATGTGGTTCACTTCATAATCTTTGGTCTGCATTATACTTTGGCTTTCTCCCTGTATACTTGGTTCCTCCGTCTCTGTATTAGCAACACCATTGTTTCAATGGTTGGATGGACTTCTTGTGTTGTGACAGATTCTCAACTGATTCCATTAAGTAATTTTCTTTTAATTTTGTCACCAACTGGTGGAGCTACATCTCTTGACAAACTTAGGATGTTTCCAGCAGCATCAACATCTATTATGTTTTCAGTACCATCAACATTCATATGTTCTCAGGAAGTCATCATCTGTGACATTTTCAGCATCATCTTCGTTGGCATCTTCTTCATGATTATAGTTTACTACATTCCATGTCATCTATAATGCATTTGGATCAAGTGGCCATATACCTGTGCGTCTAAAACCAGCACGAATATTTGCAGGTGGTCAAGGCCTTTGCGAGAGCTCTACTACCTATTTCTGCAAAGTCTGAACGTTTGACTTCTTGGTACTTATTATTACACATCCACTGCATCCTCTCAGATCTGAAATATGCTTTAAAAGGACCAAAGACACTAACATCCCAGTGGTTGCAACCTGTGTGTAGTATGTGCTGGCAATGTCAATAAATCAATCCCAATCGCCTGCCTCTTCTATAGTTGACAATGCCACATGGCTTCCATGACCATCAAATATAAGTAAATGCCTATTTTCAGGGCACACCCCTCCAGGTACAGACTTACTGAAATGATACAACCAGCTTATAAAGAGCTCTCTAGTCATCCAAGCACTTGGATGTGCAGCCATGCAAGCACCTGGTTCACATCCCTTGATGTAATTTTGTGAAACTTTATAACCTTTAAATAAGTAAAAGTTAGGGATACATTGCCCTGCAGCATTTACACAACATAGAATTGTCATCCATTCTCTGCTACGAGGAATGATTTTGGGAACATTCCTGCAACCCTTGGTGGCAAGCACCCTCATGCCACAATTTCTCCCTGCTTGGATTCCTGTCTCATCACAATTCCATATTTGCCTGCACCATAGGAATTGATATGAATGTTAGCTAGTTTTTCATAAAACTTGCTAACCACCTCTGGACGTAACACCTATTGCACGATCTCTTTCCAGACCTTCAGCAGTCCGAAGGACTATGTCTGGGTGTCTTTTTTCTAATCCTAAACACCAGGATCTTCCAGGTAATCCTTCTCGAAATGGAGTCTCTCTAGTTTCACAAATTTGTGCAACACAGGCCCTCAGTTGCATAAATCCCACTCCATGCCCTAATCTGCCATTTGCTTGCACCCATTCAACTATCTCTTTCTCCTCTCCTTCACTCAGCACAGGTGCAGGGCCCTTCCTTTTTTGTATGGGTCAGACCATTCAGCCAATAATGAACAGATGTAGGAGGTAAATTATATTCAGTGCAGCAGCTCTAATAGAATAATTGTTGAATTCAATATCATCTATGGCCTTTAACATATCTTCTTTTGACCAACTAGACAAAATTCTACCTTCTTGGTTGAAGAGTTGCCTCTAACAACCCAGTCTCCTGTAGTTCATGCCTATGTAGTTCCATCCAGCAGGGTCTTGGCTGATGATCATCAGTTGTGTTTGTATCTCCTTGATTTTTTATTGCACCATCCTCTTGCTTCTTATTGTAGCATCCGTTCATCTGTTCCATGGTTAGATGTTTCAATTTCCAAATTGTACACCTCGTCTTTTGGCATACGTTGTGCTCGATGTGTAAACTCCTCTTTCTCTTCATCTTCTCTAAACGCTACAGTATGAAACAATTATAAAATTAGTAAATATGTATTAATATATCAATAAGATTCATCTACAATGGGAAATTTTAGCTAGCTTATGATACATGACAGTTATCAATTATGAACTTGTAGTGAACTTTGTTGATTTACCCCGATTGAAAGGCCGCCAAATTTAAACGATGATATCAATACATGTTTTTTATTTAATTTCATATTAATTGATAAAGAAATTTATAAGCTGGGTTGTTGATTACATAGGGAGAAGGGCCAGTATGTGAACACGTCCCAATACTTGAACACTATTTTTCATTTAAAATATCCAAATACTGATGGAATAAAAACCATGAGGACAGATTGCATTTCCCTGTAAGGCCCGTTTTATTTCGAGCTCCGCACAAGGTGGTTGAACACCTATTTGTTCCTTATCTAAAATCTCGCGTGGAGATGGCGGAGGAGAGGTTACGTTTCCCTCTTTTATTTCCAATTTAATGCTCAACACCTGGTCCTCTTTCGGTGGACACTACCGGTTCCCACAGTAAATGAATGTATACTATGAATAACCATAACTTATAATATGAATGGAGAGTTTCTGCGTACAGGCTCTGCTGTTTTGGAAAGTGAATGTCCTTAATCAAAATTATGTTTTGCTGCTAGTAATAATATTAACTCACAATAGAACTAATAACTTCAGAATGGTAAATGTGTGTTTTTTTAGAGATATTTTTTTTGATCGATCATATGGAAGCAAATCATATTAAAATTGGGATACGAAATTAAGGCTTAGGATAAAAAATGTTATTTATAACTAGCTGTCAAATTGGCGCTCCTACGTGGCAAGGAATTGGCTCCATGGACCTGCGAACTTAGGGTGTTCGCATACTGGCCCTTGAACTCCCCTAATCAAAATTTTGGTTTTTTTTTCCATCAAGTATTGGATATTTTATATGCAAAATACTGTTCAAGTATTGGGACGTGTTCACATACTGGTCTTCTCCCCTATTGTCTTTCAATAATCAAAATTTTGGTTCTTATTCCATGAAGTATTGGATATTTTAAATGCAGAATAGTGTTAAAGTGAAATATCATGTCACAGATGACATGATATTTCAGTGCAGCAGCTCTAATTGAATAATGCGAGAAACTCAATATCATCTATGGCCTTTAAGATATCTTCTTTTGACCAACTAGACAAAATTCTAACCTTCTTGGTCGAAAGTGTTGCCTCTAACAACCACAGTCTCCTGTAGGTCATGCCTATTTAGTTCACATCCAGCAGGTTCTGGCCGATGATCATCAGTTGTGTTTGTATCTCCTTGATTTGTTATTGCACCATCCTCTTCGCTTATTATTGTAGCATCATGTTCATATGTTCCATGGTTAGATGTTTCAATTTCAAATTGTACACCTCGTTTTTTGGGCATACGTTGTGCTCGATGTGAACTCTTTCTCTTCATCTTCTCTAAACGCTGCAGTATGAAACAATATAAAATTAATAAAATATGTAATTAATATATCAATAAGATCATCTATAAACACTTCTAAAGATGAGGTGTTATCAAATAACACTACATTCATAAGCTTGTTTGTAATTGATCAATATCAATTAGAATGTTTCACTGGAACATGCAGTCGCCCCTTTCCACATTGTAATTCATATCGATCAATTGACGCAGGTCTTGTTAATGTAATGTTTTGTGACATCAAATCATCTTCAGAAGTGAATGCATGTAAGAATCGTAATTGTAATAGCTTGACTACATATGCTGTTATGGTGGCAGCAAATCTGTTGTACTTTTGAATGTCTTGGTATGGACCTCTTCGGATCTCCACCAGTAAATGTGTTTTTTTTTTGAGATATTTTACTTGATCGATCATATGGAAGCAAATAATATTAAGATATGATAAAAATTAAAGATATAGGATTAAAAAGTGTTTATTTATACCTAGCTGGCATACTGTCACTCCTACGTGGCAAGGATTTGGTTCACTTAACCTGTGAAGTTAGGGTGTTCGCATACTGGCCCTTCTCCCCTAAACTCTTATAAAGATGAGGTCTTATCAAATAACACTACATTCGTCGGCTTGTTTGTAATTGATCAATATCAATTAGAATGTTTCACTGGAACATGCAGTCACCCCCTTTCGACATTGTAATTCATATTGATCAATTGACGCAGGTCTTGTTAATGTAATGTTTGTGACATCAAATCATCTTCAGAAGTGAATGCATGTAAGAATCGTAATTGTAATAGCTTGACTACATATGCTGTTATAGTGGCAGCAAATCTGTTGTACTTCTGAATGTCTTGGTATGGACCTCTTGGGATCTCCACCAGTAAATGTGTTTTTTTTTGAGATATTTTACTTGATCGATCATATGGAAGCAAAAACATTAAGATATGATAAATAATTAAAGATATAGGATAAAAAATGTTTATTTATACCTAGCTGGCATACTGTCACTCCTATAATAGTTAAGAATAATAGTTAAGTTGAAAGGTATGAATAAACATTTTTCTTTCCTATATCTTTAATTTCTGGGAGTAGTGCAATTATGTGAACACCCTAAGTTCATGGGTCCATCGGGCCAATTCCTTGCCATGTAGGTTTACCAATTTTACAGCTGGCTATAAATAAACATTTCTTTATCTTCTTTAGTTTGGAAACTCAATATTTATCCTTTAGTATTGGGCAGTTCACGTGAGAGTTACTGTTTGTATCAATATGTGACTGATTCAAACAGTACAATTGAGAAGGACTTTTTCTAGGCATAACGGTTCTGACGTATGTTGATGCTTTCTCTCTTACCTACACTTTACTTACCGATTTATATTCACTACATTAATCTTTGTGGATATGTGATAATGGTTTGAAGGATTCAGTTTTTCAATTTTATAGGATGCAGAGGATGTTGTTTGTAGAAATTCATTCTCTATATTTTGCAGATGTCTATGGGTTGAGGACGAAAATTGATATTTCTTGCACATTCTTGATATATCTGTAGATGACTATTTTTCTTTATGAAAAAGGGGGCCTATCCCCCTCAGTTCGCAGGTCCATGGAGCCAATCCCTTGCCACGTAGGAGCGCTTGTAATTTGACAAGCTAGTTATAAAATAACATTTTTTTTCCTAAGCCTTTAATTTCGTATCCAATTTAGTATGATTTTGCTTCCATATGATCGATCAAATAAAATATCTCTAAAAAAACACATTTACTGGTGGAGACCGGTAGTGGTTCACCGAAGAGGACAGGTGTTGATGCATTAAATATGGAAAGTGGTTTGAAACGTAACTTGTCCTCCGCCAGGGTCTCCATACGCCGTTTTAGATAAGGAACAAATAAATGTTCAACCACCTTCTGGCGGAGCTGCATTAACGGAGCCTTATACGGGCTCCTGCGCAGATTACATAAATATTGGATTTTTTCTTTTTTCATTCTGGTTGGGCTGGGCAAGCGACTCGTTTCATTATGCATTTAGGAACCTAATTTTTCAAAATAGATGTTACAGTCATATGGTTTTGTATTAGGCAGTTTTCTAGGATTGTAGATCGTGGTTATGTAAAGATTTGGAACTTTTTAGGATGTTTCGTCCTGTTACCTACACTGTTACTAAGATTTATACACTACCATTAATCTGATGTCGGATTGGGATGGTACACGAATTTCAGTTTTTCAATTTTATCTAGGATGCAGGAAGGGGACGTTGTTTGTATTGAAATGTCTCTAACCATTTTAGCTCATGTCTATCCATTGAGGATGGACAATTGATACTGTTTGTCACCATTTTGTAATGTTTCTAGGGGAGACTTATTTTTATGAAACAAAGCCTACCCCCTCAGTTCGCAGGTCCATGGAGCCAATTCCTTGCCACGTATGATCACCAATTTGACAGCTAGTTATAATTTTGAATTTACATTTTTTATCCTAAGCTTTTAATTTCGAATCATTTGTAATATTATTTGCTTACATATGATTGATCAAATAAAATATCTCTAAAAACACACATTTACATTCTGAAGTTATTAGTTCTATTGTGAAGTTAATATTATTACTAGCAGTAAAAATACGGCAGAGGTTGTTAATATTATTACTAGCAGTTTTTCAACAGAGGTATTACAGATTTTTAAAATCGGTTCAAGTATCAAATCTGAAGTATTGGAAACTTCAGATGGGATGAAAAAATAATTTTGCAAATACATGTTTAGATATAAGTTTCTTGAAGTTACCAAAAGGCCAAGAACAAGTTATGACTTTGGAATGTGCAAAAGTTATCGAAAATAATGATGTAAGTACTAAGATGGAGATATGCTGTCACAAAAGTAGACAGCTACCTGATACTCAACTAGGCCTTCATGTTTTAATAGCGTGCCTTTCACTTGACCTGTTAATTTCATGAGAATTCAAGGGCTCAAGCTTTAAGGATATTTTTCATCTTCGATACATGCATTCTGTGTATCTTTCCATGCATTTTTTATCTGTGTCAATGTTCATTCTTGTTTAAGGCTGGGAGAGGTTGTAAATCTTTTTGGATTGTGCGGGAAAGTTACCGAAAATAATAATGCGAGGACCAAGCCACAATATTATTCTGTCTCAAAGTAGACAGCTACCTGATACTCAACTAGGCTTTATGTTTTAGTTTGTGAATTTTGCTTTTAGACCTTTCTAGATGGGAGTTCACCCGCCTTGGGCTTTACGTATTTTTACATTCTACTATACCTGCGTTCTGTCTACCTTTCCATGGATTTATCTGCACCCCAATATTCATTGTTTGTTAGAAGACTGGAATGAGATTACGTGACTTTGAAATGTGGGAAAGTTATTAAATAATGGTGGAGGACTATGACAGAGATATTTGGCACAATGTAAACAGCTTGCCTGATACTCAACTAGGCGTTTATCTTTTAGTATTGTGAATTTTGCCTGAACTGTTAATTTAGAAGGGAATTCAAGGCCTCAGGATTTATATATTTTACATTCTTTTTATTACATGCATTCGGCTGTGCCTGGTCGCAAAATTCCTTTTTCCGTGTCACGGTTTATCGTTGTTAAGGTTGGGAACAAGGTTTTATCTATGACTGGGAATTGGGGAAGTTCAAATGATGATGATGTGCGGAAAGATAAATATCTATATCTGGCACAAAATGGACAATTTACCTGATACTTGTCTATGCCTTTATGTTATGATATTACTGCCCTTTTTCTTTACCTGTTGTAATGTACATGGGAATTCAAGCCCACATAGGCTTTTATATTTAGGGTATACTTCTGTAAGTGTTTATATATGTGATGGATATTCTGCAATAGAAACAATCTCTAATATACCCAATAAACTGAAGAACATAATTTTGATAAGAGACATTCACTTGCAAAAACAAAACACAGCAGAGCATGTACATCAGAAACTCTCCATTCAGATTATAAGTTATGTTATTCATAGTATACATTCATTTACTATCTGTGCAATGGGATATTATACAATAGAAAAGGCTCTTTTGACACATCTCAATTGCGATTATACTTGAAATGCAACAACATTTAACTTCAGCTGATGACCATATATCAACACAACGAACAGCAAACATGAATATAGAACCACCTGTAATTTTTTTTGCAGCAGGAATGAAAACTAACCTGCAATTTTGCTTTGCTGGACCTTTCCTTTCCCCCTTGATAGAAGTAATCTCTTCTTATAAACTCCACTCTAATCAGGCACCCTGCAGAAGTAAATCAGCAGTAAACAAGACTAGGAAAGTGAATATATAATACTTGACATTGATTTGGGAGGTATCCAATAAAAATGTAAGACATGGATCAATGGTAGGGTCTTTTTAATCAAAGGTTTAAATTGATTTGAGAGGGATCTTGTGGCTAAATTATTTATTTGATATTCTATTTTTTTATTTCAAGGTAAATTTTGTTTGTGTTTTTAATAGATGAATTTGAATCTTGAGAAGAGGTTCCCTCTGTTTTGGCAGGTTTGTATTAATGTCTGGACATGAAAGATCTGGGTTGAACAGCCCAACTGGAATATGGAAAGAGATGAATTGAGAAGACCAAATAACTTCAATCTTGCTACGAGATATTTTGTACATTTAAGTTTTGTTTAGGCAGTTTGGAATAAAACTAGGTACATTTTGTTTTGCCGTAGTTTCCTTCCCCTTGTTATTCTCTTCTTATAAACTCCACGGACAGGCACCCTGCAGGAAGAAATCAGGCAGTAAACAAGACTAGAAAGTGAATATATAATACTGAAAACGCTTGATTTGGGAGTATCCAATCTGGATCAAGGTGAGGGTCTTTTTAATCAAAGGTTGAAATTGATTTTGAGATGATCTTGTGGCTGAAATTATTTGATTTTGATATTCATATTTACTAAATGACATTTTAATATTCAATGTACATTTTTTTGTGTTTTAATGGATGATTTTGAATCTTGAAAGAAGGTTCCCTCTTTTTTTGCAGGTTTGTATTATGTTTGGACATGAAAGATCTGGTGATTGAAACAACCCAAATCTTGGAATATGGAAAGTGAATTGTATAGATATGATTATCACTGAGATGTTGAAACCTATATTTTGAACAAATGAGTCTTTTATTGTAGAAAATGAAAGTACCAATCAGTATTTATTGTGTGTACTGTGTAATACTGAGATGTTGACCCTATGCACACCTATGGTTTATAAAAAAACAAATTAACTGTTGAACTTCAATAATCAAAATTTGGTTTTTTTTTCCATCAAGTATTGGATATTTTATATGCAAAATACTGTTCAAGTATTGGGACGTGTTCACATACTGGGTCTTCTCCCCTAGGCATCACAACATGCAAATCATTTTGCTATATTTAACAAGCCAAACATAAAGATCCATGTGGAATTTCATATGTTTGGTATATAGTTTCTAAAAATATATTTATTTATTTAATTTTTTAAAAAAATTAGTTTGATTTTTTGATTGGTTGGAATATTTTCTTAAAACATTTCAGCATTTTATATTAAAAAATCAAGAATTTCAAAAAATTTGGTTTCAATAGTTTAAACATAAGGATATTCAACTTTGAATGATGTGCAATAAAGCGGACAATCACAATAAATTTTGCAATTAATGTATTGAAATGCTCTTTCTCTTGATGGAAGGAACACGAATTATGCTATGCCCTTAAGTATTAGGATATGAGTAGCCGACTTCTGGCTTACTATATTTTTATTATATCATTTAACTTTCTCATGCTTAGTAGGTTGGCCTTGGTGATGGCCATAAACACATATGAATAATATATATATAGGGAATTGTAGGTAGTAGTTCATCATCATTTGGAGCATTTGAGTCCTATTTTATGGTTTGGAGGTTGCCCCCTTGAAGTGGCGAAGTTATTCTAATTGCATATTGAGATCATTATTATGAAATATTGTGTTATTTGGTGTTCTATTGCTGCTCATAATCTGAATTATACAAGTAATTTCATTACAAATTATGCCACCTCTGTAATCTGATCAATGATGTTAGCAACAATAGTTTTAGAGTCTTTGAATAACTAAAGGTTGTGATCAAGCTCTTTCTTTTCCTAACAACCACTAGAATTTTCTACATGCTTCAAAATTTGGGTTTCCAGCTTGTTGCCCACCAAATTCCTCCAAACAAATTGGAGATGCAGAGGGATCCCATCTCCCATCCTCAGAGTGACCACTTTCCAATACGCTGCAAGGCTCATTTGCATTTCTGTTGGTTGGATATTTTGTCAGATCAAAATATGAGGTTCAACCACAATACACAGGATTAAATCCCTCCTCAAAGATAGGTGAGACATCCTGTTTAATTACTAATCTAAAACACAACAGAAATAATATATACAATATCCACACTATTCTAACCATTGGGGTTGGGATACAATCCCGAAATCCATATCAACACGAAATGGAGATGTTACAACTTTATAAATGAAATGGATTAGAAAGGAAACTTATTATAGACGAAACAAAGTGGAAAGGGAATGAGAGGAACATATTTTCTTTCAAGAAAACACAAATCAAGAAATACTTATACGAGTTTTAGATAATGAGTGTAATATTTTGAAATGATCAAAATAATCAAGAACACTAAACAAATAATAGCTTAAGATCTTAGACGTAAGAACAATCTCTCATGATAGATCAGAATCCCACAACACAAATTTTGCAAAATAACACTTGTTTCTATTCTTTAATGATTAAAAAGAAAATACAAAGTTTTTCTTCTTCTTCACAATAGCTCTTAATATTCTAAAATATCTCTCTCCTGTTTGAATTCACAAGCATCCCTTATTTATAATAGAGAGAGCAGAGAGAAAATAGGATAAATCTTAGAAAATAGTCATTTAATGAGAGTCCTATTTTTATTGACTCTCATGCAAGAGAACAAGTCAAAATTTGCTTCCTATGTGACAAAATGAAAATGAAAAATAAATGACAATTTCTTGATAGAAATGACATGGAACTTTATGTTTATTCTGCTTCATTGTCCTTGTCTTCTTCCAACAAATCCTACTTCACTTAAAATTCTTGGTACTTCCAGATTATACCCTACATCTCAACTTCATCTGGTGCACTAGAATAATCACTTATCACCTCGCAAGTTTCTTGAGTGTCACTTGCATTGCCAAGGAAGTTTCTTACAACCTCTTGTTGAGTTTCCTTAGTGATTCCAAAACATTATCGCTCCTTATGAATCTATCAATTGACTGTCAAATTGAAGATGGAAGATGGTTCATGCTGAATTGATTCATAAATTTGTTTATAGAAATCATCAATAGGTAGAATCTCTGAGATTTCACCCAACACCTTGGCGAAGATCTTGGAACATCTCCTCTTCTATGTCATCGGTGGCATCAACCAACTGATCTCCAGATTCCATCAACTTGCTGCAAGCTTCACCAAGAATATTTATCCTAAATATGATGGCTTTGGCTAGCTGGAAAATTCTTATCCCCGTGTGAGAATGATTCCTTTTTCCATTAGGATCCGAGAATGGAACCTGTTTCAGTGCATTGAGAGATTCTAAAGTTAATTCAAGGTTCCTGACTTCCTGTGAAAATTCATCATCCATCTTTTTACCATCCTTCTTTATTTCCTCCAAGGATTTATAAACCTCCACCGTGTCATCAATGACCTCTCTTCCTTGTAGGAGTAGCCTCTTTATCCATTCTTCAACCGATTCTCCCCTTCTCATTGATCTTTTCAATCATGGGTACTCGATGAGAAATCGAAATGTGATAGGAGTAGGGGTAGAAGATTATGGTGTTGACTAAGAGGGATTTAAGAGCTTGAGAAATACTTCTGTTAACTGTTCAAATTTCTCCTTTAGCTCATCTCTTCTCACCTTTGTTTCCCTCAGCTTCTGGCATAGTACATGTTTCATGGCATCCTACACATCTTGTTGTGCTCCTTCTATTGTTACCTTCCCCAGATCAACCCTGGTAATCTGATAATCAGTAACCACTATATCCTCCTTGGTTTTATCAGCTATGCGAGAGTGGAAATATATGACAAATTTATGCCTTGAAGCATCCACTGAAACCCTTGAAACCATTTTAGGTTTCTTAGCAGATTTGGTAGGAGAGGCCTTGAGTGAATTGAAATTCGAAGGTTGGTAGGGGGAACTACCACCTTCCTCTTCCTTAGAGTCTGACCAACCAACCATTGAGGTACAGTGGAAGAAATTTGACCCAATCACAGGTGTTATGGTTGTATCTAGCAGGTGGGGGAAGGTTTACTTATGGAGTAGTGATGACTGCAAGTGTGGTGACTGTGGGGATAGATTCAAGGAATGAAGGTGCAAAAGGAGGATGCATATCTATGGCCATCGTAGGTCTAACAGAGAGAGGTGAGAGGTTCAGAGAAAATGTTGGCCATGACTGATTAAGAGTGGCGTCAAAATATGAGATGACGAAGGTTTGGAGAGAAGAGGTAAATACTCTAAAGCCAAATCTTGAGAAGTAAGAGAAATACTTACTTCTAACCAGTAATCAACAAAAGGAGAAAAAAGTTGGTGACCAACCTCGATTTTTGAAAGAATTTGTCCTTGTTCTAGTGGAGGAGGTGAATCCATATCTTAACTATTGGGCTAGGAGTAGCAGATGATTTCGAACCCGGGGGCTTGGCGACTCTTCTGACAAACTTAAACTGTATTTTCCGCTTGGTAGGGATTTGTATCCTTTGCCTGCGCTCCCGTGGAGGGTCCCATGCTTCTCAAGTAGCTATTTTTAAAAAGCTGCTTTTCCTTATAACTCATTCCCCAAGAAATGATCCATGACTTAGTATGGATAAGAGTCTAAGAAGCTCTGTTCAGCGATAGAAGCCTTTTCAGCAACAAACTAATCAATGGCTGGGAATCCAAGTTAGTCTCCATCTGACTATTCGTACCTATTTTCCAGAACACTTTCATTGTCCTCGGGTGCCTTCGGGGGATGTTAGCTAGATCTAACATCTGAATTTATTCAAGTCGTCATTTTTCTATTGTCTTTTCTTTAGATGGAAACTTCATCCCAAAGATCAACCTGGATATCTTCCACAATGGGCATATGCAGGTACAAGGTTCCATATGACTTGAGGACTCCTCAGATGTCGAATTCCTCCCTCATCTTCATATGTTTCTTCAATTTTTCCTGAAGCTCATGTACCATTTTCTTGGCCTTAACCACGGTTAGAACATGTATACCTTCTAACGAAAATGGGGAAGGAGATGGCGACTTTGTGCTTGGTTTATTGGAATTTGTGAAAATCCAACAATTGTTCTGACCAACTCCATAAGGATCAGTTTGTCACCTAGGAACTTGGATAGACAGAAAGGATTACCATGGAACCTTACCACCTGAAGATAAGTAAACTTCTTGAATTGTAATAAAATTCATCCCCATTTTGGACACTTCGGCCCATGCTTCATCGAAAACCCTTCTCTTCTTCGGATCAGGATCCAATCTATAAAATGTTTTCCTAGAAGAAGGCGTCATTCACTCTTCTATATTGGTCTTCAGACCCTTTTATTGTCAGCTAAGAGAAGAACCAATATATGTGTTCTGTTTCTTGAGTTTCCCTTTGCATCTAGCCCTGGGTAGTTCCTCATGCCTATTACTGCATAGGTGATGTATCACATTATATAGAACTTGCCGGTAGACAAGAATGTTTTCATTTGGGAGTTTATCTCATCACTTATTAGGCTACCCCAATCAATCCCTTGGTCATTCTTCTTTATGATGACCATGAATTAGTACATCCACCCTTGGAATTCCTTCGAATCTGGGAGCCCAAAATAACCGGCTCAGTAGGGTGATGATATCACTGACTTCAAGGATAGAATCACTTCTAGGGACTGACTTGGGAAACCTAGAAATGGTCAGCTTAGCCTTGATCAAGAACTTCTTATTTACGTGCTTGATGCAATCTTCTTGATCTTTGTCCCAGGCCTTTTGTCCTAATTTAAGGTCTAAATCAACATATTCTATAAAGTTGTACAACTGTTAGGAGTTGATCAAAGTAATCTCCATCCAATTTCACTATAGATTCCCCTACTTGATTTCTTACTGAGTGGGAGGCTGATTCATAGTGGGAAGCACAAGCCAGGATGAATTCAGAGCATTAAGCTGATATTGGAAATCCTACTACAAGAGGGAGACCACTGCCGGATATTGTTTTCATCCATGAATTCTAAGAAGAATCCTCAATTATTTTTCTAGAAGTCTTCCATATCTATATTGTCGAGCTATATGTGTCCCGGATGTCATAATTGCAGCTTACATAAGAAGAAGACTCCATCTTCTGATACTTATACTTTATCTTTCCTGACTTATCTGACTTATCCGTAGTTTGGCCAAGGTCCAACATGAGGACTCTAGAAAAATTCCTTTGATGACTTCTGGAAGATCAATTGGGTGTGAAAGCTTGTTGAACAAGTGCACAGACCTGCCACACTATTCAGATTTTGAAACTTGCAAAACACCTTCCGAAACCCTTCAGACTGGAGTGTATGTCAGAAGTTAGGTAGTGTCAAACATCGAACATAAACCCAAAACTCTAGAAGATTTTGGAGAATGTCGAGCACCTTGAGAAACTCGAAACACTGGTGGGGTGTATCTCAGAAGTTAAGGCATGTTGAACAATGAGAAAAATCGGAAACACTGTGGAAGTCAGAGGAGTTTGATCAGGTTGAAGATAACGACATGCAACAAAACTTGATAGGTGTCGTAAGCACCCTGCAAAACCTGACAGAAGGCTGGAAGAAACAAGATGAACAACACCCTGTAAAAACCTAAAATCAATATATCGGGTTTCTAACATGCCAGAATATGAGAATTTCCCTGGCCTTTTTTACTTATCAATTTTTAGATTCTTTTGAAATATGCAAATTATGTAAAAATAAGTAAATAACCAAGTAGTGAATTTCAAACAAGAACCCTTGCTAGGAAAAAGACAAGAACAAAGGAAAAAGACCCAAAACCCTAAACCAGTAATGAGGGAAGAGGAAATGAAATGGAAACCTAAAGACAAACACGTCAAAAATAACGCAAAAATATCCAAAACAGAAAGAAGAGAAGAATACCTTCTACAAGTTTAAAAAATGATCAAAGGATAGACGGTTGAAATTAACCAGGGAAGCTCAATCAGGTCTGGAGGTAGAAGAAGCACACACAGAAATCCAACGCAATAAAAAAAACATACCAGGTACAAATGACATGGAAAACCAACTATTTATAATACCCTAACATTAGTTACACCTCACTTGACGTGTGTGCTGAACTACCAGAGAAGTGGACATTAATGACATGTCATCATGCTCGGAGCTTCCAAAAAGCTGACACAAAGGATAAAAACTCAATTCAGGTTTTGGGTTTCGGGGAAACATTAAACATGATGCATTCCTTGTTTTGATGCTTCTAAGTCCTGAAATCCTAACACAAAGGCTTCATTCAGGTTTTAGGTTTTGGGAAACAAATGACATGAAACATGCATTGGATAAAGCATGTTCTGATGCTTGGTCGTTCTAAAAACCTGACACACTACTAAGACAATTGGGTTTCAGGTTTCAGGAAACATCATACATGTAATCATGCAAGAAACATGTTTTCATGCAATGAAAACCTGAAAACCCAAAAATATCCTTCAAAGGGGAATTTCAAAGGGATTTTCCTAAAATTATCATATGGTTATCTCATTTTTAGCTGGAGTCACTAAAATGAGATAACAATTTCATACGCTTCCTCCACACGCTCGGTGAGAAATTCCATGAGGTCGCCCACCTCCATCGCTCCAAAATCCACCACCACCATGTCATTTTGTTAACTACATCGAAATCAGAGGTCAGATTGTATGTCCCTTTGCTAGTAAGTCTTTTATGTTGTTGACCCAGATGACCGAGTCTATCCATGAAATGACTTTTGAATTTAATGAGGGTAAAATCAATGCCTTTGTCCATCTTGATCATTTACTTCACATGGTTTATGCACTCCTTTTCCACCACTAGGGTAACTTGCATACACATTCTGGCTCTAAGTTATTCATTGCAATGTTGCATGTGCTCAAGATCACTTGGCACATTCCCTTGGTCACAGTTTCCCTACGCACCCCTTTTCCTTTCCCTCCTTTCACTTTCCCCTTGCACCCACCTTTATGCATTCACCTTCTTCCTAGTCAGCTTCTTCCTTCCTGCATGCCTCACACTTGCTTCAATTAGCTAAGTCCCTGGCCCTCTCGCATCACGCCCATTACTTTGTAATAGTTGCACCTTCACCATATGTTCTCTGCTCACCAGTTTTCTTCATTTTCTCTCTGTGTGCGCTGCCCTTGCATGCCTTCCTTCTATCTTCTTCCATGCACATCCCCATGCACCCTCCTTTGTGCCCTTCTATGCCAGGTCATCTTCTGACATACTTGAGTATGTCACGCGTGCAACCAGTCAAGCATGCCAATAAGGGCCGAATCCTTACAACAAATCAGCAAGTGACACGTGGTAGAAATGACAAATATTTACATAGTTGGCCACCATTTCAGCCAATCCACATGTGCCATGTGTTTTACATGCACCGATGACTCTGACATCTTCTGACAGCCATATATTTTTCTACAGAGCTCAGATCGGTGTGCACCTAGACTTGTCAAAATCTGCTGACATCAGCTACAGTGCTAGAAATTCAAATTCAAATTCTTGGCAGATCTGGTAGGTGAGAAATGGGAAAATGTCTCTCTGAGCATTGATGAGTAGATCTGATTGCTCCAACCACCTGATTTGATATGATCTACCCTCTTTCCTTCTTCAACACACAAATAGGCTTGGGGAAGCATATTTCACAGATCTCCAGGTGGATTTGTAGGCATTGAATGCTTCTTGTTGGTGGTTGTATTTCAAATTCAGATTTTCCCTCCTTCTTCCCTTCTTCCATGAATTCATCTATAAATGTAAGAGATAGACTCATTTGTTATGTTGGACACTCTGGATCCTTACGCATTTTGCTAAGGACTCCATACTTTATGTATTTTGAGTTGCAGACCTCTAGATCTGGCTCTTGCATGTGGATATCAGCCTCCTTCATCATTGTAACAGCTCTGTGCATTTCTGGAAGTAATAGAAGCATCATTTTGTGACTATTCTCTATCCTAACATGTTTGCATTCCTTCTTCTTTCCTTTTCTTTTGCGTTGTGTGTTGGTTGTGCTATTTCAGGTCCCTTGTAGTTCCATATTTAGTTGTGTTCCATGAGAATGATCTGGTGAATACGTGTTTGCTGTGCTACTCATGCCTAGCCTCCTTTCATGCATTTCCTTTCATTCTCACTCAGAACAGATAGTGTTCATCCCTCTTTTCTGGTGCTATCACCTTTTAGTGTAGTTTCCTTTCATGTTATCCTTCTATCCCTGGTCCCTTGGCATTATTAGCTTAGTTTTCCCTTCTAGCACTAGGAGTAAGCAGTAGCAGTAGAAATAGATAGAGGAACCAGCCTTCTCTAGAGATCCATCCCAAGTGCGCAAGGTCCCACAACTTGGGGATGGTTCCATTGTGGTCTCAAACACCTCGATCCTTCCTGGATCTGAGACGTGGGTGCATGTTTGAGCAACCAACAGTTTCTGGCATGCCCGGTGGGACCAGCATTGAAAGCTCAAATTTCATATCTCTAAGTTCTGGTGTGTGGACTTAGTGTTTTCAGCCTTTGGAGGCTCATTTCAACACATCTGGTGACTCCCAACATTTCAAGATCTTTGTTTCAGCAGTCCTGAGTGCCTTTCATGAGAAGAGTGCACACAAGAAGAAGTGCAACAGCTGAAGATTCTTTTGAGTATCTCCAGCTATCCCCAAGGAGAGTTCATTCTAGAAATTCCTGTGCACACATCTCCATCTCCCACGTGCCACACCCATTCAACTCCTCCTCAAAATAGACAACCTATGCGTGCCCTGCAATGGTGCATCAACAACCTCCTCCATTAAGAAGCTTTTAAAACTTTGCTGGAGGGAGTCCCTTGCTGCTGGCTGTGCAACATGATATGCCAAATGGTGTGCTCAAGAGTATTCCATACTTTACTGGTGAGAATCAAGTCACCCCTCAGGAGCATATCCAGGATATAGCAAATGTGTGTTCACTCTATTTGATCACACATGATGATGTAGCAGTCAGGTTACTTGCAGCCTCTTTCAAAGGTAAAGCACTTCAATGGTACCGAGGCTTGAGACTTGGATCCATCACCACCTGGGATGAGCTGGGAACAACTCTTTGCAATTACTTTGAAGATAAGTCAGATCACCTATCTCTGGTGGAGCAACTGACAACAACAAGGAGGGCACCCAATGAGAAAGATGATTGATTTCAACATCAGATTTCAGAAGACTTGGGATAAAATCCCTCTTGTGGTAAGACCTACAGCCCAACATGCTTTCCTATATTATCTGAAGGTGCTCAATAATGATATTTCAGTTATGATCCAATCCATGGGAGGTAGGACTTTACCAGCTGCTTATAGTATTGCAGTAAGGGCAGAAAATAGTCTTATTCAGGTGGGAAAGTTAGCTCCTAGACCACCTATGCCCTTGTTCCCAGAAATGTCACAAGCACCCCAGCCTTCTGTGGCCCCTATTCCTATTCCTGAGAAAAGCGTGCAACCAGTTGCCTCAACATCCTACTCTCAGTAGCACAGCAAAAGGAAGATGAAGAATTGAAGGCCCTGATTAGAAATTTATCAAACAAGGTCATATCATTAGAAAAGCAACAGGTGCAAGCCTATAGAGGCAATTCTAATCAGGCACATGGCCAAAGCAATCAGCCTTGGCAGAATCAATATGGAAATCAAAGA
This sequence comes from Taxus chinensis, assembly GCA_019776745.2. Taxonomy (NCBI): domain Eukaryota; kingdom Viridiplantae; phylum Streptophyta; class Pinopsida; order Cupressales; family Taxaceae; genus Taxus; species Taxus chinensis. The sequence goes on from CM034152.1 coordinate 577,738,035, forward strand.
TACGTGCCCAACCAACAGAATGATAGATGGTAGCCTAATGCACATCTTCCCTTGCAAGTTGTTCCTCCCACACCTTCTCTTCCAACACCCAGTGCGAGTCGGGCACTTGTTCCAGTTCAGAACAATTTGGCACAAGAGTCAGAATGGTGCTTCCCTGCAACATGCCTCATAGTCAATATCATTGTGCCAATTTTGTGTGCCCAAGCCTTCATGATCCAGAATGCTTCAGTTTGTGAGCCTTCAACAAGTGCCCCTGAAGTAGATAACCTTAGAAAGACCAGAAGCTCCTCCAGAAACAAATTTGATGTTCTTTGCATGGAGGACTTCTGTGCAATCAACCAAGCTACAGAAGATACAAATAGACCACACGCCCAAGTTGCAGACAACACAAGATACAAGAAAAGAATGTTAGAGTCAGGTGCACAGGTCACAATCCCAGCAACACAAGTAGATCCTCAGAATAGAAAGATGCAGGACAAGGCATCTTAGTAGTAAAATCACTCAAGTCCCTATGTAGGAGGCCCTGTGTAAAGCTCCTTCTAAGAAGCAGTGCACCCCTCCTTTGGTAGGTCAAACCTCTACTCTAGCTAAAATCTAGGCTTCTACGCTTGAACAGTCAAGAAGGGATGTTGTTCCCCAAATGCATAAGATAAGGGGCCTTCCATTTAGCATTGTTGACCAGATGAAGAGAACAAACATAAATGTCACAATGTGGGATGCCCTGACCATTCCATCTCAGTGGGATCTGTTGCATGAAGCTCTGGTGCAACTCCACGCACTGATCTAGCTATATGCAGAAGCCACACGCTTCTATCAACATCTACCAAGAAGAGGAGAAACAAGTAAGTAAATTTGTTAAAACCCCACCCTTCTATATGTCCTTGATCATAGGAAAACACCTAGTGCATAATTGCATGATTGACTCAGGTGCTAGTACTTCTGTTATGCCTAAGAAAATAGTTGATGTCTTAGGTCTGAAATATAGCCCTTTGTCTAAAGGAGTCCTGTAACTTGATGGCTCAATTGTCACCACCTTAGGAGTCATCAAGGATCTTGAGTTAACCCTCCATGCATGTCCAAGCCTAACAATTACTCAAGATGTGTCAATCATTGACCTACCTCCTTTGTTTGCCCTATGTCTATCAAGAGAATTTACTGCTAAAGTGGGTGGTTACTTGTCTTCTGATTGGTCTCATATGTTACTCAAGACAAGGTATGGTACCTGGTTTACCATACAAGCTGAGCCTATATTTTCCTATCATGTAGAGTCATATGTCCCATCCCCTCTCCAAGCCAACTGTTTAATCCAAGAAGAACAAGCTTCAGTTCCTGAAGAGCAGTCTCTTCCACCCTCTATTCCTGACCTAGTGCTTGATGAATGGGTAGAAAGACACCATAAATTTGATCCATATGCTGAAGAACTGGAAGCTTATGAAACTGGGCTTGGTACTTATTACATTCTAGAAGAAGAAGCTATGTTGCCCATGCGCTCAAGAAAGAAAAAGTTGAACAGGGTCTATGGAAGTTGTACTTTGATGGATCCAGAAGTAGAAATGGTGTGGGAGTAGGAGTGGTTCTCATTTCCCCTAAGGATGAGAAATTATTCTTCACACACAGGCTGTAGTTTGCATGCTCCAACAATGTGGCAGAGTATGAAGCATTGGTGCATGGCTTGCTCATTGCTGAGAAGAAGAAAATTAAGGCACTGCAGATCTTTGGGGACACAGAATTGGTTATCCACCAGGTTACCAACAAATTCCAGACAAAGAATAAGCTTCTCAAAGCTTATAAACATAGAGTTTGGGACCTCCTTGAGAGCTTTGATGCTCTAAATCTATAGGTGGTGCCACGTAGAAAAATGAACAAGGAAGCTGACTAGATGGCGCGCTTGGTTCACAATTCTCTCCTGCTGAGGACTTTGTCAAAGGAAACACTCAACATATCAAGATGGTGATCAGACCATCCATTCCAGACAACAACACCAGCTGGCAAGTGTTTGACAGTGACACAAGATCATCTAGTTTATCCAGAATGAAGCTGAGTTCTCATCAAGCATGCAAGCTGACTTGCATGACAGCTATGGTGACCAAGTGATACAGCTGAAGACAAACAAGTTTCCTAAAGGTTGGTCACCTTAGAGAAAATGTTTAGCCCTGATGATGAGTTCAAGGGTGAAGAAAATACATGTGTGCCATGTAAGAAGACTGCTACTTCTCAGTCACTATTGCGTGTGGGAAAGAGTTGTTTCTCAACAGGACTTGTGTGCATGAAGAGAAACAAGCCTTCATCTCTCTCTGTCAAAAATACAGTGATATCTTCTCATGGGAGTATGAAGACCTCAAAGGTTTTGATCCAAGTGTTTCTCAACACTCCATTGACCTTGATCCTGGTATCAAGCCCATCAGTAGAAGAAGCAACAACCAGTCAATCCAAAGATAGAGCCCCTCATGAGAAAGGAATTATCAAAACTCATTGAGGAAAAAATTATTTTTCCTATCAAATACTCTACCTGGGTCACAAATCTGGTTCCAGTGCACAAGAAGAATGGTGAAATCAGACTCTGTGTTGATTTCAGAGATTTGAATAAGGCATCTCTAAAGGATCATTATCCTTTTCCTTCAATGGAGCAGATTCTATGCAGACTGTGGCTAGTGCAGAGATTCTCCATGCTAGATGGGTATTCAGGTTTCAATCAGATCCTGGTCAAGGAAGAGGATCAATTCAAAAAATGTTTACAACCAAATGGGGAACATATGCATATCAAAAAATGCCCTTTGGTCTGTCAAATGTGGGTGCCACATTTCAGCGTGCCATGGATATTGCCTTCAAAGGATACATTAATGAGTTCATCTTGGTTTACCTTGATGACATAACAGTCTTCTCAAAGTAGAGCGCAGATCATATGGTGCACCTGGAGAAAGTATTTGAGAGATGCAGAGAAGTTTGGGGTGTCTCTTAACCCCAAGAAGTGTAATTTTGCAGTGGCACAGGGAAAGCTCTTGGGCCATGTGGTTTCAAAGGATGGCATCACAATTGATCCTGAGCATGTTTCAACCATCCTAGCTCTTTCCCTACCAGTGCACAAAAAGGCCCTATAGTCCTTCCTTGGCAAGATCAATTTTGTTAGGTGTTTTATCCCTAACTTTTGCAGGACTGGTTCGGCCCATCACCTTGATGCTCAAAAAGGACATAGCCTTCAGATGGAAAACAGAAGGAAGAGAAAGATTCAACAAGATCAAGCAAGAAATTTCTTGTGCACGCCAACACTCATCAACCTGGATTACTCAAAGGATTTCATCCTTTATGCTTATGGAGCTGATGCAAGTGTTGTTGTTGTCCTAACACAAGAAAATGAACAAGGGATGGAACAACCAGTATTTCTTCAGCTAGACACTGAAGGATTATGAACTAAAATACAGTCACATGGAGAAAAAGGTCTTCGCCATCATGCGCGTGCTCAAGAAATTCAAGAGTATGCTCACCACCAATCATATCAAGGTGTTAGTCTCCCACTCTTTTGTCAGAGACTTCATCATGGGAGAAGAAATCAGTGAGAAAAGAGCATGATGGGTGACCAAAATCATGGAATATGATGTGACTATCAAGGCCACAAAGCTGGTAAGAGGTAGTGCGCTCTATAGGAAGATTGCTGAGGATGTGCATAACTGAACCTGAGGCTTCATTATTTCTGGATGAAGACCTTCCGTGCACAAAGCTTGAGTAGAATACAGACCCTGGTGTGCGTGACTGGATGAAGGACATGATCACATTCCTTTCTGAGGGCACATACCCTCCTGGTTTAAACAAAGCAAAGAGAAGACATCTGAGGTTACAATCTATCCCTTATGTGTTGATTGATGGACTTCTCTTCAAAATAAATCTTGATGGCATGTTGTTAAGATGTATCAATGGCGTGCAGACTGAAAAAGTGTTAGCAGAATTTCATGATGGATTCTCTGGTGGACACTTCTCTGCCAAAACTACAACAATGAAGATCATAATGGCAGGTATCTTTTGGCCTACCCTGTTTGCAGATGCACACAAGTGGGTCACAAAATGCAAGGAATGCACTTTCTTTGCAGGAAAGAAAAGATTGGCAGTGCTTCCCCTCTGACCAATCCAAGTGGATCAACCTTTTACACAATGGGGTCTCGACTTCATAGGCATGATCAATCCACCTTCAAGTGCTGGACATAAATGGGTGTTGATAGCTACAGATTACTTCACCAGATGGACAGAAGCTATCGCGCTCAAGGAATCAACCGAGTCAGTCATCCTTGACTTTCTCGAAGGTATAGTCACAAGGTTTGGCATTCCTCAAACCATTATCTCTGATAATGCAAAAGCCTTCCTTGGTACTAAAATCACTGATTGGGCTCTAAGTCTGGGCATTTACCTGAAGACTTCTTCCAACTATTACCCTCAGGGAAACGGTCTGGTAGAATCAACAAACAAGAACCTGATCAGAATCATGAAGTGCACAATGAACATCAACCAAAGACAGTGGCATACAAAGGTCTTGCGTGCTCTGGGAAGATAGAATCACAGTAAAAAAGGCAATAGGAACTTCACCTTATAAAGCTTGTCTATGGCAAGGAGGCTACCCTTCCTTTGACACTAGATCTGAATTCATTAGCACTTGCCCAACAGCTAGAATTTGAAGGCATAGACCTAGAGAGAAATCAGAATGGTAGAGCTGGTTAATCTTGAAGAACTCAAGGAACTCTTCCATGATCAAGCTAGAACAACATCAACAAGCAACAAAGAAATGGTTTGACAGAAAGGCTAGGCCTCAAGATTTCAAAGTTGGGGACTTGGTTCTAAAATGGGATGCTGACAGAGCTAAACCAGGGTGCCATTCAAAGTTTGATGCACTTTGGAGTGGCCCATACATCATCAGTTCCTGCAAGGAGGCTAACTCTTTCGAGTTAACTCATCTTGATGGAGGTGTGCTACAAATCCCAGTAAATGGGATCTATCTCAAACCCTTCCATTAAGTTTTCTGCATCATGTTGTATATATTAGAGTAGTTTCAATTCCTCCAAGTGCGTTGCATGTGCACATTGTTTGTTTGTACATAGTTCTTTCTTCTCACATGCTTCTTATGCGCACTCTTTTGTTGCTTCCAGAATGCAGAGCTTCTCTCAGTAGTTGCAAGATTCAGAAAAGAGTCAAGAAATGATCTTCAAGTGACTACAAGGGAAGTTTCATGATTACATAAGAAGACTCCATGCCCAATGGATGCTCCAGGCTACTGATCTCCTTCATCTAGCAGGAAGATGGCCCCGAAAGTCACCAAAACTGTTATCCAAATATCTCTCCTAGTGATTTGGGTAACTTGCATACACATTCTAGCTCTAAGTTATTCATTGCAATGTTGTTGCGCACTCAAGATCACTTGGCACATTCCCTTGGTCCCCGCACAGTTTCCCTGTGCGTCCCCATTTTCCTTTCCTCTCCTTCCACTTTCCCCTTGCGCCCACCTTCTATGCATTCACCTTCTTCCTAGTCAGCTTCTTCCTTTCCTGCGTGCCTCGCACTTGCTTCAATCGGCTAAGTCCTGGCCCTCTCATGCACACCCATCCATTACTTTGTAATAGTTGTGCCTTCACCATATGTTCTCTACTCACTAGTTTTCTTCATTTCCCTCCCCATGCTTGCCTTTGTGCCTTCCCTCCTTTTCCCATGCCTCTTCTTCCATGTGCTGCATGCCCTCCTTTGTGCACCCTTCTGTGCTAGGTCATCTTCTGACATACTTGAGTATGCTGTGCACAACCTAGTCAAAGTGTGCCAACAAGGCACTGAATCCTTGCAACAAATCAGCAAGTAACATGTGGCAGAAATGAAAAATATTTGCACAGTTGGCCATCATTTCAGCCAATCCACGTGTGCCACGTGTTTTGTGTGCACTGACGACTCTGACATCTTCTGACAGTCATATATTTTTCTATAGAGCTCAGATCGGCATGCCTTAGACTTGTCAGAAAGCTACTGACATCAGCTACAGTGCTAGAAATTCAAATTCAAATTCTTGGTGGATCTGGTAGGTGAGAAATGGGAAAATGTCTCTCTGAGCATTAATGAGCAGATCTGATTGCTCCAACCACCCAATTTGATATGATCTTCCCTCTTTCTTCTTCAACATGCCAAACAGGCTTGGGGAAGCGTATTTCACAGATCTCCAGGTGGATTTGTAGGCATTGAATGCTTCTTGTTGGTGGTTGTATTTCAAATTCAAGTTTTCCCTCCTTCTTCCCTTCTTCCATGGATTCATCTATAAATGTAAGAGATAGACTCATTTGTTATGTTGGACACTCTGGATCCTTACGTGTTTTTGCTAAGGACTCCATACTTTCTGTATTTTGAGTTACAGACCTCTAGATCTGGCTCTTGCATGTGGATATCAGCCTCCTTCATCATTGTAACAAGCTCTGTGCATTTCTGGAAGTAATAGAAGCATCATTTTGTGACTATTCTTTGTCCTAACATGTTTGCATTCCTTCCTTCTTGCCTTTTCTTTTACGTTGTGTGCTGGTTGTGCTATTTCAGGTCCCTTGCAGTTCCTTATTTAGTTGTGTTCCATGAGAATGATCTGGTGAATATGTGTTTAGCTGTGCTACTCATGCCTAGCCTCCTTTCATGCATTTCCTTTCATTCTCACTCAAAACAGATAGTGTTCATCCCTCTTTTCTGGTGCTATCACCTTTTAGTGTAGTTTCCTTTCATGTTATCCTTCTATCCCTGGTCCCTTGGCATTATTAGCTTAGTTTTCCCTTCCAACACTAGCAGTAGTAGTAGCAGTAGTAGAAATAGATAGAGGAACTGACCTTCTCCAGAGATCTGTCCCAAGCATGTAAGGTCCCACAACTTGGGGACGGTTCCATTGTGGTCTCAAACACCTTGGCCCTTCTAATCTGAGATGCGGGTGCATGTTTGAGAAACCAACAATAAATAGTTAAGTTACCCTGAGTTTGTATATGGTTATATAAGCTAAAAAAATAGGGTTAGAAGATATGGAGGGAGAATTGTAAGAAGGAATTCTTGGAGCAAGAAAAAGAGAAGCTTGTGAGGAAGAAAACACGATACATCCAAGAGGTGTGGAAGATTGTAGATCTTCATTGTATATTCTCTACAAATATTTGAATAATAAGATTGGTTGTTTCTTGAGGATTATCTGTATTAGAAAGATCTATACTTAGCATTGGATGAGAAGGCAAGATGTATGCAAAGATGACTAATGAAGAATGAAAAACTTGATAGAAAGGATATGGGATCTATAAGATTGATTCTAGAAACATTTGTGGCTTTGACTTTTACTGAAGTAGGATCTATGGTAGAGTTGATGAAATCTTTAGCAAATCTATATGAAAAACCTAGTGCTTCAAATAAATTTTATTTGATAAAAAAATGTTTAATTTAAAGATGCAAGAAGGTGGATCTGCATCAAGTCATTTAAATGATTTCTGGTCTATTGTAAATCAATTAAAATTAGTTAGTATTCAATTTGAGGATGAAGTGAAAGAAATTTTATTATTATGCTCTTTATTAGATAGTTGGGATAACTTGGTAATAGTTGTTAGTAATACAACATCTGCTACTAATTTTTTAAAGTTTGGTGATGTGGTTAGTATAATCCTGAATGAAGAAGAATACATAAGAAAAGTACAAGAGAATCATCATCTGGGAATGTTTTGAATTTAAAAATCAAGGGAAGGCAGAAGGAGAGATCCAAGAGCAAGAATAATGGGAAATCAAAGTCTAAGAATGACAGATCTAAACCCAGAGGTAGAGGAATAACTTGCTGGAATTGTGGAAAGAAAGGACATGCAACGAAGGATTACTGGTTCAAGGAAAACAAATAGAATGTACCAGAGAAAGGTAAAGAGGAAAATGTTGCTGCAAAAGAGGTAATGCAAGATTCCCTAATTTACACCTTGGATAATAAAATTAAGTCATGGATTTTAAATTCAAGAGCTTCTTTTCATGCACCCCTAATAAGGGTTATTTCAAAAATTATGTCCAGGGTAATTTTGGGCATGTTTATCTAGGAGATGATGAACCATGCAATATTACTAGTAAAGATGAAGTTCATATTAAATTGTAGAATGGAAACACATGGATATTGAAATATGTGAGGCATGTTCTAAGCCTTAAAATAAATCTAATTTCTGCAGGACAATTATGTGAAACTGGTTACATGGTTTACACTCACAACCGAATCTTGGAAAGTTACCAAGGGATCTCTTGTTGTAGTGAGAGGAAAGAAAGTAGGATCATTGTATTTAACTACCTGTATTACTGATCCATTTTTTGTTTTTTCTACTTTAGATTCAAATACAAGCATGTGGCATAATCGACTAGACCATATGAGTGAAAAGGGAATGCAAATCTTAAAGGCAAAGGGTAAGTTATCATATCTGAAATGTGTAGATCTTGTTTTTTTGTGAGCATTGTATTTTTAGAAAGTAGAAGAGAGTGAGATTTCTCAAAGTTGGGGCAGTAAAGAAGAATCATAAATTGGAGCTTGTGTGGGGATTAACCCAGGTAGCTTTTCATAGAGGATCCCAATACTATGTTACTTTCATTGATGATGCCATAAGAAAGGTATGGGTTTATTGTATTAAATGTAAATTTGATGTTTTTGAAACTTTTAAAAGATGGAAATCCCTTATGGAAAATGAATCAAATTCAAAGTTAAAATGCTTTAGATATGACAATGGTGGTGAGTACTGCAACAAAAATTTCAAAGACTATTGTTTAGTAAATGGGAATATGCAGAGAAAGAATGGTTCCTAGAACACCACAGGAGAATGGTATTATAGAGATAATTAATAGGATAATCATGGAATGTGTTAGAAGAAGGAGGATACATGTTTGATTGCCCTTACAGTTTTGGGCAGAAGTAGTAGACACGATAGTTTATTTAATTAACCATGGACCTTCAAGTGTACTGGATGGTAGAATACCAGAAGAAGCTTGGAATTGAAAAGAGGTAGATCTTTATTTTCTTAGAGTATTTGGATCATAATCTTTTTGTTGCATATGTATAAGGAGAATATAAAGAAATTGGATGTAAAATCCAAAATATGTACTTTCATTGGTTATGCCTATGGTGATTTCAGATTCTGATTTTGGGATTTATAAGGTTCTAAGATAATTAGGAGTCGTGACATTAATTGGAATGAAAAGAGAATGTATAAGGATCAAGTTTTGGTACCCAAAGGTGAACTAGTGGAGAAGTTTGTGGATGAAAATGAACTCTCGGATTTAAAATTAACACCCTAAAGGTTTACACAGTAACCGGTATCAGTTTACCCCTTACTGACATCAGTCCCCTATACCGGCGTCGGTTATAGAAGAGACATACCAGTGTTTGTTAGCCAAACTAGAATCAACAGAAGGTGACTGACGTTTGTCATTGTCAGAAGTAGATACAAATATATGGGATGAGTAGATTGAGCCTCTGGCACCCCAAATCTCAATGAGAAGGTCACAAAGGGTAGGTATACCTCCATAAATATTTTCACCTTCCTTGTCTTATTTATTATTGACTGATAGTGGTGAACCAAAAATATTTGAAGAAACAATGCATGATAAAGCCCACAAGCAGTGGGAACATGGCATGGATGAGGAGATGGACTCCTTAGAGCAAAACCATACATGGAATTTGGTTAGGTTGCCAGAAGGTAAAAGAGCATTGCAGAACAAGTGGGTTTACATGATTAAGGAAGAAGAGGGTGGACAAAAGAGATACAAGGAAAGGCTTGTAGTAAAGAGATTTACATGGAAAATAGGTATTGAATTCGGTGAAATATTTTCTCCTATTGTTAAGATAACTTCTATTCATACTTTATTGAGTTTAGTTACAGTAGAGTATTTGCATTTAGAGAAACTTGATGTCAAGACTATATTTCTTCATGGTGATTAAGAGGAAGAGATTTACATGAATCAACCACTTGGGTATGAAGTCAAGGGTAAGAAGAAATTTGTGTGCAGGTTGAAAAAAATCCTATATGGGCTCAAACAAGCTCCAAGGCAATGGTATATGAGGTTTGATAGTTTCATGCATGAGCATGGTTATTTAAAGATGTGAATCTGACCATTGTGTTTATTTCAAGAAGCTTGGAAATGGAAGCTATATTATTTTGTTACTGTATGTAGATGATGTGCTTATTGCATGACATTGGTGAGCTTAAAGAAAAGCTATCTCACACATTTGCAATGAAATATTTGGGAGTTGCAAAGAGAATCCTTGGCATGCAAATTCACAAAGACATGAAAAACATGAAGTTGTATTTGTTTCAGGAGTATTATATCAATAAGGTGTTGGAAAGGTTTAATTTGAAAATTTCAAAACCTATAAGTACACCTATGGTTGGAAACTTCAAATTGAGCAAAGCTCAGTTTCCTACATCACATGAGGATGTTGAGTATATGACACGATTTCTATATGCTTCAGTAGTTGGGAGTTTGATGTATGTTATGGTTTTTACCAGACCAAACATTGCACAGGTAGTGAGAGTTGTAAGTAGATTTATGGCTAATCCAGGTCAAGAGCATTAGAAAGTTGTGCAATGGATTCTCAAGTATTTAAGAGGGACATCGGGCATGTAGTTATTCTATGGAGGGTCATATACTTCTTTATGTGGCTATATGGATTCAAACATTGCTGGTGATTTGGATGGCAGGAGGAGCACCACTGGATATGTTTTCATAGTAGGTGGCACAATAGTTAGTTGGATTTCTAGATTGCAGAAGGTTGTGGCCCTGTCTATTATAAAGGCTAAGTATGTTGCAGGTATAAAAGCTAGCAAGAAGATGGTATGGATGAGAAGGTTCATGAAAGATTTGGGAAATGAGCAAGAGGATTGCAAATTGTACAGTGATAGTCAAAGTGCCATTCATCTAGAAAAGAACTCAGCGTTTCATTCTAGAACGAAACACATTCAGTTGACATATCACTTCATATGACAGGTATTTGAGGATGGGCAGCTCAAGTTGGAGAAAATTATTACAAAGGATAACCTTGCGGATATGCTAACGAAGTCATTGGCAAAGGATAAGTTGGAGCTACACCCCATTTATGTTGGTCTTCAATTTTTAGACTTGAGGAGGGAGAAACAAGCCAAGGAAAGGATTAGAGGGGTACAATGCATCAATTTATCTCTAAGTGGGAGATTGTTTAGTTGTGGAGCTTAATTGCTTCACTTGGCATGCTTTTACAGAAATTTTTGGAAAACACAGTAACCGAAGTTAGTTGACGAACCGACGTCGGTCACCCGGGGATCAATATCGGTTAGACAAGGAGGAACCAGTATCGGTTAAGGCTAACCAACATTAGTTTCCTAGGAATGACTACTATAATTAAGTTGTGGGAATTAAATCTATCTTTAGTTGTATAGTGAATCTAATGGTTGTAATTGCATAGCTAAAGTTTCCTAAGATTGTAGATGCATATGTAAGCATAAATATAGGGTTATAAGAGAGAGAATTCATTGATAATTAAGAGAAGTTTCTTTTAGAGAGAAAAAGAGAAATTTGTAATAAAAAGTACAAGACATCCAAGAAGGTGTGGAAGATTACAAATCTTCATTGTATTTCCTCTATGATGATAAATTGGTTGTTTCTTGGTGGACGTAGCCCACATTGGGTGAAACACATTAAATCATGTGTATTGTTTCTTCTTGTTTATTTTTCATATTGATTGCTTACATGCTTAGATTTGATTAATATATTTGTACAACCGGTGTGCTAACCCGAACAGATATTAGTGATAGTAGTGATCGATTACACGATTGATCACATTTCCCAAGTAGTCCCAAATGATGGTGACGAGGCTCAATCTCTTCTTCGAGATATCCTCCACCATTTTCTACAACAACTCCAGAAACACATAACACTGAAGGAAATTAAGGAGCCCAACACCCTTGGCTTCATGTAGCAATTAACACCTACCCCCACTTCTATGCCCTCTCCTCAGGTTGCCAAACAAATGTTGTCAGAAACAATCACATTAAAGGTAGTCGGATAAGTTGATGCCATATTTGGCCTCGGGTTAGTTATCTTGTCAATTATCTGGCAGTGCTTAGGTATGTGATGCCGAGAAGCAGCAGAGCTCCATACCACCCGTCAATTCAAAAAGACATCATGGTAAATGTCCTAACGGGTCCCACTCTAGTGTAGCGGCACGTCGAAACACCCAGAGGAGTTATCCTTCCTCCTCTCCCTCACCATGGACGGGTTCGTGGACGACTCCACATGGGGGAGGTTTGGCGCGGTCTACCGTGGCATGCTCCCAGATGGGCATTGGGTCACAATTTTGAGGGAAAATGTTTGTGTCAGAGATTCCCCACTGTTTTATTTTTATTCTAGCTTCTATTCACATTGCAAAGATACAACACCCTTCATTGTCAAGAATAGCTAGATATTCAAGGTTCCATTGTGGTGGCATGTTTTCCAATGAAAATTTCTTCCAGTTTAATCATTTCAAATGGGGATAATTCATCCATCATAGTATTTCTCAAACAAAGGTAGCAAAGCCCGTTCATTAAAGCCAATGATCTAGTTTTGAGCTTGTCTGCTTCCTCTTCATCTTCTTGTGTGTGTAACAGATACTTCATGCTCTCTGCACCCTGTACTTGAAACATGAAACTTTGGTAAATTGATTTTTTCAAGAAGTTTTATCGACATAAATTCCTCTTAGAGACAATTGAACCCGCTTCAGATACAGATGCAGATCCAGATCAATCAATTTGTATATAGTAAAATGAGGAGATATTAGGGTTACAGATTTATCTTCGTGTGGAGACCTGATTTAACCCATAATAGTACTAGTTTTAGGATGACTATTAGCAAAAGTTTGGTTTACCACAGTTCCCATAACATTCTATTTATTTAATTATGAGAGTACAAAACCATACTTTACCATTATTGGTAAAGCAGAGCTCTGACTTCTGGACTCACTGCAACTATCCAATTATTGCTAAATTTACAATGTTAACTTGGATTTCAACGTGGTTAACGCATTTGGATCTCAAATAAAGTTCTTGCAATATTATGCAAAGAAAATAAATTTTTACTAAGGATTAAGAGAAACACTTTTGCAAAACTAAAATAAACACTTAAATCTTTGCATCATCAGTCGCTTAGATCATTACACTTGAAATGTCATTTTGTTCATCTTTATTCTCCAATTTATCCCCTGCTTTGGCAGGGTGTGCCATTCATGGCCTTGTTCTATTTAAATTTATGAGTCATTCTCCTAATTTCCAAGGACAAGTTTGACAAATGAATATGTTCTAAGCTAATGAACATGTTCATTGTACTTGCAACAATAATATTAACATACAAGTTGTCTTATTCAGATTAAGGTCGATTGAGAGGGAAATTATTCGTGCAAGTCACCTATATAAACACCTGTACCCTAACCTATTAAGGAAATATGAAGATTCTATATCAAGCAAATTATAAGGAGGACTTTGAGCCAAATCATTGAAGTATTTGTCCCTTAGAGTACGTTACAAGAAACTATGCAAACCTAAATATATTATCTTTGTTACCCTAGATCATTATCGTGTGCCAAGATTGAAGTCAAGTTGTGAGATCCATTTTTATATTGCATTACTTTTCTAGTACATATTATGATTTTGTCACATGTAATGGATATATTTAGGCATTTTACAAAGGCACAAAGTGTTAATACTATACTATTTTGGCATGGACTAGTCTCTGATTACTGCTTACTCTTAGTGCTTCATCCAACAAATCAACATACTGTTTTATTCAATTTTTGTTATATATGTGGAAATTATAGATATTTCACGTAAATGGCACACATTATTCAATATTTTTATTTTCATTATTACACTTATATTCGATGTAACATGATTATTTGTTGATCATTAATTTATCTTATGTATTGTTGTTTCAACTGTATCTAGGATTAAACATTTTGATGTGTTCCTTGGGTTTATAGGCAACATGTAAGACCAAAAAAAGGTCTAAGACTACATGGTAAGTGCATGGAAATGGGGGACCAAAAGGGGGTCAAAATTAGACACATTTTTCCTGAAATTAGTGAAACTTGAATTTCATCCAATAATTTTGCATGCATATGCTCAAAATTTGACAAAGTGATAAGAATAAGTACCATAGATCTTGGAGTATAGTTTCTAAACTATTATTATTTTTTAAATGGTGGAGATTAAGAGGTTCAAATGTGGTGCGCACACAAAGTATGTCTATTTTTGTGTCTAAAAGATAAGAACCTATTGTGTGTGCGCCCCCCATTTTTTGAGTTCTATAAATTATTTTTCAAATCCCTTTGGTATAAAGTTAGTTAAGACCATGTATGAGGTCATGCTAATTTTTCATAATTTTTTAATGAATATATAATTTTTTATTAATTTTCAAAGTGCAAACATCCCAAAAATTAAATATTTGTGTGTACACCCCCATAACTTTGAGAAAAAAATCATTTTTTGTTTTTTTTTAGTGTGTGTAGAATGGGGTTTAGAAAAAACTAATTTAAAAAAAAAAATTGAATGAAAAAATCATAAATGGTGCACCAAAATGTATGCATATGTTTTGGCAAGAAAAGAAGGCACTAGTAAAAGAAATTAGGGATGAAAGCCTTATACTAATCAGATTTTAGAAAGAATTATATTGTCACTAAGGTAAAACCAAGCTTGACATCATAGTATAATTTTTTTTAATATTATGTTATAATGCATGAGATATCGGGGTGTACATGTGAAATTTTGATGTTTTTCTGTCAAGCCAGATTATACAGTCCAAACCTTAGGTTTGGATATCCAAGGAAAATCCAAGCCTATTGACTGGGAATTTCAAACCTAGGGAAGATGAAACATGAGCGTGTTATAATGCGCTCGCATTCCTATTTGCAATGTGGAATATGTCCAAAACAGGAACACGAGTGCATTATAATGCGAGCACATTTTGGCTTGGTAAATCTGAGCCATAACGTGCTCACATTATAATGTGACCTTGATTTTTCCTTGTCGCATTATAATGGGCCTAAGCCATAACACGAGCATGTTATAGAAAAAATGACCAAAAAGCGGATTTTTGGACGCTTTTTGGCTCCCCATCTTTGTGCGCTTTCCCTACATTGATCATGACATTACCAAATATAGTTGATTAAGGTTAGGAGTATGCAACCTATTAGTTGTTGTGCCTAGTATTTTTGTTATAAAATGTTAATAAAAAGGGAATTTAACAAATTTAGCAATCTAATCTCTTCCTCAATTCACTCCTTCCATATACGACTTCTAGACGACTATGTGTAACCAAGTGGAAGTGTGAATAAAAAAAAGCACAAGTGCCCAAACTCCAATGCACTTGAATGCCTACATGAAGAGAGTTGTAAACCAACTCTTTGGGCTCATTCATGATAAAATTGGGAAGCCTTGACTTATGGGGTAATCTTTAGAAGATATTTTGAATTTATTTATAGCATAAGGACCTCTATAAAGGCATGTAGGCTGAGAGAATCTAATAATGGGTAAGAAAGTCTTTAGTGTACGATCCTTGTATGTGTATTTGGTTGAGAGTTATGACATGGTAATAATTTTGTGGTAAAGACAAAGCCATGGGAAGGGACAAAAATTACCTTTTTAGATGCTAAGAAGACTCGACGTTTACCTATAAGTAATGGAGAAGCCATACACTTACCACTTTTTTGGTGATTCCAAATTTTGTTCTTGAAACTCAAAAAAAAGAAATAATTATGATCTAAGGAGAATACCTAAGGTTTTGAAATGATATACTTTGTTGGAGTGGTTTAAGCAAGAAAGGAATGGAGATAAGATCTCTTTTATTTCATTTTTTGTTACATGTACTTTACTTCATCTTCTTTTTAGAAGCACAATCGAAAGGGGGTGAATCAGTCCTACAAAATTTTTACTTCATTTCCATTGCATACATTCATCATTCAAACCATTCATTCAACATTCATAACCCATGCGAGCTTACTAAGTGTGTATTAACAATTTACAATTACATGAAACAAGAGGGAGAACACAAAAGACAAGATATAAGTGGGAAACCCTCAAGGGGAATAAAACCCACTAAAACATTTACTAATATTACTCATAAAAAATTACTTGCATGAATATTACACATCACACAAGATTCATTTAGTGAAGCACCCTCTTCACAAGGAGCACCCACCCCTATTTAGTATAACACTCACTATACAAGGAGGCTACTACCCCCCAAGATGATCAAGCACCCACTTAACCACATGATAATGAATATCACTGAAGTAATGTTTCTCCTGCAACATATTGTGATCACAAATGCAACTCCATACACTCAAAACCCCTCTCAAGCACATCTTCTTCTTTGCTCAAATCTACACCTTCTTCAAGTTGATTTCACCTTTTACCTAGCTTTTCATTATCTAATATCTCTCTAGGATATATTCACATCTTCATTTTCATATTTTACAGGTCACAAATACCTCCCACTCCTCCACAAATTCCCCTCTAGGTCACACTTTTTTCCTCATTCACAACTAGTCATAATTAGCCTTCTAATTTGATTTTATACCTATTTATTTATTAAAATTCATGTAGGTCGGCCAACATAGTGTGAAAATAATTTCCACACCATAGGATAATCATAAAAATATCACATAAAGGTCCATGTAGGTCGCCGCAATCACCTAGAGCCTCTAATACCACCATTAGGACCTAACAAGCCTTGAATCCCAAAAACAAACATCTCATCAACAATGGAATGTTCTAGAGGAAAAAAAACTTCATAAAAACATGAAAAACAATTTAAAATGTTTTATAAGTACTCACCAACCTCCATAAAACACGAAACAACTCAAAACAATCAATAAGCCTCATGAAGCAACTCAAGAGCATGCACAACCAAACACCCTCAAAATTGACCTTCAAAGAACATGTCATAACTTGCTCAAATCTTAACAAAAACTAAAGTTTGATATATAATTGGAAATATATTTTAATTATAATCAGGAAAAAATTCAAACCAAGTCATAACTCCACCTCCAACACCTCCAAAACTTCTCTTTTCCCAGACTACTCAAAACTGCCTAAAACCAACCCTCATAAATAGGGCAAAAATTGCATTATAAAGGAATAACCATGAACTAAAACTATCACGGACATGTATTAAAACCCCCATCATTCAATAAATGGTAAATTACTGAATAAGTTCAATGGGAAACTTTTTCATAAATTGAAAATTTCAAGAAACTTACGTTTTTGGGTGGGGCCCACATAAGACTAGAACCTATAAAATACATCATTAAAAATTTTGAGGAGTCCTCTTCATTAAAAAAATCACATTATAAAAAATAATCAATTTTGGACTTGTACAAGAAATGTCTCCCAAGTCACTCCAAAGCTAGGGTTTTATGAGGGTTAAAAAGTAGTTTAACTTCTTAGTGATTGTTCATAAAAATTGACACTAAAACAACCTCATTATTATCATAAAATCTCCATAAAAGACATAATTAACTATGCCAAATAGTTCAGGTACCCATGCAAAGCATATAGTCCACAAAGAGCATCAGAAATACAACTTTTTCCTCAAATTCTCACCTTTGGAAACCCGGTTTTGGTAAAAGTGCAATATCTTCAAACATATTCATCACCTGAACCTGAAATTTGACCTAGAACACCATAAAAAAATAATATAACTTTACCAAGTCCCATTCATGCTCAAATGTATCTTAAAATCTATCATCACCATGACTTACTTGTGTTTACATGCCTTGCTATCAAGAAACTTTCTTCAAAGGACCTTGAAACAACATCAAACCTCAGAATACTGGCCTAAAAATCCTCATACATATTTTATGCCACATTAAAACACCTTTTCCATTATCATATCATAATTACTTGCTCCATATCTCAAGCCACCATGCCAAACCACATGCATTAGGTCTTGAAATAGGCCTAGAATGACCTGACTCAACACAAACTTCACATGAACAAACCATGATGATATATTACAAAATCAGTGACATATATTACACATCATATGTAACATGTTTTACATCATACCATCCTTTTACCAACTTTGGATCTTACCTATAACACCTAGCTTGCTTGACCATGCTCTAGGACACCATGAGAAGACTACAAGATTGGACACTACCAATCAACCTTCAAGTTTGACCTTGATTTACACCTCATGGGGACACCTATGACACCTAGACTCCCTTTTCCATCAATTACCTTTGAAATCAATGATAAAACCATATGAATAATGGTAAACAATCTCCCCCTTTTTCATTAATGGCAACCACAAGAACAAACACTTAAAATACTCCCTTTTCATGTTTTTGAGCCTACTCTCCCCATTTGAAATATATGAAAAAGGATCATGAAAATTTAACATGAAAAGAAAGTGAAAATAGTGCAAATACTTGACTTACTTGCTCAAAATCCCCCCCTTGGACTATACTATGTTTCTTGACTTCAAAAACAACAAATGAGATCCATGGACCTAATATAAGCATCCATATAGCTACCCCTGAGAGTATATTCACTAAAATTTGGCTTCATACCTATTATACATCATCTTCTAGGTCTGTACCATGATAATTCAAAAGTTCTTCCTCTAACAACTACCTTTTCTCCTTTTAGGACCAAAAGCTCTAAAACACTCCTTCAGACCAATTTAGCAAATTTTTTAATGCAGCAGGAGCATACCAAGAATATTAGAAATCAACTTGATGCTCCCTCTGATATCATATCATCATTTTCTAACTATCTATGTAAGCATATGAGCACAAACCTTTATCACAAGTCATGGAAATGAGTAAAAAATAACACCATAGTTCTGATACAATAATTCAATGTTCTCTATTTTTTTCTTATGAAAAACACAACAACAAGAGCTTACGATAAGCTTCCCTTTTCAGTTTACATGTAATCAACAATCAATTATGCCAAAATCAATGTCCTTCATACCTTAATCACCCTTTAAAGGTTGTTGTCATTTTTCCTTGTCTCATGAAGTCTACATACACCTTCTCATGCCATCAACATCATTAAAATGACTTGAGAGCATAAACACCGAGATTTCAAACTTCTTTGTAATGAAAACACCTTCTTGCAGACCTCTTTACTGGCTTATCACTTAGTTCATTACCCAAAACTCACCTTATTGGACATCATAGATCAATAACTCATCATTATTCCCCTTGAAGCATCTTCCATGTCATTCCATCATTGTATCATACCTTTTCACCATGCTTGGGGTATTTCAAGTAATAGCTCATTATCTACCTTTTTATTACACACTTCTTATCATACTCACCATCAATCGTCATGACAAGATAGCACTCTTATTCTACAATAGTACATTTCTAGGAGTATTTCAGCTATACATAGACCTTTGTAGTTCCTTATAGAATATTGGTGTTATCATACTCTTTAAGAGATTGTCTCAGATTACATGCCTTCACTACCTACTATTATTATCCTCTTTCCAAATCCTACTTTTTCGACCTTTGGACAAAGTAAACTGCCTCAACACTAACTAAAATTAAAATCTTCATAGTTATCAAAGAAAAATTCAGTAAAAGGTAATTTGATTACATAGAATACTTCTAGTCAAAATCACTAATAAAAAAAATGTGATATAGCCATATTTAGTCCTTCAAGATTCCTTCTACCTTAGTCCATGACAATCTTCAAAGTTATCAAACATTTTCCTTAGCTCAAGAGCTACTGAGATTTACCTCATGGGGTGCATCATTGCGTCCTTTTGACACTGGAATAAGTTGCTTCGCATATTTATCATCAAGTGCCTCATGTCTTTGATATGTTAGCTACTTCTAGTCCTCATAGTACGATCCTATATGAAAACTTAGACTCAAGTACAGGTACTTGAAGGACTAAGGATTACATACCTTGGTATCTCTAATCTTCAAGAGGCTAGCACATACATATTTACTTTTACTAGCACTACATTGGATATCATTATACTTCACCGTTTGTCTTCACTTATGCCTACATATTCAGGACTCTCCACTCCTTGTGATCAAAAATTATAGTCTTTGTCATTTGAGCTAGCATGTCTTCAATTCTCATAAAAAAATATTTTTTCATTTGATCTACACCTATTTTTCCTTCAAACCTTTCACATTTTCAATGCCTATATCCCCTTGATCAGACATGGGTTAAATCATAACTCCTTCCCATCTTACTCTTTATATCCGTTAAGGTACTCTGTATTGTTTTGGGTTAGCAACCTCCATTAGAGCCAATCATGGTGAACATGAATTAGGATTTTCCAATCTTATTTCATGTCTTTCAAGCCATAACTTGAATATCTTCTGACATCATCAATTATCTTTCATCAATGATACTCTCTCAATGCATTCTTGTCCCACCTCTCTCAGCATTTTTTCTTGGTTTCCTTAGGGATTCTAATTTGTTCCATGACCTAGTGACTTTACCTTATTTCTTCAGGATTGTTGATGCAGGGGCATCTTGATGACATAGGAAAAATTTACACTGGATATTAGGAAGGTATGCGTGAGAATTGGGAGAGGTGTCAGGAGAAAGAAAAGGAGATTGCATGGAAGACACACGGAAGAATAAGAGAATCTTGCCATAAGAAGAGAAAGGTCACAAGATAAAGTGACAAGGATAGAAAGTGAAGTGTCATGAGAGCCACATCATCATAGAGGCATGTGCATGTTTTAAAATGAAATAAGGTAAAATATGACACATGAGACAGACTTGTTTATTAGGACCTTCATACTTCTATAAGGTCAAAAGAATTAGGTGATATTAATCATGGAGCTGAAGCTTACCATGCTAATGTATTTTAGAGTAACTTGATAGGATAAAATATCCTTGTAACCTTATATATGACTGCAGAACTATAAGTGATCCACCATAGAATATCACACTTAAATGGGAGAGATAAATGACTTAGTAGATGTTCTCATGTGCTTCTATAGCTAGTCAGGACTGTGTATATGCTTGATCTGGTAAGGGACAATGATGTCTACATGAGCTTGCTTAAGACTCTTATGGCAACTCTACTACTGATCTTAGGACAAGGGTGACACACAACTATAGATAATGAGGTTCCTGGGCACCGGTGACTGGTATATGGGCTCACTAGACCACTTGTGCAATACGGTCAAGATCTACTTTGACCCTTCTATGTCATTAGGGTATCACTACTAATTCTTGTTGAACTCACCTTATATTCACTCTTTGATCACCAAAAGCACCTATAACCTAGAAATAAAACCCTAACTACTTGCACAAGACTCACAAACACATCAGTTTCTAAATAAAATATGAAATATGTGCAGTCAATACTGACCCCGATTGTCACTCTTCAAAGAGTGACCTTTATGGACCGATGACGGTACACTACATATCCAGACTATCCACGCCGTTTTGTGTGTTTGTGTGTAAAATCAGTGTCCTTAGCTCTAACCCTCACGACTCAATGATGCTCAAGATCAATGGGTTGTAGCTAGATTAGATACACAATGCATGGTATGGATTATATAAGGCACTGAAAGACAACCATTCATATGCACTGTATACATCACTTGAAACTCTTATAAATACAGTCCCTTATGATGCATACCATGATAGTATCATAGACTGTGATTGATAGCCCCTTATGACATTTCACATCTCAAAATAATAGTGTGTATGTTTTGTATCATATGATGGATCTCTTTGTTTGAATTTTGACACTAGTGATATGTAATTGTCGACTATGAGCTTCGGGATAAGGATAAGAAACTAAAAAAGGCTAAACAGTGAATGTCATCAAATAAGTAAAAAGAATAAACAAGATAGGAGTGCCTTCTTGATTTCTGGACATAGGCATTTGGGCGCTGGTGTATAAAATGGGCACTGGTGTCTCTGGAATAAATAATGGACACTGTGTGAAAGGAAAAATAGATAGGGATCCCTGTGACCTGAATTTCTTTCAAAACATAACAATGCATAAATTACAGACATTAGGAGAGACTAATTATGATATCAAAGGTAATGACTGCATCAATAAGAGGAGGTGTGGTGATAGGAAGTGTGTAAGCAAGAGGCTTATGAATGCCTACTTGAGGTTGTTCTTAGCAATGTGTTGAGGGATCCAGAGGATGTAATTATAGGTGGATCTAACTAGAAGACTACGGATGGATGATGGCCAGTTGGGATGTCTGGGTGGATAACATTTTGACAGAGGTGAAGGAGATCAAGTGAACAATTGTAGAAGCTTGTGTATGTGAGATTATGGAGATAAGAGAGCATTCACAAGGGTGAGAGCAGATATGAAATGACACCTTTGTCTTCTACATTTTATACCCTAATGACCATCATGGAGAGCACAATAATAACATTGATCACGGTGAAAGAACCATTGATAATTCCATGAGAAATTACTCAGAAAGGACACTGGTCTTACGATGGCGGTTGCTAACTCAGTGAGGTGAGATGATGTCCTGACAATAATAGACAGGTAGACCATTGAAATGAGCCACTTATCATAATTGAATTTGTTTGTCATTGGTTCCTCAAACGTGCACCCGCATCTCAGATCTCAGAAGGTCCCGAGGTGTTTGAGACCACAATGGAACCATCCCCAAGTTGTGGGACCTTGCAAGCTTGGGACAGGATCTCCGAAGAAGGTTATGGTTCCTCTATCTATTTCTACTACTAATACTACTCCTAGTGCTAAAATGGAGAAACTAAGCTAATAATGCCAAGGGACAAGGGATATGAGGATAACATGGAAGGAAACTACACTAAAAGGTGATAACACCAGAAAAGAGGGATGAACACTATCTGTTCTGAGTGAGAATGACAGGGAATGCGTGAAAGGAGGCTAGGCATGAGTAGCACAATGAAACACACATTGACTAGATCATTCTCATGGAACACAACTAAATATGGAACTATAGGGGACCTGAAGTAGCACAACTAGCACACAACGTAAAAGAAAAGGTAAGAAGAAGGAATGCAAACACGTTAGGATAGAGAATAGTCACAAAACAGATAATGATGCTTCTATTACTTCTAAAAATGCACAGAGCTGTTACAATGATGAAGGAGGCTGATATCCACATGTAAGAGCCAAACATAGAGGTATGTAACTCAAAATATAGAAAATATGGAGTCCTTGGCAAAACATGCATAAGGATCTAGAGTGTCCAACATAACAAATGAGCCTTGCTCTTACATTTATAGATGAATCCATGGAGGAAGAAGGGAAAAAGGAGGGAAAACCAAAATTTGAAACACAACCACCAACAAGAAGCATTCAATGCCTGCAAATCCACCTGGAGGAGGGTGGATCATATCAAATCAGGTGGTTGGAGCAATCAGATCTGCTCATCAATGTTTAGAAGGATGTTTTTCCATTTCTCACCTACTAGATCTGCCAGAATTTGAATTTTGAATTTTTGGCACTGTATCTGAATGTCAGCAGCTTTCTGACAAGTACCAAGTGCGCGCCATGATGATCTGAGCTCTGTAGTATAAGATACAATTATCATAAGATGATCAGAGTTGTCGATGCACGAAAAACACATGGCGCGTGCGGATTGGCTGAGATGATGGCCAACTATGCAAATACTTTTCATTTCTACCATGTGTCAATAATTGATTTGTTGCAAGGATTCGGAACCCTGTTGGCACGCTTTGACTAGTTGCATGCATGACACACTTAAGCATGTCAAAAGATGATCTAACACAGAAGGGCATGAGGGAAGGGTCACATAGAGAAAATAGAGGAAGGCGCAAAGGGGGCACGTGTGATGCACATGGGGAAATGAGGAAAATAGTGAGAAGAGAACATATGGTTAAGCCATGTAACTATTACAAGGTAATGGGTGGCACACGTGAAGGGCCAAGGACTTAGCAGTAAGTGTGAGGCACGTGGGAAGGGAAGAAGCTAACTAGGAAGAAGGTGAATGCAACGGAAGATGGGCAGTAAGGGAGAGGTGGAAGGAGAGAAAGGAAAGGGGCGCGCAGGGAAACTGGCCAACCAAGGGAATGTGCCAAGTGATCTTGAGCATGCACAATATTGCAATGAATATCTTAGAGCCAGAATGTGTATGCAAGTTACCCAAATCGCTAGGAGAGCTATTTGGATAACAGTTTTGGCAACTTTTGGGGCTATCTGCCTACTAGATGAAAGAGATCAGTAGCATGAAGCATCCATTAGGCATGGATTCCACTTATGTAATCATGAAACTACCCCTGTGATCATTTGAGAATCATTTCTGGACCTTGTTATGAATCTTAAAAATGCTAAGAGAAGATTCTGTACTCTAGAAGTAACAAAATAACATGTGCAAGAAGCACGTGAGAGGAAATAACTATGTACAAATGAACAATATGCATAAAACACACTTAGAGGAATTGAAACTAATCTAATATATATAACATGATGCAACAAACTTAATGAAAGGGTTTGAGATAGACCCCATTTACTAGGATTTGTAGTGCACCTCCATTAAGATGAGTTAACTCAAAAGAGTTAGCTTCTTTGCAGGAATTGATGATGTATGGCGCCACTCTAAAGTGCATCAAACTTTGAATGGTGCCCTGACTTATCTCTATCAGCATCCCATTTTAGAACCAGGTCCCCAACTTTGAAAGCTTGAGGTATAGCATTTTTTTCGAACCATTTATTTGTTGCTTGCTGATGTTGTTCTCGCTTGATCATGGAAAAATTCCTTGATTCTTCAAGATTAACTCAGGTCTGCCATTTTGATTTCTCTTTGGTCCGTGCCTTCAAATTCTAGCTGCTGGGAAAGTGCTAATGAAATTCAACTCTAGTGTCAAGGGAAGGGAAGACTCCTTGCCATAGAGAATCTTGTAAGGTGAAGTTCCTATTTCCTTTTTGATTGTGATTCTATCTTCCTCAGAGTGCATGTACAAGATCTTCATATGCCACTGTCTCTGGCTGAAGTTCATTGTGCACTTCATGATTCTAATCAGGTTCTTGTTTGTTGATTCTGCTAGACCGTTTCCTTGAGGGTAATATTTGGAAGAATTCTTTAGGTAAATGCGTAGAACTTAGAGCCCAATCACTAATTTTAGTACTAATGAAATCCTTTGAATTATCAGAGATAATGGTTTGAGGAATGACCAAACCTTATGAATATACCTTCGAGAAAGTCAAGGATGACTACCTCAATTGATTCCTTAAGCACCAAAGCTTCTATCCATCTAGTGAAGTAACCTGTAGCTGTCAGCACCCATTTATGTCCACCGCTTGAAGGTGGATTGATCATGCCTATGAAGTCAAGACCCCATTGCACAAAAGGCTAATCCGCTTCAGATTGGTCAGTAGGGGAAGCACTGCCAATCTATTAATCTTTCCTGTAAAGAAAGTGCATTCCTTTCATTTTGTGACCCACCTATGTGCATCTGACAAGTACAGGGTAGGCCAAAATATACCTACCATTATGATCTTCATTGTTGTAGTCTTGGTAGAGAAGTGTCCACTAGAAGAATTCATCATGAACTTTTGTTAACAATTTTTTAGTTTGTGCACCATTGATACATCTTAACAACACGCCATCTAAGATTTATTTTGAAGAGAAGTCAATCAATCTAAAACATAAGGGATAGATTATAACCTCAGATGCCTTGTCTTTGTCTTTGTTCAAACCATGGGAGGGTATGCACACTCAGAAAGGAATGTGATCATGTATTTCATCTAGTCGTACATGCGCTAGGATCTACGTTCTACTCAATTTCTATGCAAGAGGAATGAGACTCATCTAGAAATAATTAAACCTCAGGTTCATTTTGCGCATCCTCTGCAATCTGATCCTGTAGAGCATGCACTACCTCTTATCAGCTTAGTGGCCTTGATAGTCACATCATACTCCATGATTTTGGTCACCCATCGTGCTCTCTCTCTCACTGATTTCTACTCCCATGATGAAAGTCTCTGAAAAAAGAGTAGGAGACTAACACCTTGATATGATTTGTGATGCAAGCATAATTTTGAATTTCTTGAGTGCATTCCCATGATGGAAAATAATTTATTCTATATGTGACTGTATTTCAACTGCATAATCCTTCAGTGTCTAGTTGAAAGAAGGCCACTGGTTGTTCCAGTCCTTATTCATTTTCTTGTGTCAGGGACAACAACAACACTTGCATCAGTGCCATAAGTATAAAGGATAAAATCCTTTGAGTAATCTGGGTTGATGAATGTTGGCACACAAGAAATTTCTTGATTGATCTTGTTGAAGCTTTCTTTTCCTTCTTTCTGTCCATTTGAAGGCTTGATGTCCTTCTTGAGCATAAGGGTGATAGGCTGAACCAGTCCCACAAAGTTAGGGATAAAACACCTAACAAAATTGATCTTGCCAAGGAAGGACTGTAGGGCCTTTTTGTGCACTGATCAGGGAAAGGGATAGACATGGTTGAAACACACTTAGGATCAATTGTGATCCCTTCTTTTGAAACCACATGGCCCAAGAGATTTCCTTGCGCCATCTGCAATAATTGTACTTCTTGGGTTTAAGAGACACCTAAAATTCTCTACATCTCTCAAATGACCTTTTCTAGGTGTGACATGTGATTTGCACTCTTGCTTTGAGAAGACAGTTATGTCATTAAGGTAAACCAAGATGAACTCATTAATGTATCCATTAAATGCAAAATCCATAGCACGCATTGAAATGTGACACCCACATTTGATAGACCAAAGGGCATTTTATGATATGCACATGTTCCCCATTTGGTTGTAAATGTTGTTTTGAATTGATCCTCTCCCTTGACTAGGATTTGGTTGAAACCTGAGTACCCATCTAGCATGGAGAATCTCTATGTGCACCAGCCATAGTCTGCAGAATTTGCTCCATTGAAGGCAAAGGATAATGATCCTTGAGAGATGCCTTATTCAAATCTCTAAAATCAACACAGAGTCTAATTTCACCATTCTTTTTGTGCAATAGAACCAGATTTGACGACCTTAGTAGAGTATTTGATATGAAAAATAATTTTTTCCTCAATGAGTTTTGATAATTCCTTTCTCATGAGGGGCTCTATCTTTGGATTGAATGACTGCTACTTCTATCTTGACAGGCTTTATACCAAGATCAAGGTCAATGGAGTGTTGAGCAGAACTCTTGGATCAAAACCTTTGAGGTCTTCATACTCCCATGAGAAAATATCACTGTATTTTTGATAGAGAGAGATGAAGGCTTGTTTTTCTTCATGCGCAACAAGCTCTTCTGAGCAGAACATCTCTCTCCTACGCATAATTGTGATTGAAGAGTAGTCTTCATGTACGTGGCACACATGTATATTTCTTCATCCTTAAACTCATCACCAGGGCTGAAATTTGTTCTCTAAGGTGACCAACCCTTTAGGTAACTTATTTGTCTTTAGTTGTATTACTTGGTCACCATAGCTGTTATGCAAGGCAACTTGCATATTTGGTAAAAATTCAGCTTCATTTTGGATAAAATGGACGATCATTGCATGTCACTGTCAAACACTTGCCAGCTGGTGTTAATTGTATGGAATGGATGGTCTGATCACCATCTTAATATGTTGAGTGTTTCCTTCAAAAAATTCCTCAGTAAGAGAAAACTATGAACAAAGCGCGACCATGTGGTCAGCTTCCATTGTTCATTTTGTGTGGAGCCACTTGTCAGATTAAGAGAATCAAATCTCTCAAGGAGGTCCCACACTCTATATTTATAAGCTTTGAGAAGCTTATTATTTGTCTGGACACTTATTGGTAACTTGATGGATAATCAATTCAATGTCCCCAAAGATTTGCAGTGCTTTAATTTTCTTCTTCTCAGTAATGAGAAAGCCATGCACCAGCATGCTTCATACTTTGCCACATTGTTAGAGAATGCAAACTACAACCTATGCACGAAGAATAATTTCTCATTCTTAGGGGAAATGAGAACCACTCCTGACTCCTACGTAATTTATGCTTCTGGATCCATCAGAGTATAACTTCCATAGAACTAGATTGAACTTTTTCCTTTCTTAAGCATGCATGGAAGTGTAGCATATTCTTCTAGAAATGTAATAAGTACCATGCCTAGTTTCATAGGCTTCCATTTCTTTAGCATAGGGATAAAATTTGTGGTGTCTTTCCGCCCACTCATCAAGCACCAGGTTTGGAACAGAGGGTGGAAGAGACTGATCTTCAGGGACTGAAGCTTGTTCTTCTTAGATCAAATAGTTGGCTTGGAGAGGGGATGAGACATATGATTCTACATGATAGGAAAATATTGGCTTAGCTTGTATGGTAAATCGGGGTACCATACCTTGTGTTGAGTAACATATGAGACCAATCAGAAGACAAGTAACCACCCACTTTAGCAGTAAATTCTCTTGATATACATAGGGAAAATAAATGAGGTAGGTAAATGATTGACACATCTTGACTAATAGTTAGGCTTGGACATGCATGAAGGGTTAGCTTAAGATCCTTGATGACATTCCTATGGTGGTAATAATTGAGCCATCAATTTTTAGGGCTCCTTTAGACAAAGGGATATCTTTCAAACCTAAGACATCAACTATCTTCTTAGGCATAATAGAAGTACTAGCGCCTGAGTCAATCATGAAATTATGCACTAGGTGTTTACCTATAATCAAGGACATATAGAAGGGTGGGGTTTTAACAATCTTTACTTACTTGTTTTTCCTCTTCTTGGAAGATTTTGATAGAAGTGTGTGGCTTCTATTTAAATGGATCAACGTGTAGGAGTTGCACCAGGGCTTCATGCAACAGATCCCATTGAGATGAAATGGTCAGGGTATCCCACATTGTGACATTTATGTTTTTTCACTTCATCCTAGTCAACAATGCTAAATGGAAGGCCCCCCATATTGTGCATTTGGGGGACAACATCCCTTCTTGACTATTCAGGCATGCAAGAGCCTAAATTTTAGTTGGAGTAGAGGATTGGCCTACCAAAGGAGAGGCGCATGCTGATCTTCAGGGGAAGCTTTATGTGGGGTCTCTTGCATAGGGATTTGAGTGCTTTTACTGCAAGATGCCTTGTCTGATTCTTTATTCTTCTGAAGAATCTACTTTTTTTGCTAGGATTGTGACCTGCGCACCTAGACTCCAACATTATTTTATTGTATCTTGTGTTGTCTACAACTTGGGTGCACATGTGGTTTATTTACATCTTCTACAACTTGATTGATTACATAAAATTCCTCCAAACCAAAGAACATAAAGTTTGTCTCTGGATGAGATTCTTGTCCTTATTGGTTATCTACTTTCAAGGGCACTTGTTGAAGACTTACATAGGTCAAAGAATTTTGGATCATGAAGGCTTGGGCACACATGCAAAATTGGCACAATGATATTGAATATGAGGCATGTTACAAGGGAAGCACCACTCTAACTCTTGTGCCAAATTATTTTTAACTGGAACAAGCGCCCGACTTACACTGGGTGCTAGTAGAGAAAGACACAAGTAGGAACAACTTGCAAGGGAAAATGTGCATTAGGCTGCCATTTATCATTTTGGTGGTCTGGGCATGCATATCTCTGATTTCCATGTATTGATTTTCCACTAAGGCTGATTGCTTTGGCCATGTTCCTAGATTGGAATTGCTTCTATAGGCTTGCGCCTGTTGTATTTTCTAATGATATGACCTTATTTGATAAAATTTCTGATCAAGGCCTTCAATTATTCATCTTCCTTTTTCTGTGATGGAGAATAGGATGTCAAGGCAAATGGTTGCATGCTTTGCTCAAGAATAGGAATAGGGTCCATAGAAGGCTAGGGCGCTTGTGACATCTCTGGGAAAAATAGCATGGGTAGTCTAGGAACAAAATTTATCTGCCTAAATGAGACTATTTTCTGCCCTTACTCGCAATGCTATAAGTAGCTAGTAAATGTCCTAGCGTCCCATAGATTGGATCATAACTGAAATATCGCTATTGAGCACCTTCATATGATAAATGAAATCATGTTGGGATGCAAGTATTACCACAAGAGGGATTATGTCCCAAGTCTTCTGAAATCTGATGTTAAAATTAGTCATCTATCTCATTGGGCGCCCTCATTGTTGTTGTTGTTAGTTGCTCCACCAACGATAGGTGATCTAATTTATCTTCAAATTAATTACAAAGAACTGTTCCCAACTCATCCTAGGTGGTGACAGATCTAACTCTCAAGCCTCGGTACCACTGAAGTGCTTTACCTGTGAAATAGGCTGCAAGCAACCTGACTACTACATCATCATTTGTGATCGGATAGAGTGAAAAAACATTTTCTATATCCTAGATATGCTCCTGAGGGGTGACTTGATTCTCACCAGTAAAGTAAGGAATACTCTTTAGTGCTACCATTTGGCATATCATGCTACATGGCTAGGAGCAAGGGACTAGCTCCAACAAGGTTTGCAAAGTTTCTTAATGGAGGAGGTTGCTGATGCACCATTGTAGGGTGCACAGGTTATCTGTTTTGATGAGTTGAGTGGGTGCGGTGCACTGTTAGAGATAGAGATGCATGGGTGTGGGCTTTCTAGAATGAACTCTTCTCGGGGATAGACTGGAGGTATTCAAATGAATCTTTAGTTGTTGCACTTATTCTTGTGTGCACTCTTCTCATGAAAGGAATGCTCAAGACTATTGAAACATATATCTTAAAATATTGGGAGTTTCTAGATGTGTTGAAATGAGCCTTTGAAGTCTGAAACAAAAAGTCCACACACTAGAACTTAGAGATATGAAATTTGAGCTTTCAATGCTGGTCCTATTGGGCATGCCAAAAAAATATTGGTTGCTCAAATGTGCACCTACATATCAGATCTCAGAATGGACGAGGTGTTTGAGATCACAATGGAACCAGTCCCCAAGTTGTGGGACCTTGAGAGCTTGGGACGGATCTCTGGAGAAGGCCAATTCCTTTATCTATTTCTTTTGCTACTACTACTCCTAGTGCTAAAAAGGGGAACTAAAATCAATAATGCCAAGGGACTAGGGATAGGAGGATAACATGGAAGGAAACTACACTAAAAGGAAATAATACCAGAAAAGAGGGATGAACACTATCTGCTTCTGAGTGAGAATGAAAGGGAATGCATGTGACAGGAGGCTAGGCATGAGTAGCACAATGAAAACATGCATCGATTAGATCATTCTCATGGAAAAAAACTAAATATGGAACTGTAGGGGACCTAAAGTGGCACAACTAGCATATAACGCAAAAGAAAAGGCTGAGAAGAAGGAATGCAAACACATGTTAGGATAGAGAATAGTCACAAAAAAATGCTTCTATTACTTCTAGAAATGCACAGAGCTATTACAATGATGAAGGATGCTGATATCCACATGCAAGAGCCAAACATAGAGGTCTACAACTCAAAATATAGAAAATATGGAGTCCTTGGCAAAATGCATAAGGGTCCAAAGTGTCCAACATAAAAAACGAGCCCTTGCTCTTACATTTATAGATGAATTCATGGAGGAAGAAGGGAAAAAGGAGGGAAAAAACTGAATTTGAAACACAACAACCAACAAGAAGCATTCAATGCCTACAAATCCTCCTGGAGGAGGGTGGATCATATCAAATCGGGTGATTGGAGCAATCAGATCTTGCTCATCAATGTTTAGAAGGATGTTTTCCCATCTCTCACCTACCAGATCTGCACCAGAATTTGAATTTTGAATTTCTGGAACTATAGCTGATGTCAACATACTTTCTAACAAGTCTAGGCATGTGCTCAATTCGAAGGTCTTTAGCAGAAGATATAGTTGTTCAGAAGATGTCAGAGTTGTTATCGGCACTCACAAAACACTTGGTGCGCACGCGGATTGGATTTGAGATGATGGCCAACTGTGCAAATATTTTTCATTTCTACCACATGTCAATAATTGATTTTTTGCAAGGATTCAGTTCCCTATTGGTGGCATGCTTTGACTGGTTTCACGTGACACACTTTAAGCATGTCAAAAGATGATCTGGCATAGAAGGGCATGAGGGAAGGGTTCATGAGGAAAATAGAGGAAGGAACGGAATGGGGGTACGCGATGCGATGCACATGGATAAATGAGGAAAAATGGTGAGAAGAGAATGTATGGTTAGGGCACAACTATTACAAGGTAATGGGCGTGGCATGCGAAGGTCCAAGGACTTAGCAGTAAGTGTGAGGTGCGTGGGAAGGGAAGAAGATAACTAGGAATAAGGATGAATGCACGGAAGATGTGCGTAAGGGAGAGGTGGAAGGAGAGAAAGGAAAGGGGCATGCAAGGAAAATGTGACCAAGGGAGTGTGCCAAGTGATCTTGAGCACGTGTAAAATATTGCAATGAAATAATTTAGAGCCATAATGTGTATGCAAGTTACCCAAATCAATAAAAGAGCTATTTGGATAATAGTTTTCTAACATGGTTAGACCTCTTGAAATCATTCTTCTTGGTTTCCTTCATGAATTCATAGGTATTTGGACTAGACGTGTTATCTTCACAATTCTCCATGTGCTCTCTTTTAAAGCTTAGGCCTATTTTATCACTAGCTGACCTTTGGTTATTCAAATTATCATCTAGAGCTTTAGAGATCTTCTCCAACCTCTCATAGGTCTTCAACCTGCAATGTAATTTCTCTAAATTTGATTTTAAGGATCTCAACTCTTCTTCATACCTACTACAATCTTCTTCTTTATCTCTTAGGGTTTTTGTCACACTCCAAACTTGAGACTGTAACTCTTTGGTGGCTTGACCATGCTCAACCTCCATACAAATGATTTTTTCATGTAATCCATGAATTAAAGACTTTGCAATTTCATACTTCCTTCTTAGAACTTCAAATGACTTGCCCATTGCTTTATGTTTAAGGGATCTCCTTCAAGTGATTAAAATTTTTATACAAGGACCTAGCTCTGATACCAATTGTTAGAAACAAAATAGACTAAGAGGGGGACTGAATCAATAATACAAAAAATTTACTTCATATCCATTACATACATTCATCATTCAACATACATAAACAATGTGAGATTATTAAGTGTGTATCAACAAATTACAATTGCATTAATCAAGAGAGAGAATAAAAAACACTATATATAAGTGGGAAACCCTCAACAAGAAGAAAAACCACTGAACCCTTTACTAATATTACTCATAACAAATGACTTGCATGAATATTACACATCAAACAAGATTCATTTAGTGAAGCACCCACTTCATAAGGAGCACCCACCCCTATTTAGAATAACACCCACTATACAAAGAGGATACTACCCCCCAAGATGATCAAGCACACACTCAACCACCTAATAATGAATATCACTAAAGTAATGTTACTCCTACAACATATTGTGATAAAAAATTCAACCCCATACACTCAAAACCCCTCTTAAACACATCTTCTTCTTCTTCAAGTTGATTTAACCTTTTTTTCCCTAGCTGACCAGTATCTGATATCTCTCTAGGATATATTAAAATATTTATTCTCATATTTTATGAGGTTAAATTATTTACCAATCACTCCTCAACATGTAACAAACTCTAGGTCACACTTTTTCATCCTAATTCATAACTAGTCATAATGAGCCTTCTAATTAGATTTTATACCCGTGTACTTTATTACACAGAGATGTATGAGATCCGAGAGAGAGTAGAGAATTATATGTATGTATATCATCCTTGTTCAATCATTATAATATCAAAATATATGATGTATATATGCAAGTCTTCATAGTACATTCTTAGAGCCTCTAATATCACCATAAGTAGTTAACAAGCCTTGAAAACCTAAAGATAAGCATTTCATCAACTAATGGAATAATCTATAGAATAAACTAAGCTTCATCAAAGCATGGAAGATACTTACAAAGATTTTATAATCACTTATAAATTACCTCTAAGATATTTTAGAGCAACTTTTAGAAGACCTTAGATCTACAAGACTGATGATGTTTTACTCTAAGGGCCTTAATTAAACCTTACATGGCACCCTTATATGGGATTGAAATTTTACATAAGAATAGGTATATGACTTGGTCAAATTTTAATGAATTAATTTTTTCCACTATGATATATCATTGGCAATGTTCACTTACCTTTTGAATTTTTTGAAAATTATTCATAACCAAGTTATAATTTAACATGTGACACCTTTGAAATGATACTAATCCCAGGCTCTTAAGTTAACAGTATATAAGTTTTATCAATGAGTAAATTGTAGAGTTAACTGATCCCGTCCACATTTCAACCTATATAATTAATAAATTGAATATGGCATAATGGAAATCTTAAGCAAATGAGTTTTATTCCCTTATCATATAAGAAAAGTTAGTGATTACTTCTCTTTGACATTTAAGCCTGATATGGGTGTGAACTGGACATCCTTCCACACTACTCTCACATTAGAATTGTTACAATGTCATATATATGCTCATATATATATTATATGGACTGCATGATATATAGGCCATATATTGAGGGTGCCCATGGCAAGACACGGGTTCCTTTGCAGTGAAGACCTATTTTGGGTGCCTTATAAATATAAAAAATGTCATAACTTAATCTCATTACTATCCCTTGGACAAGTGTCACTAAGATCTTACATGTTGAAAATCACCTGAGTGTCACGCATGATGATATATATTTAAGATATCATGTAACTTGCAAATATTTAATATTCACCTATAATCAATAGTAGACATCAACAACAAGCCCTAAGAAAGTAATGATATAACTCTGGGCACTCTTCCAATATCATTCCTGATAATCCAAGTTAAAAGCTACCTGCAAATCCAAATAAATAATTTTCAAGTATCTACAAGCCCAGGAAATTCAAGGTGAGTATTTTATATCGAATATATATGCTATAAGAACTGCTACTTGTAGTAATCTATACAACATGTATAACAGGGTACATCTTAACTATATGCTAGTTATCCTACTATTATTGTTAAGGAATAAGTGTGGGAAAATAGGGGGATGACTATCTAGGATTTCCCCATCCTATGCTTGTGCATAAACTAGGAGAACTATATGTATTTTGAGGCCTTGTCCCTTGAGGAATTTAGGGAATCACTTTATCAGAATAAATAAGAATGCATTACGTGCCACCAGGGGTAGTTAAAATTAAGCACATAAAAAAACATTTTTTCTTATTTAATTTTGTTCTTGAGTTATAATTCAAAAAAATATGCATTTATGATGCATTACATGTGTATGTGCGATTTTATAATTGACAACTAGAAGGCCAAGTCCATAAGTGTAAGAAGCTATCCCATAGATAGATACAAACAGACCCATATTAAAGTGTGTAATCTAGAATAGATCCTAGGGGCGTTTAGTAGGGAAAAATGATAAATGGGTGCTCCAATCACTAGTGCTTTGAATTGATGTCTAGTGTTAGCCATAAGGTTTTAGAGATCAATTCTACAGATGAAGAAATTTTAGAACCAACATATCTTAGGGTGTTTACCTCAGACCAAATAGAAAATAAGAAACAAAGAAAAGAGGCCAAAGATAGTCGTCAATTACTATTCTTCTTGCGTAGGAATCATACGAATGATAGTATGTGTTTAGGACCTAGAAATGTATCCAAGTGTGTGATATTTGTGTCTACAACTGCTTAAAACTACCCCAAAACTTAAAGATAAAAACCATTCCTCATAAATATGGAACACTTTGAATTCTAAATGCATAACCGTGACCTAAAACTCTCATGGAATTTTATTAAAACTCCCATTCTTCAATACATGATAAATTAGTCGATAGGTTTAATGAGAAACTTTTGCACAAAATGAAACTTTCCAGAAAATTACTTTCTTGGGTGGGGTCCACATACAAACAGAACCTATAAAATACATCATAGAAAATATGGAGGAGTCCTCTTCATCACTAAATCATCACATTCTAAAATTGAATCAATTCTAGACTCCTACAAGCAATTTCTCCCAAGTCATTCCAAAGCTAGGGTTTCATGAGGGTTAAAAAGTAGCTTAGCTTCTTAACAATTTTTCATAAAAACATGATAATAAAACAACCTCACTATTCTTGTAAAATATTCATAACAAACCTAATTAACTATGCCAAAGATATCATGTACCCATGTAAAGCATACAATCACATCAAGCATCATAAAGTCAACTTTTGCCTCAAATTCTCACCTTTGGAAACCCGGGTTTTGGTAAAAGTGTAATATATTCAAAAATATTAATCACCTGAACCTGAAATTTGACCTAGAGTACCATATAAACCTCATATAACTTTAAAATGTCTCATTCATGCTTAAATGCATCTGCAACTCTCTCACAACCATGAGTTAACCTACGTCTACATGTCTTGTTCTCAAGAGACCTGTTGTAAATGACCTTTAAACAACATAAAACCTCTAAATACTGATAGGAAAATCCTTCTACATATGTTATGCCATGTAAAAACACCTTTTCCATTCTCATATATGACTTCCTTGCTCCATATCTCATGCCACCATGCCAAACCACATGCATTAGGCCTAGGAATAGGCCTAGAATGATCCAAATCAACACAAACTTCACATGAATAGACCATGATGATATCTTACATAATAATATAATATATTACACATCATATGGAATAGTTTATACCTCATACCATACTTTTACCAACTTTTGAGCTTACCTACAACACCTAGCTTGAATTGACCATGCACCAGGACACCATGACAAGACTACAAGATTGGACATTACTAATCAACCTTCAAGTTTGACCTTGTATTTACACCTCATGGAGACACCTATGACCCCTAGAATCCATTTTCAATTAATGACAACACCATAGACATAATGGTCAACACTTTTCTTGAAAGAGCTTAAAATAATAGAAATCCTTGTTTTTCTTGCTTGTGATGATTCCCTTCTTACATTCATATGGTCTTTGTAATCTAATTATTAGTAAGTGTTGAGTAGACATAGTATTGTCCTAAGGAGAACACACACATAGGATTTTCATGTGGGAAAAATATGCATTTGAAGGTGTGGAAGGATAAGAATGGAAATGCGTGCCAGAACAAGTTGTCTTAGGACTTAGCCATTTTTATGGTTATGAGCTATTTTTGGAGATAGTGTGCAGAGCACACATCGAGATGGAGACTTGTGTGACATGTAAATGGTATTTTGGGAACGAGTGACTAATAAGCACCATGTATGAGCTTGATTTAATAATAGGATTACTTTTTCTAGTTAACCATAGGATGTCTATTACTAGCGCACTTGCATGTGTGCATGTTATTTTAAAGGCGCATGACTATTATCAGCATGTGACCTATTTTGAGAAGTGCGTAGGTGGTGAAGGGAAAGTACCCACCCCTATAAGTATGTGTTGAACTCTATAGTTTAGTAGTGGTGAATTATTGTAGAGTTATGTTGCTGGATATGATGCGTGCATGACTTATGTTGATACTTTATAATGTTAGAAGCTTCTATGTTTTACAATGTTTAATGTAATTAAGTATGTTGGCTAGATAATGGTGTTAAACATGATTGTAACTGGTTCTTGTATGGTTGATCTTATTATAGTTATTATTTAATTCATGATTCTCTAAGATCTATCTCTGGAATATGCTTTGAGGAATGTTTATGGTTATTTATGGTTCTAAATATGCTTAATATTCATCACACTAACATCCTACACAAACAACTCTAAAGAGGGCTTGGTACCTTTGTGTGCTTCCAGTGAGTGCTCAACTCAGGATAGGTGATGTGCCAACACGCCTGGTTTTATATAGTGGATTATAGGTTGCATCATTGGTTCCATTGCTGGGACCTCTTTTTCAGCTATTTTCAGGATGGTTCATGATGAAGATGTATCGATTAACCTTAGTAAGTGTTGAGGAGTGGATAAAAGATCTGGAAGAAGAGTACGCTAAAAGGTTCAACACTAGATTTGAGTTTTATGCACGCACATGGGTGGAGAATAATTTTTACTATTTATATGAGAGCTTCTTTGCTATCTTTCTAGTAGAGTTATACAAGTGACTAGTTGCTTATGCATCTAAAAGGAATTAGAGGTATCACACACTTGTCTGGACACAATAAGAATTTTAGGCCCTCTATGATGTCAACCTGATTTGGACATGTATTGTGGATACTTGGTTCCTTGGTGTTTTGAATAGCTATATTTTGGAGTACTCAATTTCCACTTGTTTGTGCTCAGAGGTAGTTGAGTTTCAGTTTTTACGTTATCCCAGGGGAAATTATTTGCAAGGCATTCCACTAGAAATAAAAATCTTCATGGTAACCCTAAAATTGGAAGAAAAACTGATGGATAGCTAAACCCCAGCACGTGCGGGGGAAGGAGTAGGTTTGGTGAAGGATGACAGACCTAGTGGTAGAGAGGCCGTGAGAAGAAAAGTGACTTAAGTATAATGAGGCATGTGAGAGGGAGACATATAAAGAAGCACTGTGATATTATAGATCATATGGAATTAAGGAGAGAGATGGCTCGTGAAGCATTTGAAGCTCATGCAGAAGGCATGGAGCCAGAGCATCTGGAACTCCCCCATTTGGGAAAGCATAATAGGTAAACCTTCTTGGCCTCACATGGGAGCATGCCAACAGAGATGATATGGGTCACGGGCATGCATCTGAATCTACCTGGAAACCTAACCCTTGTGCTTAGTTTTCAAGTATCTAGTACAACCAGTAGTCATCAAGTTAGTTTGGGTAGTAGGAGAGTAAGAGTAAGTCAGATAGAAAGCACATCTATGTTTGGGAAAATGTCTTCTTTCT
Organism: Taxus chinensis; assembly: GCA_019776745.2. Taxonomy (NCBI): domain Eukaryota; kingdom Viridiplantae; phylum Streptophyta; class Pinopsida; order Cupressales; family Taxaceae; genus Taxus; species Taxus chinensis. The sequence goes on from CM034152.1 coordinate 577,776,760, forward strand.
TGTTTGGAGGTACCTTCTCAGGCACATCGTTAACACAGAACTCAAGCACGTAGAATTTTGGACTCACTTCTAGGAGTAGTACCACATCACAGACTGTAGGAGTTTATTTTAGTACCACTATTTAGACACAAGGAAGTACATCCACTGGTACGCTTCTAGCTATAGGTGGAGGATCAGGGGGCATATGTGGCTCTAGTTCTGGTGGTTCTGGAGGCAGAGGTAACACAAGAGGTTCTGGATCAGGTGGGTAGGGTCCTCATCAAACCCAAAATATTTAAATGGAGATGTCTCTCCATATTCCAGAGTATAAGGGCATAAGAGATGTTGTTGAACACATGCAAATGTGTGAGATAATATGGCGTGCAAAAGGAATTATGGCTTCTTAGTGTAAGGCAAGTTAGTTTACAACTACATTGTAGGGATGCGCACATAGTTGGTACATGAAGTTTGACCCTGATCAGATTTGTGTAGATTATGCAACATTAAAGGATGATTTCCTTACGTAGTTTCATATCCCTGAGTTTGAGTAGAAGAGTATGAGTGTGCTTAAAGATATTAAGCAGGGAACTACTAAGATAATTCATGAATATGATGCCCATTTCAAGACACTGTTATCTAAAATTTTTTATGACATTCATGCAAGCCAACATGTATAGTGGTTCATTGGGGGCTTGATCACACCTTTTAGAAGGCCGATGTCACATAAGACATATACAGACCCACACAAAGCACTTGAAGTTACTTTGTGGTTGAAGCAGTTAGGAGTATAGACATTGGAGTGAGCCCATTCCTAGAGGCAAATACTACAGCTATGACAAAATAATTAGAGAAACTATCAGTAAATTCAACACATGAGACACACAATAGTGTTTGGTGTACAAATTGTGAAGTGGAAGGGGACACTAAGGATAGTTTTCCCCCACATATTAGTGTGTTCATAGTTTCTAGACTGTGAGATATGTAATTTGGACCATGATGCAAGCCACTGCCCATTATTACAACGTGTGATACGAAATAATGTATCTTGCTATTGTAAGATTTTTTGGTCCACGAATCACAATATACAATACTGCAGGTTGATTTTTTAGAGCCATGATGCCATAAATATTGGTGTGTAACAGACATGAGTATCAAATAATACTAAAGGCAAAAGTGAGCACCATGGTTGTGACCATGCTTAAGAATGCTATGATCAAAATGAAGGGCGATTTAAAGGAAGTCGTGGCAGAGGTTGAGGATACCATGGTGGATTCGGGGGACCGAGGCCATGGTGGTGGGACGAGGAGAGTTCCCTCATAGAACATGTTTTAAATGGGAATCTCCTGACCACTATAGTCGTGAAATTTCCTTAGAATATTACTTGTTCTTTTTGTGGAAAGAATCACAGCTTTGAGGAATTCCTATGTAACATCCTCATTTTTATACATTAGAACAAGTAATTTTTTTTTTTTTTTTTGATAAATGCTTCCTAGTTCTAAATACATAATTTAGAACTCACAAATCAAAACAACCATTCTTATAACAGATAACCATATGCAGCTGTAATGACTCGGAGTACCTCCGATCTATTCATTCCATGACTCGGTAATCTACCGATCTATTCATGAGTATCAAGAGTTGGCGTTTTTATTTTAACACATCACTCTTGCGGTTCTCTTCCCTAATCTGGGATTCAGAATGCTCTATCCAAGGAACCTATCTGAATAATTGTTACCATTATTCATCGGCATCTCGTCCCTTAGACTAGGTGACATAGGACAACGCAATCAGCAGCTTGCGATACTTTGGCCAAAGATTTGAAACATACTGCTTATGTCTCGTACTCCTTGACGACATACTCGTCAATCTGGAATACATCCTTCACCCCATTCCTATGTTATGTAGAATGTCTTATACTGACTTCTGTCAGTCTCTCCTGCCCCAAGTTATTCACTCAGGAACGGATTAGTAAAATGACAACGTTATAAGGATGCTCCCGGGGACTAGGGATACGCTGACATACTGGGTCAACCCTAGTTAACCCAGTGTGTCAAGATACCCCGAGTCTCCTGGGGCAGCCTTATAACATGACCATGTTCCTAATCAGTCCCAGAGTAAAACTTGTTCGAGTTTAAGGTGTAAATCTTAACGATCAATGCGAAGGGTGTCGCCATAAGTCACCTGCATTGTTGTATCTTCGAGAAGATCCTAATCTTCTCGTGGGTACAACCCTGCAGTTGACTTGTGCCATCAACCTTCCAAAACCACCTCGAAAAGATCTACTTAACTTTAAGGTGTTACCTACGTTGAGATAAAGTTATACTTAAAAACGCTCCTTTTTGGGTAGTCTTTTCCCATCCCCTGGGTTCCTTACCTTAGAATTGCCTTTCTTATTAAGACCCATTTCACAAGAGAAATTAATAAGGCTTGAGGTTTCATTAAGGAGTTCATTGATGTACATTAATTTAAATCAACGAAATTGGGCAGTAGCCCAAAGTCTTCTCATAAGGTTGCTAACCATACTCTTTAGGGTTTATATCAGTTCTCAAAACTGAAATATATCTTACTTATTAGTATTAAGATATAGTGAATTAAAATCAAATAATACGCTATCTTGACTTTGTTCAAGGTTAGGGAGTGATAAATTACTCTTCTCGTTCAGCTTCCTGTTAAGGTTTATTTTACCCTTAGCTACTCGAAAGACAGTGAACTAATTCCATATTAGCTTTAGATAGAACATAACAAAACTACTAATATTTACAAGAATTCAATCACATAATCCTTGCAATGCTTACTTAGAAAATCCCAAATATCTCCACGGTATACTATAGTAAAAATGCACTTAAAATCATTCGAACCGAAGAAGATCAATCCATCAAGATACGAAGGCAAACACATAAGTAACAAATACCTCATTACATTAATTTCTAAGCTAATCAAATACATTCAATGCCTTCAGCATATTTGATACAATACTTGGCAGCAAAAGAACATCTTTCTTCAAGTAGTACATTCAGAGAATCAAGTTGGATTTCATCATAAAACCAAATTAAACAATCTGAACATCATATCAGATCTGCGTGCCTTTACCACATACGGCAATCATCTGCAAAAATTGTCAACATGGGTCAGTTCGGTGAACTGAGCATGATAAGCACTAATTCTTAAAACAATTGCAATCCACCAATTGTTTTCATTAAACAACCTGTTTAAATGAAATCATTTCACCAAACATGTAAACATATTTCAGACTATGCTCTTTTGTAATTCAAACATGACTATAAACGCGTAACTCATATTATAGTTACTAAATAGTCCTAGATACTTTTCAGATATTTCTTCATAAATATTAGTGACCAAGAAGAACAAATGTATCCAAAACAACTATCCATCTGAATCCCAAGGACAACAAACATCCGACAGACCATTACATTCAACAAAAAAAATGAATATCCTAACAATTCATGAATCCATCAGTATGTTTTAACAATTCCTACAGTTAAATATAAATATATCAACATATACTTTACAGCAGAAGAGAAAGAAACCGAGCCATTCAGATTTCCCTTCCAATCATGCTCATGACTGTACCGTCCTCTCAAGAGTAATGCATTCACATTATACGCATGCGACTAAGCCAGTCGAGACCACAGGAAGAACTACAGTTCGTCAAAATTCAAATATAAAAATTGCCTGTAGCTTACTGAGCAATACAATAGCCCTCATGGCAAGGCAGTAATAAATAATCCAACAAATAGACTCAACATAGCTTTCCATATTATTCGACAAACGAGAAAATATCCAACGCCATCGCTTGTCAAGGCACAGCTAATAACTCTTTATCTCAGTCAAGCACAAGACTAGATAACATTAAAACAGAAGACGTAACCATGCACAAACACAACAACAATCCCACTGAGTCGAAACACTCAGCAACATACAGCTCAATCTAATCCCTACTATAACACAGCAAGGACTTAAATCAAAAGCCGAAATAAAAAAGAATAACCTCTTTATCACAGTCAAACAAGAGGCTAGATAACATTAAAACAAATGATGTTTCCATATGCATATATAGTGACATTCACACTGAATCTAACACAAACATGCACAACTTCATTTAACTGAAACAAATCCTTACGATAATACAGCCATGACTTATATTGGAAGCCGTTTTCAAGAAAAATAATCACAACAAGGTCTTCACAGAAGCCGAAATTCCATATCAGTATTTTCCTCAAAGTTTCATCCTAAGCCAAGCTACTACGGAATACAACAGGGTCTCAAACCGAGTAAATTTGTAAAGAAAACCCTTCCTTTAATTTCCACAGAAGCGAACAGAAAGGAACACAAGAATGTTAAGAAGGAGTCTGAACGATATGCATGCACAGCGAGGGTTTAAATCGAGAATCGAGCCAACTCGCAACATATCGAGATCTCCAACAGTATCACATACAACTAATGCTCATAAACAAGGCTTAGATTGAAGTTGATTTCATGCGACAACAATTCAAGAATCCCAATAGTATTCCCAGCAAAACTTCTACAGAAGTCGTAATTCAAGATACATATCAAGGACTCCAACTGAATCAATATCTTAAGTAATCTCAACTAAACATCAGCATTCGAAACTAAGCTTAAGCAGAAGACGAAACATACGAAACATAAAAAGAACTCCAACTGAGTCTGTACCAACGATATTCACTGCTAAGCAACAGTATTCATAACAAAGCAACAGAAGTCGTAATACCAGTTACTTTTCAAGGACTCCAACTGAGTCTAACTAATAAGTATTCACAATCATGACTTCTACAGAAGTCCAAAATATACGAAACATTCCAAGGACTCCACAGAGTCATTTTCGTAGATATTCCTTGCAAACTTTCAACGGATTATATCCCAAAAATTGCAACACAGGGAGGACTTCTACAAAAGTCGCATTCAAGTAGTATAAACACAGCAAGTTATCCAACCAGAAGTAACTTAAAGTATTATAGCAAGATCCAACAAGATTCAGCAACCATAAAAGTACAGCCGGTCTCAAACGAAGCGAAACCACAAGGAAGATTAAATACAGAAACTATTCCTTCAAGGTCTTCTAAAAATCTGAGATTCCTAATTTCACAGGAAAAGAAGAACCAAAACAATGCTTCCAACCAACTGAATTGAAATCACCTGAACAGAGTTGTTTTAATGAAAGCATTTGAAGTAAAGCAAGATTTTTAAAAGTCAGGGCCTATCATGCCTGGTAATGTCGCTTAAAAATCCGAAGAAGACCTCTGAATGAGCTCGAGCCTTCTCCTCTTCTTCCACGTTAGATTCAACAACAATAATTTGTTATTTCCATGCCTTATAAACTTTCCTTGATACAGAGAAAAGAGCTAGTTATTCTCATAGTTGCCATGCAACACCAAGTAGACTGGTTCGAAGAACCAGTGATCAAACAGAGAGAAAACCGGAGCGCATGGAAAACCAAACAAACAACTAGTTTTCCATTTTGCATGCCTTCCCGAGCAATCCGTGCTCGGAAATCGAGTTCCTTAATTGCATTAACTCCGAAGTTCCCGCTCAATCTCCATTGCCACCGACCGCCATAGTTGGCGATGGACAAATGCAAACCGAAGACCATTTCCAGATTTGGTGACTCTGCCACGTCGGCCTCGATGGCCGTTTGAAACCTCCGCTAAATCCTTTGTCCTTCATACTTATCCATCTCATTTAATGCCATAGAAACTACCGCCCATGGCTCGCACCCCTTCATAGGTCCCCTTCCTCCACTAACATTAGTTAGGTTAGAAACATAGGTTAGATCATAAGGTGATACTTAGTCTAACTTCCTTAGTGCTAGGTCGCTAACCTTAGGAACATTTAGCTTATAGCTTAGGGCTAGGTTAGATTAACACTAATCCAACCCATAGGTTATTAACCTTAATAAATCCAGTCTAGGTCTAACAATTAGAATCGTTCAGTATAAGAACCAACAAATATACATTCACGAAAAGGATTCATTCCAGCACTGATAATAAGCTAGTAGTATAAATGTATCTGAATTTATTACCTGGCTCAAGATCAAGACCTTCCTGATATTACGATATCGGGAACCAATTCATTTAACAAGATCAGCCTGAGTTAACTCCTGAATTGCTCATTCCACACATTCGGACCTTGCAACCTTCGTAAGGTCTATAATTTTTGTTTATCCAGAATAAACTTAAAACACTTGGATCAATGCCACTGATCCAAGGCTGAGTCATATAGACGGGTAAATCCACAATTCATTCCGAAATCAGATTAAACTCAGGTGCAAAAATGAAAGAAATAAAAGAGTCCAAGCATATCCTGGCTCAGTCAAAGATCTTCAAATGCAAAGAAGATACAATCTATATCAAGCATGACTTCACAATCAAAGGAACACATCCTTTTACAGAAGAAATCATATATCAACACTTGAATGCCCAGGAGGAAGTAACAATAGTTCAGGGTGTTACATGCTTCCCTCCTAAAAGATTCATCGTCCCGATGATTACATATTTGATTTACCTTCAGGTCAACCAATTTATTAGTTCACAATACAATGTGACTATTTCCAACTTGAATAGTTTCAGAAATCAATGTCACGATACATTTTATTCAGCCTGAATAATGTTTGCCTCAATCTGGCTTTCATATGATCATGAAAAAGATAAGTTCATAAAAAAAATGTTTTGTCAACAGATTTCATCCTGTTGAAAAAGAAAAGGAAAAGCAATTTTCATCTCTTCCAGATTTTCCCAAGTTGCACTTTCTTCGTTAAACTGGTCCCACTGGACCTTACATTGCTGTATTTCACGATTTCTCAAATGCAATTGGTGAGTTTCCAGCACTCGTGTGGGTTTAACCACGATTATTCCTGGGTCTTGGACCTGCAAGGAATTCCAATTTAAGACATGTGACAAATCTGAAACGTATTTCTTAAGCAAAGAAATATGGAAAACATCATGCATGCGAGACAAAGCAGGTGGTAATGCTAATCGATAAGCTACAGGATTGATTATTTCGACAATTTTGAAAGGTCCCACGAAATGAGGTGACAACTTGGCAGCCTTGCCAAAAGTTATAGAACTCTTTCTGGGTTTAACACGAAGAAAAACCTTCTCACCCAGCTCAAACCTTCGATCAACCCGCTTAAGGTCAGCATAGCTCTTCTGCCTATCTGCTGCTTCCTTTAATCATTCACGAATCAACTTAACTTGCTGTTCCATTTCAGTGAGGATCTCTGGTCCAATTACCACTCTATCCTCAACACTATCCCAGCTAACAGGGGTTCTGCACTTCCTTCCATAAAGTGCTTCAAATGGTGCCATTTTAAGAGATGAGTGATAAGTGTTGTTGTATGCGAATTCAACTAAGGGAAGATACTCTTCCCATTTATACTGTTGATCCATGCAATACATTCGCAACATGTCTTCCAACACTTGATTTACTCTCTCAGTTTGTCCATCCGTTTCCGGATGATATGCAGAACTGAAGTTTAGTTTCGTTCCAAGAGCTGTATTAAGTGTTTGCCAAAATCTTGACGTCATTCTAGGATCCCTGTCAGATATAATCAATTCTGGTACACCATGCAATCTGAAAATTTCGTGTACGAATCTTTTGGCCAGCACTGGTGAATCATCCTTTAGATTTCCAGTGATGAAATGAGCTACCTTAGTTAGTTTATCTACAACTACCAGGATAACATCATGTTTGTTCCTGGACATAGGTAACCCTTGTACAAAATCCATGCTTATTACTTGCCATTTGTACTGCGGTATGCTATGAGGATATAACAGTCCAGCAGGGTGCATGTGTTCTGCCTTAACCCGCTGACATTCCAGACAATGAGTCACAAAATCAATAACATCCTTTTTCATACCTTTCCAAAAGTATTGTTGTTTCAGATCAGCAAGCATTTTTGTGATACCCGGGTGTCCAGAGAAAGGTGAATTATGAAATTCAACTAACAACTTCTTTCTCAAATCATTCAGCATAGGTACGTATACCCTGTTTTCATAACGTAAGATTCCTTCATTATCAAAATGAAAGCCCTTATACCTTTCATCATTAGGTTCTGTAGCAAGCGCTGCTTTTACTTGCTGAAAGTATGTATCAGATTCTGAGGCACTTTTTACCTCATCCTTAAACTGAGTTCTTAATGTTATAAGAGCAGAAATGTGCCTCCTACGACTTAGAGCATCTGCTACTCTATTCTCTTTCCCTTTGATGTAGCTAATATCAAAATCATATTGGGATAAAAACTCTAACCACCTTCTCTGTCTGGCATTTAGATTAGGCTGAGTGAAAATATATTTCAGTCCTAAGTGATCAGTTTTCAACTCAAAAGGTTTCCCAAGTAAATAGTGTCTCCAGACTTGAAGCGCATGAACAATGGCAGCAAGCTCCAAATCATGAGGAGCATAATTCAGCTCATGTAACTTAAGTTTTCTACTTTCATATGCTATGACTTGATCATTTTGTAACAAAACACCTCCTAGGCCTTCCCCAGAAGCATCCGTTACAACAGTAAAGCTCCCATTAGGGTCTGGTACAGCTAATATAGGTGCGGAAGTCAACTGGCTTTTCAGACTTTTGAAAGCAGTTTCACACTTATCATTCCAAATAAATTTCTTATCCTTCTTCTGCAATGAAGTTATCGGTGCAGCCACTTTAGAAAAATCCTTAACAAATTTTCTATAATAACCAGCAAGACCCATGAAGCTTCTTACTTCGTGCACATTCTTTGGTGCAGGCCACTCAGTTATTGCCACTATTTTTGAAGGATCTACAGCAATTCCTTCCTTGCTAATGACATGACCCAAATAGTGAACTTCTGAATCAAAGAAAGAACATTTGGATAACTTACCATACAACTTTCTTTTTCTCAAAATTCCCAAAACTATCTTCAAATGCTCATTGTGCTCCTCAACACTTTTAGAATAAATGAGAATATCGTCCAAGAATACAAGTACAAACTTGTCCAAATATTCTTGAAAGATATTATTCATTAAGTTCATAAAAGCTGCGGGTGCATTAGTTAATCCAAAGGGTAGAACCGTGAATTCATAATGTCCGTACCTTGTTCGGAAAGCTGTTTTATGAATATCTTCTTCTCTAATCCTTAACTGATGATAACCAGATCGAAGATCTATCTTAGAATAAACCGCTGCCCCACGCATCTGATCAAATAGATCGTCGATCCTTGGAAGTGGGTATCTGTTCTTGATTGTTGCTTTGTTCAACATCCGATAATCAATACACAGCCTAAGTGTTCCATCCTTCTTTTTCACAAATATTACTGGTGCTCCCCAAGGTGAAACACTTGGTCTAATCAAACCTTTAGACAAAAGTTCTTGCAATTGTGCCTTAAGCTCGACTAACTCTGTAGTAGTCATCCGATAAGGTGCTTTGGAAATAGGTTCCGTTCCTGGTTTGATTTCGATGGTGAAGTCAAATTCCCTCTTGGGTGGTAACCCTGGTAATTCCTCCGGAAAAACATCCTTGAAACTTTGTAACAGAGGAAATCGTTTCATGGAATCACCATCTTCTTCTGAAAATTCAGATATCTTTACTGCATAAAGGGTACATCCTTTGTTTTTGGCCTTTTTAAGCTGCATAGCTGACAATTTTCTAACTGAAATTTCCCGTTTCACACCTTGAATCTCTGCTGATTTCAGCCGATCATCTAAACATTTTATATTCTTTTCATAGCAGTCTACTTTTGCTTTATGGTCAGCTAACCAATTGACACCGATGACAATGTCATACGATCCCAAAGGTGTAACATAGAGGTCAACTTCAGTGGAAAAGTTAGGTAAGTCAAGGACTGCCCCAAAAAGACACATACTCACTGTATGAACAGAGTTATTACCATACTGTACAGTCCAAGATTTATCCATTTTTCCAGCTTTTCTCTTAAGTTTAGAAGCAAGTTTATTAGAAATGAAACATTCAGTAGCTCCTGTATCAAAAAGAATAGTGACAGGTATGCCAAATAACTTACCCGGAACTTCTATAGGTGTCACTTGCTTTTCAGCTTGCTTGTCTACTACTGCAGCATGTATCTTATGCTGCTGATTACGATCATCCTTCTTTAAAGGGCACTGATTTGCGTAGTGGTCTTTGCCACAATTGTAGCAGCCTCCTACAGGTCCCTTTTTAGGCTCAAAATTGCCTCCAGCCTTGTAATTATCATGTTGTCCTCCATAGGGCTTCTGCCCATTGTTATAATTTTTGGCAAAATTATCCCTTACATTTCCAGCAGGCTTATTTGCTACTGCTTTCTTACTATTATCCCCTGGAAACTTACTTTTGTTTCCAAACTTTTTCCATGGCCCCTTTTTGGGTGCAAGTGAAGTTGAAGAAGGGTTTGCAATCTTCTTCCGCACTTCCTCTTTATGAGCAGAAATAGCCTTTAATTTCTGTTCTTGTCATATGGCCTTTTCAACAACTCCTTCCATAGTGGTTGGACTGTGAACATCGACCTCTCCTCCTATCATGGGATTCAGTCCCATGATGAATTTCCATATTCTGAACTTCTCGTCAGTTTGATACTGTGGTACATACTTGAGGAGTTTTGTAAACCGCTCCCAGTATTCAGTTACCGTTAGCTTCCCTTGAGCTAAGTTCTGGAATTCTGTCATTTTCTGATCATAGAAAAGTTGTGGCAGCCAACGTTGCCTAAAATAGCCTTTAAATTGATCCCAAGTAACATTGGTCTCATCAATATTTAGCTCAGCTTTACGGCTATCCCACCACGAAGATGCTTCGTGGGAAAGCTGATAGGCTCCCCAAATAGCTTTGGTTTCCTCTGAGAAGTTTCTTATTGCAAAGTACTTCTCCATTTCGCTGAGCCAGTTCTCAGCTCCATCACCTAATGTGGTGCCATCATATTTAGGTGGGCTTATCCTTTTTATATCATTAGTGAGTTCTGCTGCCAACCTGGCCTTTTTGTTTTCTGGTTGGACAGGTGCATTTCCAGCATTAATATCAACACCCATATCGGGGTTGTCCTCAGGAGGTTGCTGATTGTTATTACCAGCTTCATCATCCTCCTCATTTCCCATCACCTGCTGTTCAAGTACAGCTAAACGATCTCTTGTGTCCAACAGGGCAGCAAGGATCTCATCAAGTTTTTGGGTTGTTGCTGCCCCTCCTTCAGGTGGAGCATTATTCGCAATGTTCCCCCTTGTTCTAACCATTTTCTGTTACAAGAAAATTCAGGTTTTTATCAGATTATGGACACAATAGGTCCAAGAGCTGCAACCTTCAGCTCTGATACCAAGATGTAACATCCCCATTTTAGTACATTAGAACAAGTAAATTTTTTTTTTTTTGATAAATGCTTCCTAGTTCTAAATACATAATTTAGAACTCACAAATCAAACAACCATTCTTATAACAGATAACCATATGCAGCTGTAATGACTCGGAGTACCTCCGATCTATTCATTCCATGACTCGGTAATCTACCGATCTATTCATGAGTATCAAGAGTTGGATTTTTTTTATTTTAACACATCACTCTTGCGGTTCTCTTCCCTAATCTGGGATTCAGAATGCTCTGTCCAAGGAACCTATCTGAATAATTGTTACCATTATTCATCGGCATCTCGTCCCTTAGACTAGGTGACATAGGACAATGCAATCAGCAGCTTGCGATACTTTGGCCAAAGATTTGAAACATACTGCTTATGTCTCGTACTCCTTGACGGCATACTCGTCAATCTGGAATACGTCCTTCACCCCATTCCTATGTTATGTAGAATGTCTTATACTGACTTCTGTCAGTCTCTCCTGCCCCAAGTTATTCACTCAGGAACGGATTAGTAAAATGACAACGTTATAAGGATGCTCCCGGGGACTAGGGATACGCTGACATACTGGGTCAACCCTAGTTAACCCAGTGTGTCAAGATACCCCGAGTCTCCTGGGGCAGCCTTATAACATGACCACGTTCCTAATCAGTCCCAGAGTAAAACTTGTTCGAGTTTAAGGTGTAAATCTTAACGATCAATGCGAAGGGTGTCGCCATAAGTCACCTGCATTGTTGTATCTTCGAGAAGATCCTAATCTTCTCGTGGGTACAACCCTGCAGTTGACTTGTGCCATCAACCTTCCAAAACTACCTCGAAAAGATCTACTTAACTTTAAGGTGTTACCTACGTTGAGATAAAGTTATACTTAAAAACGCTCCTTTTTGGGTAGTCTTTTCCCATCCCCTGGGTTCCTTACCTTAGAATTGCCTTTCTTATTAAGACCCATTTCACAAGAGAAATTAATAAGGCTTGAGGTTTCATTAAGGAGTTCCTTGATGTACATTAATTTAAATCAACGAAATTGGGCAGTAGCCCAAAGTCTTCTCATAAGGTTGCTAACCATACTCTTTAGGGTTTATATCAGTTCTCAAAACTGAAATATATCTTACTTATTAGTATTAAGATATAGTGAATTAAAATCAAATAATACGCTGTCTTGACTTTGTTCAAGGTTAGGGAGTGATAAATTACTCTTCTCGTTCAGCTTCCTGTTAAGGTTTATTTTACCCTTAGCTACTCGAAAGACAGTGAACTAATTCCATATTAGCTTTAGATAGAACATAACAAAACTACTAATATTTACAAGAATTCAATCACATAATCCTTGCAATGTTTACTTAGAAAATCCCAAATATCTCCATGGTATACTATAGTAAAAATGCACTTAAAATCATTCGAACCGAAGAAGATCAATCCATCAAGATACGAAGGCAAACACATAAGTAACAAATACCTCATTACATTAATTTCTAAGCTAATCAAATACATTCAATGCCTTCAGCATATTTGATACAATACTTGGCAGCAAAAGAACATCTTTCTTCAAGTAGTACATTCAGAGAATCAAGTTGGATTTCATCATAAAACCAAATTAAACAATCTGAACATCATATCAGATCTGCGTGCCTTTACCACATACGGCAATCATCTGCAAAAATTGTCAACATGGGTCAGTTCGGTGAACTGAGCATGATAAGCACTAATTCTTAAAACAATTGCAATCCACCAATTGTTTTCATTAAACAACCTGTTTAAATGAAATCATTTCACCAAACATGTAAACATATTTCAGACTATGCTCTTTTGTAATTCAAACATGACTATAAACGCGTAACTCATATTATAGTTACTAAATAGTCCTAGATACTTTTCAGATATTTCTTCATAAATATTAGTGACCAAGAAGAACAAATGTATCCAAAACAACTATCCATCTGAATCCCAAGGACAACAAACATCCGACAGACCATTACATTCAACAAAAAAAATGAATATCCTAACAATTCATGAATCCATCAGTATGTTTTAACAATTCCTACAGTTAAATATAAATATATCAACATATACTTTACAGCAGAAGAGAAAGAAACCGAGACATTCAGATTTCCCTTCCAATCATGCTCATGACTGTACCGTCCTCTCAAGAGTAATGCATTCACATTATACGCATGCGACTAAGCCAGTCGAGACCACAGGAAGAACTACAGTTCGTCAAAATTCAAATATAAAAATTACCTGTAGCTTACTGAGCAATACAATAGCCCTCATGGCAAGGCAGTAATAAATAATCCAACAAATAGACTCAACATAGCTTTCCATATTATTCAACAAACGAGAAAATATCCAACGCCATCGCTTGTCAAGGCACAGCTAATAACTCTTTATCTCAGTCAAGCACAAGACTAGATAATCACAATAACAGAAGACGTAACCATGCACAAACACAACAACAATCCCACTGAGTCGAAACACTCAGCAACATACAGCTCAATCTAATCCCTACTATAACACAGCAAGGACTTAAATCAAAAGCTGAAATAAAAAAGAATAACCTCTTTATCACAGTCAAACAAGAGGCTAGATAACATTAAAACAAATGATGTTTCCATATGCATATATAGTGACATTCACACTGAATCTAACACAAACATGCACAGCTTCATTTAACTGAAACAAATCCTTACGATAATACAGCCATGACTTATATTGGAAGCCGTTTTCAAGAAAAATAATCACAACAAGGTCTTCACAGAAGCCGAAATTCCATATCAGTATTTTCCTCAAAGTTTCATCCTAAGCCAAGCTACTACGGAATACAACAGGGTCTCAAACCGAGTAAATTTGTAAAGAAAACCCTTCCTTTAATTTCCATAGAAGCGAACAGAAAGGAACACAAGAATGTTAAGAAGGATTCTGAACGATATGCATGCACAGCGAGGGTTTAAATCGAGAATCGAGCCAACTCGCAACATATCGAGATCTCCAACAAATCACATACAACTAATGCTCATAAACAAGGCTTAGATTGAAGTTGATTTCATGCGACAACAATTCAAGAATCCCAATAGTATTCCAAAACTTCAAGAAGCAAAACTTCTACAGAACTGTCGTAATTCAAGATACATATCAAGGACTCCAACTGAATCAATATCTTAAGTAATCTCAACTAAACATCAGCATTCGAAACTAAGCTTAAGCAGAAGACGAAACATACGAAACATAAAAAGAACTCCAACTGAGTCTGTACCAACGATATTCACTACTAAGCAATAGTATTCATAACAAAGCAACAGAAGTCGTAATACCAGTTACTTTTCAAGGACTCCAACTGAGTCTAACTAATAAGTATTCACAATCATGACTTCTACAGAAGTCCAAAATATACGAAACATTCCAAGGACTCCACAGAGTCATTTTCGTAGATATTCCTTGCAAACTTTCAACGGATTATATCCCAAAAATTGCAACACAGGGAGGACTTCTACAAAAGTCACATTCAAGTAGTATAAACACAGCAAGTTATCCAACCAGAAGTAACTTAAAGTATTATAGCAAGATCCAACAAGATTCAGCAACCATAAAAGTACAGCCGGTCTCAAACGAAGTGAAACCACAAGGAAGATTAAATACAGAAACTATTCCTTCAAGGTCTTCTAAAAATCCGAGATTCCTAATTTCACAGGAAAAGAAGAACCAAAACAATGCTTCCAACCAACTGAATTGAAATCACCTGAACAGAGTTGTTTTAATGAAAGCATTTGAAGTAAAGCAAGATTTTTAAAATTCAGGGCCTATCATGCCTGGTAATGTTGCTTAAAAATCTGAAGAAGACCTCTGAATGAGCTCGAGCCTTCTCCTCTTCTTCCACGTTAGATTCAACAACAATAATTTGTTATTTCCATGCCTTATAAACTTTCCTTGACAGAGAAAAGAGCTAGTTATTCTCATAGTTGCCATGCAACACCAAGTAGACTGGTTCGAAGAACCAGTGATCAAACAGAGAGAAAACTGGAGCGCATGGAAAACCAAACAAACAACCAGTTTTCCATTTTGCATGCCTTCCCGAGAAATCCGTGCTCGGAAATTGAGTTCCTTAATTGCATTAACTCCGAAGTTCCCGCTCAATCTCCATTGCCACCGACCGCCATAGTTGGCGATGGACAAATGCAAACCGAAGACCATTTCCAAATTTGGCGACTCTGCCACGTCGGCCTCGATGGCCGTTTGAAACCTCCGCTAAATCCTTTGTCCTTCATACTTATCCATCTCATTTAATGCCATAGAAACTACCGCCCATGGCTCACACCCCTTCATAGGTCCCCTTCCTCCACTAACATTAGTTAGGTTAGAAACATAGGTTAGATCATAAGGTGATACTTAGTCTAACTTCCTTAGTGCTAGGTCGCTAACCTTAGGAACATTTAGCTTATAGCTTAGGGCTAGGTTAGATTAACACTAATCCAACCCATAGGTTATTAACCTTAATAAATCCAGTCTAGGTCTAACAATTAGAATCGTTCAGTATAAGAACCAACAAATATACATTCATGAAAAGGATTCATTCCAGCACTGATAATAAGCTAGTAGTATAAATGTATCTGAATTTATTACCTGGCTCAAGATCAAGACCTTCCTGATATTACGATATCGGGAACCAATTCATTTAACAAGATCTGAGTTAACTTGAATTGCTCATTCCACAATTCGGACCTTGCAACCCGTAAGGTCTATAATTTTTGTTTATCCAGAATAAACTTAAAACATCCTTGGATCAATGCCACTGATCCAAGGCTGAGTCATATAGACGGGTAAATCCACAATTCATTCCGAAATCAGATTAAACTCAGGTGCAAAAATGAAAGAAATAAAAGAGTCCAAGCATATCCTGGCTCAGTCAAAGATCTTCAAATGCAAAGAAGATACAATCTATATCAAGCATGACTTCACAATCAAAGGAACACATCCTTTTACAGAAGAAATCATATATCAACACTTGAATGCCCAGGAGGAAGTAACAATATTTCAGGGTGTTACATCCTAGACTTATATGAGCATCTTCGCAAGCAACATAAATAGGAGAACAAGGGCACATGGATGGTTATAATACAACTCATTTTGGAAAATTAGTGGATGCCAAAGCTAGTACCGGAACCTGAGGTATTACATGTGAAGATTACTACACGTGCTGAAGCTACACGTGCTAGGGAAGCATTACAGTAGAAGTCTAGCATCACTAAGGAGGAAGTTTTACATGCAAGGTACCTAGATCTTGCACATCAGAAGGAGGTTTATTAGGAGACCATGGAGGTACTCATAAATATTCAGGGTGAAATACAATATTTAAATGAGCAGTTATGGAAGTTAGAACAAAAGAAGGCAGCAAAGACAGTCCAATCAGATATTGATGACTTAAAAGAGGTATGGAAGATGTTGTGCTATGAGAATATCATTCCATTATTAGGGAATTGGATAAAGGGAAACACTCCATGCAAAAATATTAAAAATGGATAGCAGATCCTGCATGCTAATCTTCCCCCTCATAGCTTGGATTATGACAAGGAGATCACTCTAAATATTGTTGTGGATGGGTGGATTTTGAGCAATATATTGATTGGCAAAAATGCGGAAGTTAATGTGCTTCCTTTAGATGCATGGGTAAAAATGGGCAGACCTCCATTGCAACCATCCTCTAATGTAATTTTTATGGCTAATCGAACTAAGGCCACTCCCATAAGAGTTTAAAATGATGCATCCATTACTATACAAGGGGCCAAGTTCACTGGGGACTTTGAGGTCTTAGCACTTGCAAAAGAAGACAACTTCCCATCTCTACTTGGGTGCCCTTGGTGTTATGCAAATAATGTTGATGTACGGTTTAACAAGGGGTATATAAGTTTTGAGAACAAGGAAGAAAGAGTGATTATCCCTTTGACATATGGGAACTATGTACCTTTTGTTGAACCTTTGAGTGAGGAAGACCTGGACAAAATTTATGTATGTGCCATTTGGGACTTGGAAGTACTTGAGCCATATAAAGAAGGAATCCTCCATTGGGAAGAGACACAGTCTATTAGTGATACTACAAGTATTACTTGTGATAAGTGGGTGTATGAAACCTATGATATGGTTGGGCATGAAGTAAGAAGCACATTTGTGTGGAGAAGCAAACTTCATTGTGTTAGGAGGATAGGTAACTTTGTACCTCAATACACTGGAGAAGGAGACCCTATGGTATTCATGTGCTCCATGGAGAAGCAATGGATGGATCAAGTGGAAAGAAGAAATATGTTAGTGTATAATCTGTATAGGACAATAAAACGTTGGTGGATGGTTAACAAGGATAATCTCATAAAATGGAGTGAAGTCAGAATTGCTCTAACCACTAGGTTCTTCAAGAGCAATGCGCCTACTCAAATCTGCATGTATCATGGTAATCAACCTATTCAGCACCACGTTCAATAGTTTGAGAGACTCTAGACAGAGGGGTAGGAGGCTTTACCACCTTCAGTATGGGTGCACAAGATTTATTCCACTTTACAAAGCTGCGCACATGTTTAGTATGTTTATGCGGAGCTGCATAGGGAGACAGGAAATTGGTAGGACTTGATTGTAGGAATGACCCAGACTTTTGACTACTTCTCTACTAAATCTCGGGTAGAAGAGGCATTAAGGGTTATAAAGAAATTAACTATGGGAGAGGAGTTATTTGGTGAGGTAAACTTAGGAGCGCATTTTTATGAAGTAGAAGAGACAAATGCCATATTATTTAAGCGCACTTTTTGTGAAAAAGAAAAAGGAAAGATGGTCTACATAGTGGACGATGGAGAAGTAGAAAATATGGATGGTCAATGCAAAGTGTTAGACAATGTGGATAAAAATGAACATGCCTATCAGGAACCTATGAAGACCAAGAAAGTGAACATTAACACGAATGATGAACCTAAGGAGGTAATAATTAGGGATTATTGGTCTGATTCTGAAGTGGCAAAGATAATTGAATTACTACGTGATTTCTAGGACTTATTTCCTAGGGGATACCATGAGTTTAAAGGAGTGCACAAGTCATTAGGGGAGATGAAGATTAAGCTAAAGGAAGGTGCATGCATGGTCAGGAAGAGACCTTACATGATGAACCCTAACATGTGTGTAAAAGTTAAAGAAGAAATTGACAAAATGCTGAAATCTGGTATCATTAATCCCCTAGAAGAGTCAGAGTGGGTTAGCCCCATGGTAATCAGTATAAAGAAAGATGGTTGGATTAGTATTTTTTTGGATTATAGGGAGATGAATGCTGCATGTGTGATTGATCCTTTTCTGACCCCTTTCATTGAGGAAATATTAGAAGGCGTTGTAGGGCACGAAGTTTAATCTTTCATAGATGGATTCTCAGGGTATCACTAGGTTAGAATTGTTTAGGAGGATCAAGAAAAATGAATTTCACCACTGAATGGGGAAGTTTTGCATATAATGTGATGCCCTTTGGTTTGAAAAATGCACCTGCTATATTTTCGCGCATAGTTGTTTAAGCATTCCAGGATTTTATTCACAAATTCTTGCAGGTTTACTTGGATGTTTGGATAGTATATGGGCTTGTTAAGGATCATTGTGACAATTTTTGCTTGATGTTTAAAAGATAAAAATAGTTAAGAATCTATTTAAACATTAAGAAGTGCATGTTTTCTACAGATTTTGGAACTCTGTTAGGGCACATCATCTACAAGGAAGGTTTGTTAGTAGATCCAGCTAAGGTTACAGTTATTGTAGGCCTAGAGGAGCCTACTAGTTAGAGTGAGGTGCACAGATTCTTGGGCCACACAAGGTATTACAATTTTTTTATCAAAGGATATGCAAAGATTACCGCACCCCTGGAAGAGTTACTAAAAGGAAAAGGGGCATTCTATTGGGGAGAACCGCAACAATATGCATTTAAGGCATTAAAGGAGAGACTTACTACAACGCCTATTCTGTGTTTTCCCTCATAGAACCAGCCATTTCATGTACATGTGGATGCCTTTGGCATAACCATTGGAACAGTGTTAGCTCAGCATGGAGAAGGTATTATAGATCATCCTATCTATTTTTCTATTAGAAAGTTGACTCCTGTAAGACAAAATTACACAACTATAGAGTGTGAGGCCTTCTCAATGATCTATGCGCTGCATAAATTCAGACAATATTTGCTAGCAGCACCCTTTGTATTTTATACTGATCACATCACATTAAAATACTTGGTAAATAAGTCCATTTTACAGGGGCACATATGTCGATGGGTTCTCTTATTCCAAGAATTTGACTTTACAGTCATGGTAAAACCAAGTAAAATTAATTCTGGCTTAGACCACTTATCAAGGATTCAATCAGGGGAGGATGCACAAAAAATTGAATTTACAATGTCAGATGCACAATTGTACAGGTTACATCATGCACCTTCATAATTGGAGGATATTTTCATCTTTTTATGCACAAGTATGACGCCCAGAAGGAATGAACGCATTAGATAAGAAACAACTTGCAATTCACGTGGCACCCTTCATGTTGATCTGTGGTGACTTATACAAACTAGGCCGAGATGAGGTATTGTGTCAATGTGTACTAGAGCATGAGCACACATATATCATAGAAGAGGCTCATGGTGGTATTGTAGGTGGGCACTATATAGGTGATACCACTGTGCATAAGATTCTACTCTTTGGATTATGGTAGGAGACCTTGTACAAGGATTGTAAAGAGCATTGTGAGGCATGTGATCACTGTTAGTGCCTTGGAAAACCTAGGAAAAGAGATGAAATGCATTTGAGGCCTATTACTAGTGCAAAACCCTTTGAGAAATGGGATATAGACTTTGTGGGTCTTATTTCCCCAACCACGCATAAAACTGGATCATGCTATATCATCACTTGCACATATTATCTTACTAGGTGGGAAGAAGCAACACCTACAAAGGATTGTACAATAGTTACAACTTCCAGGTTCTTATGGGAAAATATTCTTACTAGGTATGGATGTCTGTTGATCTTGAAAATTGATATGGGTACACACTTCTTGCATGAGACAATCAAGATATTGTTGGATGTATTTATGGTTATGCACCACAAGACTACACCTTATCATCCTCTGGAAAATGGAAATACAGAGGCCTTCAACAAGATATTGAGCCAGACCTTGACAAAAATTTATGATGTTGGAAGGAAAGATTGGGATGATAAAGTTTTTGCTGTGCTTTGGGCATATAGAACAACCTAAAGAGGTTGAATAAGGCCACACACTTTCAGTTGGTGTTTTGTGAAAAAGTAGTTCTTCCAATGGAATTCATGTTACCATCATTGTGTATTGTGCACGCTAGAGGTCTAGCTAATGAGAAAGCATTAAAAGAAAGAATTGACATGTTAATACAATTGAATGAGAGGAGCTCCATAACACGTTGGAATAAGAAGCAGGAAAAGGCCAGGAAGAAGGCATAACATGATAGACACATTAGGGAAAATAAGCTTGAGGTTGGATAGATGATAATTCTTTATGATTCTAATTTTGTGCGTTATCTAGGAAAAGTTAAGGTGCATTGGTTGGGGCTATCTTTTATCAGTAATATACTTGAATCAGGCACTTGCTAGTTAGAGGCGCTTGATGGAATACAGTTACCCAGTTACTTTAACGGGAGTAGGTTGAACCCCTACTATAAATAATTCTTCTTGGTGTTTGTAATAAGGTAGTATTTCCATTTAGTATAGGTTTCTCTTTTTGTTTTTCTTTTAATATATTTCCTTCTTCATCGCTATGCTTTGTAAATTTAGTTTGGTGTTTTGTGTAATAAGCCTGTTTGCATACTGGAAGCTAATTACAATATGAAGTACTTTTATGCGCAGAGTACTGCACATACCAGTGGTGTGGGGTGGTTATTTATTATTCACAAATGGGTACACATGAGAAAAAATTGTTACAGGTGTTATTCAAGTATGGAAAGGAGCTGCTAGAAAGGAAATTACTTCTAAAGAAGACCATAAATGGAAATTAATGAATGAACAATATAACACAAGGTAAGCAACGACTGTGGAAACTACTAGAAGAGGGCACAGTAGCTAGGTACTTCGTGCATAGAAGCCTGTGGAAGAGAGGTCTATAGGCAGAAGGTAGGAAGATGTGCTAGAAGGTTATAACTGGGGCGCAAAGGTGTACCACATAGAAATCAGGAAAAAGGCCAATTAATGAGAGGATTGGTGGTAGGTGAAGGAGAAATAAATGCACTAAATTTTTGAAAATCTATATAAGGATGTGATGGGGGTTCATTTTCACGTTTGCGATCAAAATTATTTGAGCAAGCTAAGTGTGATTGAGCCAAGCGAATCTTATTGAGATTCAGAGAACTATGAAACCAGATGTGGAGAGCTTATATTTGTGTGTAAATGTGTGCAATGGAAAGTGGCAAAAGCTATGGAATGAGACTAAAGAACCTCAAAGCTTTGCTAACTCACCCATGCACCATATGATTAGAGCTAAACAAGAGAAACTAACATGCAATCATTATAACTTTGGCAAAAACATCAAAAACCAACATGTATACTACTCTCTACTCTATGAAAGCTTAATGAAAGTGAACCTAGTTAGATTCTAAGCAATCAAATTGTGTGTTGTTTACTCCATGAGGGTGAATGAATCTCACTAAATGGCTACATGGCCAAGTTTGGCTATTTCATTACTAACCTAACATGGGTGCAAGATGAAGCTATTTTAATGGTGAATGACCCAAGATCAAATGCCTTATTAGCTTGGCTAATGCAAATAATCTCTTAAGTTTTCTTAGGCTTGTTTTGGTTTTAGCTTATGTAAAGTTGTATGTAAAGTGGTAAGTTGAATAGGTAGGCTTGGCCTTGCATTTATAGTTTTCCAATTGGGAGAGTTTGGAATTCTTATGTATGTGGGACTAAAGCTCAAAAAACACTTTATGATTAGGAGTTGATAAACATGCTTTAGACTTAGTTAAGCTAGGATTAGGCTAGTTAAACTTGATTAGTAACTGATTAGAGACTCATTGAGAGTTAGGAGGGGTTTGGATAACCAATTTTGACTGATTGATAGCCTACGAAGCCAATAGAAGTGGTCTAGAGAGAACTAAGGAGGTTCTGAATGGTTAAAAGGAGGAATGTTTAGCTAATAAGAGAGATATTAGCCAAATAAGATGAATATGGGAAGAATACGACCAAGAAGGTGTCGTAAATGGGCATCTGAGGATGGAGCAAAGAATGTGGAATTAATGAAGTGTCGTTAATCAGTTGAATTGGAGGAAATTCTAAGTGTAAGCATATTTTAGGTGTCTACATTTGCCCCTCTTTGGGGGTGGCGTAAGTGACGTCACTTCAAAGAAAGTAGACAAGCATAAAAAAGTAGATTTTTTTTGAAGGATTAGAAGAAAAATGAGAAGAATGGAGGATGCCCCCTCGATTGTCGATGGGGTGATAGAAGAACTTGATCGATGATCAAAAATATGACATAAAGAGAACAAAAGAAAGAATAGTGTGAAGAAGTAGACAAGAAAGGGGATGTAGAAGAAAAGGTGTATGAGGAAGGGGGAATGAGCTAACATCCATCCAATGTCCTTGTAAAAAAATTTATTTTTCATCATATTGCTATAGATCTTCATCATCGGTCCTTATTAAAAAGAATGAACAAAAGTGTAGTATGACATGAAAATCCATATACGAACAAATGTCCATTTCTAAAAACACCAACTCCATGCAAAATAATAAATGCAATGTAATACGAGAAAGTAAAAGATTCCTAACTCCATGCAACATACATAATGAAATGCAATATGAGAAAGTAAACAAGCCAAACTACCAAAGAAAAATAATGTAATGTTTTTGTTATCAAGCTTCAGTTCTGACTTGTGTGAATTAATGAAAAGGGTTGAAAATGGTGCCCCAAGCAAGGATACATATGAGGGGAAAATGGAGGATACTTTGGTCTGATGAAAAAGCAATGTGCACTACGAAACAGTACCAGGCAACTCGTTGTGCCCCAGAGTATAGATGAAGTAAGCAACCTAACTTTTGTTGATGGAGGTAGATCAAAATGATCTGCGAGTCGCGCACATGGACAGGTGAGAACCAAAGAGCAAAGTTTTGTAGGATGATTTTCAATTTTTATATGTTTTCTAAAAAATATTTGAATGTTTTTATTTTTCTAACATATTTGAATGTTTTGATTTTTCTACCATATTTGAATGTTTTTATTGTTTTTGATTTTTTTGAAAATTTCCTGAAACTATGTACAGGAAGACAAGGAAGCGTGGATTCCCCTAGTGATAGATGGTATGTACAAGGGCATAAGGCCACGTGCATGTGAGAAAGGTGAAGATGTAAAAAATTCCCTGGCGATTAGATGGGATTATTCAAAGGCAAACTCTTTACAGGTAGAAGCGGGACCCGAGGCCATTATGGATAGGTTCAACATGATGGTGAATGTAAACTAATGAAGTGCTAGGAAGAAGCAAAGATGCCCCCAATGTAAGTTGGCCTAAAAGCACATGATAGAAAGGAAGGAGAAGATTTTTTTTGTGAAAGGGGACAAAGGTGTCCGAAAACATGGCAAAAAGTAATCTTATACACATGGATGTTCTGAACGAAGTAGAAGAATGATGTGAATGATATGAATGTAGCTTAGAAGCCTCATGATGAAGAAGTGACTAGCCAAAGGAACAAATCATGAGACGAGATATGGACTAGAGTAAGAGTTTGAACAAGGTCCAAAAAAAAAGACATTTGGTAACATACAAATCCTGTATACTCATAGAGATCCAATGTGTGTACATGGAATTTAATTACCTCCTGAAGGGAAGATTTAATAAACAAAAAATGAATACACCCTAGCTAATGTGTAGGGATGATTGATTTTGAAAGGTGATTTTGTGAATGGATGGTGAAAGGATAGCCGTACATTGCTCCGCTGCCAGCCAGACATCCATAGCCCCGTTGGAGATGTATTTGATTCTAATCAAAACATTTCTCTACTTCTAGTTAGGCATCCATAGCCCTGATAGATATTATTGGAAATACCCCAAGAGAGAGTAATATATCAATTTACTTTTGTTTTGTAGCTTGTAGCTTTTGATTTTTGATTGATTTTGATTCTTTTTCTTTCTGAAAACTTATTTTAGCTCTCTTGTTTGACAAGGGGTTAAGAACCACTGATGGCTTGATGGAAGGAGGTGGAAGTGATTGTGATGATGACATTGGCCAGTGTCAACAAGTATGTCCAAAATTTCTTCACAACAAGTTTATTAGATGTTTGAATGTGATAGAATCTCCATGAGGTCAGTCATTCTTTAATTTACCAAGGTGATAAAAGAGCAGGGTCAAACGGATACCATAGAGATAAATGCCGTAAAATACGTGTGAATAAGCTAACCAAAATATCACCAAAAGGATGAAAATGGTAGGAAGACTTGCAGAATAACAACAAGGAAGGGAAGAAAGAAACATCTATGTGTACGCACTACCTGATTGCAATGTTTGAGAAAATGTACCTTTGATTTTTGTTGTGTTTTCTCAATTTTTTTGTATTTTTGAATTGTTTTTTATTTTTAGATTTTTGACAGTTTTAAGAGGTTGGGACTAAAAAAGTCACTTTGTGTGGTAAGATCCAACAACAATGTTTATGACTTCCTTAATAAGGGAGACTAGGCGCTTTTGTTTATCGAGAGTGATATTATCCCCGATCTCGATGATTGAGGTGAGTTCACACTCAATAAATGACTATGATTTGTTCTAAAACATGGATTTCATATGCGAGAGCTTGAGTTCCCTATCTAGAGGTTTATGCACTTTTCGCCATACTTGATGGTTATGTTGATGTGTGTTCTTGAATCGCGCTTGATTTAGAATTTTGAGATTGTTTGATTTGTTGGGAGCTATAGATCTCTTTATAGTTTTGATCTGAGCTTGATTAAGGAACTGTTTGGGTTTCTTATAAGCTAACATGTGACTTGTTTGATCCTGAGAAGGAGAAGAAAGTGAACGTGGAATTTTAGAACTGATGCGATAAATGACCATGGGCTTGCCACTATCTTTGGTAGAAGAATAATGTGATGGATGAAAAGGATATAGTCCAATGATTTAAGAATATGGGCTATTGGGGGGTGAGCCATATATAGAAGATGAAGGGCTGCTAGGATGTGGCCTAAGAATAGAAGAAGATGGGCTACTAGGATGTGGCCCAAGAATAGAAGATGATGGACTACCTGAGGGTGATCCATACCTAGAAGAAAAGGGGATAGTTGGGCATGCCCCAAGAATAGAAGATAGTGGGATACTAAAAAATGTCCCACAAATAGTAGAGGGAGGGCTAATAGAAGGTGACCCACACCTAGATGAAGATGAAGGGCTACTTGGCATTGACCCCATAAGAGATTGTGATTAAGGAATTATGATAGACAAGGAGTGATTGGGTGATGAGAAGATAGGCCATGGATCAATGTAAGACCTAGGAGTTTCCTCACTTAATGAAGAATGTGAAGATGGAAGAATAAGAGGAGGATCAAGTTGCATGATTTGAGGCTCTTCCTCTATTTCTTGATAAAAGGAATCAACATTTTTCTCAGAATATGCGGGCGCATCGAAGTCTAAAGAGAATCCTTTCTTGTAATATTCTAAAGGAATATCTTCATGTGCCCCTATAAATGCCCTGATTTGTTTCTTCATTATCAAAGAGGTCAATCAGTATGAGTTGTTGATCGACCACCAGGGGTTGATTGGAAGAAAGAGGTTCACTTAGTGTGGAAGAATTAGAAGATGTTTGATGATGATTAATAGAAGAAGATGATGTGAGAAACAAAGAAGATGTGTAGCTAGATGTCTCAAGAGTAGAAGAAACTGGTGTGGACCTACCTATACGATGGTATATCGTCTGTAAAATAGTAGGATTAAGTCCAAAGTCTATAGATTGCGATGCATGGGTCGATTTAGATGTTTGACTCAAAGGAATTTGAGTCACATGAATCTTCAAAGAAGGAAGATTTATTGGGGATGATTTATGAAGAAGGTCCTGCAAAGAAGGGGAGGACTATGATTCAAGAATCACATTGGATGAATAATAACAAGGCTCTTGTAAAGAAAGAGAGGACCGTGATTCCATAATTGTATTAGATGTTTTCTTGGAGGGATTTAGAGTTGCATGTATCTTTAAAGGAAGAAGACGTCGTTGAGGCGTTTGATAAAAGGGGTCCTGCGAAGAAAGAGAGGACCGCAACATAGGAGTCACATTAAATGTATGATGAAGAGGTTCCTACAAATATAGGGAGGACCATGACATAGGAGTCTCATTAGATGACTTAGGAGTCAAATCATATGAATTCGAATAGTAGTTTGGATCTGAATCCTCAGAAGAGTCAGAGGAAATATTTGGATTGGAATCCTTAGAATAAGAGGAAATGTTTGGATTAGAATTAGAAGAAGAGTGGGGGGAACTCGAATAATAATTTGGATCAGAAGTGTCCAAATCATACCACTGACTATGAGATGAAGGTGGGGAACGAGTTACCCATATGGGCTCTCTAGCATGAAGAACCAAACGAGGTCTAGTTGTAATGGGAATATTTTGATTTGAATTGCTAAACCTAGGTTCCCTATTTTTGTAAGTATGGGAAACCGCACGATAGTCAGTCATTTTGATGTTGTTTTAAGCATAAATGTCTAGATGTAGATAGTGTGATGGAACTCCTTCAAAGGAAAGGAAGTGGCATGTTTATTTTGGTAGCATAAGGACAACCAACTAGACATTTCGTAAGTATTGATATGTATGCATGATTTTCTGAAGAAGGTCTAAGGAAAATAGACATCGTGATGATGCAATATCGATGAGATAAAAAGGGATTGTCCTAGAAAATAAGTTTTATGAATGAATAATCATAAGGAACAATCATGCAAGTGTGAAACACAAAGCCAATCAACAAGGAAATACACCATATGAAAATGCATGTGTAAAGTTCGATGCAAAGGTGATCAACAAAATGTAAATATTTATGTCAAGCTTGAAATGAACAAGGCATAAATATTAACAAAGGGTAGATGTGAATCTGAATCAAAGGATATCACGACAAGTTCAACAACCAACAAGACCTAAATGTTAAAGGGTGGGGTTTACAAATGTAAGCCAGGTAACCACACCAATTGGACATGTCTATCAAGCTTCGTGGAGAAGTGAAATATTAGTGTCAAAGTGGTATCAAAATGACGCAAACAAAGTAAGCGACACCCTTCAAGATTTAGGAAAATGTTTGAAATCAAACTAAGTCAAAGTATACTAAGGATGTGTTAAAATGTGGGCATCGTAATGCCATAATGCGGAAACTTAGATCATGTTTACGAGAAACATGACATAAGTATCTTAATTATGTTGAGACAATGTAAATGAGGCAACATGTCAAAGGGAGATAAAATGATGAATCAATCCTAACTATGATGATGATCCTGACATGGGTATCAAGATCACAAAGGCTACCAATGATATAAATACACCTCTACACACTTTAGATGTTTAACTTACCCAGCCACAAACATGGATGGGCATAAACAGACAAAAAAGTGGTAGAAGTAATCGATTGGTAACACAAAGGTAGTCACCTATCCTTTGATCAACAAAGTGTCAAAATAAGGTGAAGGACGTAGATAAAAAATGGGGATGAAAAATGCTGGCTTCACTTTGGCAGAGTTTCACATCGCCTTAAGGTGAGTGAAGAACTAGGCCAGAGTAACGCATCACACGTTTCATGATGAAAATGATGGCTCACAACTCAACACAGTTTTTAGAATGGTCAAAGTGGGATCCTAGCCAAAGTATATTTTCCTAAGTGGTTCTCTCATCCTAGGTGCTACAAATATTATCCACGAGTGGGACGATTTACCAAAAAAGACACACTGACTAGTTTAGGAGTATCTCAACTTTGCCCCCTTCAAGCATAGTGGGCATCAGATGCATCTAATTGTGTACTTAAAAAGTTTGCGTAGGGACAACTTGTAACTCTATCTCACAAAGGAATTACTAGTCAGATAGGTAGTGCAGAGCACTTCCCATTTCATGCAAAAGGTTCCCTATTACGTGGACTACTTTGGGGTTCCTGGAACCACCCCCATTGTTGTAGCTTAAGTCGTTATGCCAAAGGGGTTATGTTCCAATTGAGCGGAGAGGGACGTACCCTTTTCCGAAACCTGCAATACAATGTTTTGAATATGTTTTGAAATCTTATTATCTAAACATTCCTCCATTCGACCATTCGAAACCTCCCTAGTTCTCTTTAGACCACTTCTATTGGCTTTGTAGGCTATCTATCAGTCACAATTGGTTATCCAGACCCCTCCCAACTCTCAATGAGTCTTTAATCACTTGCTAATCAAGTTTAACTAGCATAATCCTAGCTTATCCATAACTAACTCTACATCTCCATTAGTCCCACATTCATGAGGATGCGTTGAATCCTTTATCCTTTAGGCTATATAAACAACCATCCCTCTACCTTTATACCTACACCTAAATCTCTCAAGAGACAAAAGTAAGCACATAGTTTTATACTAATAGCCTTTTTTCATTCTTGAGATCCCCATCCTCCATTCTTGAAGAGCTAAGCCTCACACCCAATCATCCATTAATGGCTCAAAGAAAGTAAATATAATTTTATTGCCATTGGACTACTTAGGTCCATTTTAATGTTAAATTAGGCAATTAAGGGGAATAGAGTTCATTCATTTACATTGTGTTTTGATCAATTTCAAAGTTATTAATGTTAAGGGTAGGACTTGCTCATTTCTTCATCATGATGGTGTAATTTCTCATTTTTAGCTAAGTTAGGAAGTTATTAATGTTAAGGGTAGGAATTGCTATGTTCTTTAGCCGTCATCTTTTTGATAGTCGATCGAGTTCTTCTGTCACCCCATCACTAATCGAGGGGGCATCTTTCATTATTATCATTTTTCTTCTATCTCTTCAAGATTTTCTACTTGTTTATGCTTGTCTACTTTCTTTGAAGTGACGTCACTTACGTCACCCCAAAGCGGGGAAAATGTAGACACCTAAAATATGCTTACACTTAGCATTTCATCCAATCCAATCAATTAACGACACTTCATTAAATCCACATACTTCGCTCCATTCTTGAATACCCATTCACGACACTCTTTCGGTCGTATTCCTCCTATAATCAACTTATTTGGCTAATATCTCTCTTATTATCTAAACATTCCTCCTTTCAACCATTCAGAACCTCCCTAGTTCTCTCTAGACATCTATTGGCTTTGCAGGCTATCTATCAATCAAAATTGGTTATCCAGACCCCTCCCAACTCTCAATGAGTCTCTAATCACTTGCTAATCAAGTGTAACTAGCCTAATCCTAGCTTAAAGTCCCCATTGGTGAAGGGTGTGAGTGCAACAAAAGCATTAAGAAGGATCTAGGGCATGCGGTTTCGAGCTATGGAATGCAATTTCAAGATAGGGTTTAAGATTACTTGATACAAAAGATAAAAGGTGGGATTTTTACAATGACACCAAAGAAAGCACCTGCAACAAGCACAAAGGGAAATAAAAAGGTGGAGGTTGAGGTCAAAGTTGTGCCTGAGAGAAAAGTTTCAGCAATGCAATACCCATAAGGAGTGATAGTTGGACGGGATTGGGATTCCCACGTTCGCCAATGTAAAGTAAATGATTACAATCACCTTACTATAAAAAACTGGGGAGAATTAGATACGTTTTTGAACAAGAAGACTAAAAAGCACACAATAGATGATATGCCGGTCTATGATGATGCTGGGGATAAGTTACTTAAGAAGGTAGGGGTTTATTAGTTATATGAACTCCCATATTTATGAAAAAAAAAAGCTTTATACCAATGGATTATGAGCAAAGTCCATGAGGACTTTTTCTATTTTGCTGGACAAAGGGTAAGGATCACAACAACCTTGATTGCCACATTGACATGACTGAAAGGCACAGGGACGTCTATTATGAGTGATCTTATTGATAAGGCAGCTGTTATAACCACCAACAAGAAGTTAGGATACTCCAAAGGTCCACATGGAATGGACATAGACAAACTAAAGAAGTATCTTGTAGTACAGGAAGTCACACATCTACTTACAAAGTTAAATGATCAAGAGATATGGTCGCAGGTGAACACAATGTGGCTACATATTGCAAAGAAAATGTTAGAGGGTG
Organism: Taxus chinensis; assembly: GCA_019776745.2. Taxonomy (NCBI): domain Eukaryota; kingdom Viridiplantae; phylum Streptophyta; class Pinopsida; order Cupressales; family Taxaceae; genus Taxus; species Taxus chinensis. Next base: position 577,807,268 of record CM034152.1, read on the forward strand.
AAATATACAACTTGGATGGATACATTGCGGAAACTATTACTAAGGAAGCACGTGTAGGTGAGAAGATAAGTTTTGGTGCTATCCTACTATCCCCTTTTTTTTAGAAATTGGAGTGTTCGATGGGCCTAAGAACAAAATTTTGGAATACCCCACTGAGAAGAAGTCCCTCACGGAAAGGTTTAAGAAATATTTATGTGAAGGATCAATGAGTGGCCCATTGAAGCAAAGGAAAAAAAAATGGTATGACTGAATTCACGCGGCGTTTGAGGAGGAATGATGCATTCTAAAGGAAATACCTTCGGTAGTAGGAAATGTAGTACAATTCGCGGTGTATCAACATTTCTGCATTGCATGGTTTTCCATGAAGGATGGGACATAGATTCCATGGTGTAAACTTCCCTATGGTTTCACAACGCGTTAGTTCTAGGCCTCAGTTCACATATTTACTGATGCGCACCATCTGAACTTTAACGTAGACAAGGTAGATTGTGACTACCACACTCTCAAGAAAACATATATATATCCAGGTTGGTCTACCTACATTGAGAGACTCATTTCAGATGTCATAAATATAAAGCCATAAATTTTGGCTATTGGGGATAGTGGAGCTGCGCTCATATATCTTCAACTCAAGCTTAGGTTGGAGAATAACAAGTATGTGGAGAACAAGTTCATGCTCCCAGGGCCACCTAAGGGTAAACACATGATGGAGAATGTTCTAGCTACAAATCCTGTAGTGACAATAAAGGTAGATGAGGAAGAAGAACATGAGGATAGTGGAGGCTTGGACCATAGAGGCTGGAGGTAGCCCATAGATAGAGTGGAGAGTGAGCATGTAGATAATCCACCACAAGTGCAAGAAGGAGAGGAGGACTTGGATGTGGATGTAGTCCTTGATGAGCACCACTTTAAAAGGGTATTTAGAAGAACCAAGACCCAAGGTGCAAGAACATCACAACCTATAAGAAGATCACCTCGAATCTCCCCTCAGAAAGAAAAACCTAAGAAGAAAAAAAGGAGAAAGCTGAAGCTTAATGAGGAGGAAAAGGAGTCCAAAGAGAGTGTTCCTGGAACTCTAATGTAACCAGAAGATGTGGAGGATCTTAGAGATGAAGAAATGAAAGATGAATAAGAAGGGGTAAAAGAAGTAGAATAAATTGTGTGTGAGTAAACCAGTACACTAGTTACAACTTAGATAAGAGAAGGGGCAATTCCAAACCTTGGCGGTCAGGTTCCTAAGGGGCCAAGGATGGGTAGAAGTGAAGAATATGTTGTGCCAAGTATGAACTACATTGAGGACACAAGAAAAATTTTCCATGCCCAGTTTCAGAGCATAATGGACCTTAAGGAGTTATATGGATAGGAGCTAATGGACTCAGATATGGCCACTATGTGTGAAAGGAAACAACTATCCTGGTCCATGCAAAATCACATGGATGTACCAGATTTTAATGTGTGTGAGCAGTCTTGTGTCTCAAGAAGAGTAAATAAGGCACCTCAGAGTAGGCACATTACCATAAAGTCCACACTTATGTCTGATGAGTAGGTCAACAATGCCCTAGTCAAGGTATTTGCTGAGGTGGCATGAAGAAATATTAGTAAGACTGCCACCATTAGAGCACTGATGGAAGATAACAAGGATAAAAATGTGGAGATAGAGTGCTTAAAGGTAGAAAAGGAGAGAGAACAGACAAAGAATGAGGACTTCATTAATATGGTGGAGGAGATCGGCGATTACATTCTAAAAGAAAGGTCTCATCTATAACCAAAGGTAACTGAAAAGTTTCCTTCTGTAATGCATTATGTACACACATTGGTTGATTTGGTGCTAGAAGATGGACTACTTAGAATTCTTGCACCAAAGGATGTTGAACAAGAAGCAAAGAGAGCAAGGGCCTCTATGGTCAGAAAAATTTCAATGTATGAGGCATTGCTCCAAAATTTGAAAGACGAGAAGAAGAAATCAGACCAAACTCTGAATTTTTACGTAGCTCCAAAGGTAGTAATAAGGACCAAAAATCTATTTGAGGATAATGAAGTTATAGCAACAATGAAGGATGAGACTTTAGGGTGCACAAAAGATTGGAACTAGTGAAACAAAAGTGTGAAGCCCTTGTAATAGCCCAATATCCACATAAGGAGAGGATAGAAGAGATTGGGAAGCTCATAACACATAAGATGGATCTTATGGAGGGAATGATGCCTGCTATGGCCAATGTTTTCCACATTTTGTGGAATGAGAAGGAAAATATTACTTAGGATGAGTTAGATGCCATCACTACAAAAATTCCAGAGAAGACAAGGATCGCACTAGTTGATTGACAGACATTAGAGGCTAAGATAAAAAGAGAATATCTAGAGTTGATCCTCCCAGTTGAAGAAGAGAAAGTTGTAGAGTAAAGATCCATTCTTTTGTGCAATGATTCTTTACATTCTTTCAATTCTTATTCTTTATTGTTTGAGAACATAAAAAAGAATCCCCATTTTTGGGATGGTAATGTACTTTAGTGTGGGGTAATTTAGATTAGACATAGTATTGTCCTAAGGAGAAGAAACACATAGGATTCACATGTGGGAACAAGGTGTATTTGAAGGCACGAAAAGATAGGAAAGGAAACATGTGCCAGAACAAGTTGACTCAGGACTTAGCTATTTTTATGGATATAGGCTATTTTTGGAGATAACGTGCTGAGAACATATCAGGATGGAGCCTTGTGTGAAATGTAAATGGTATTTTGGGAACGAGTGACTGATAAGCACCATGCATGAGCTTGAGTTAATAATAGGATTACTATTTCCAGTTAACCATAGGATTTTTATTACCAATGCACTTACATGTGTCCATGTTATTGTAAAGGCACATGGCTATTATCAGCATGCGACCTATTTTGAGAAGTGCATAGGTGGTGAAGGACAAGTCCCCACCCCTATAAGTATGTGTTGAACTATGGAGTTTAGTAGTGAAGAATTATTGTAGAGTTATGTTTCTAGATCTGATGCCCACATGACTTATGGTGACACTTTATAATATAAGAAACTTATATGTTTTACAATGTTTAATGTAATGGAGTATGTTAGCTAGATAATGGTGTTAAACATGACTGTAACTGGTTCTTGTATGGTTGATCTTATTATAGTTATTATTTAATTTATGATTCTCTAAGATCTAGATCTAGAATATGCTTTGAGGAATGTTTATGGTTATTTATGGTTTTGAATATGCTTAATCTTCATCACACTAACATCCTGCATAAGCAAATCTAAAGAGGGGTCTGGTACCTTTGTGTGCTTTGGGTGAGTTCTCAGCTCAGGCTGGGTGATGTGCCAGTGCACTTGGGTTTTATACAGTGGATTCTATGCTGCATCAGTAAGTTTGTGTAAAATGGATTAGGGAGGTATTAACCTCCAAGGTCACATTTTATTTATTTAAGAGTCTAAAATCCTATAGGTCTTATGTTGTGCAAATCTCTAGGTTTTGGAGGTAAAGGGGAATAGATGTTTTGGTTGTTTGGTGAGCAGGGAAAATTTTAGTGGTGAATCTTTGTTAATTCATGAATATTCTGGATTTTGAAATTTGGTTTTGGAGAATTTTTAGGGGGTTGGTAGCTTACTATTTCACCTAAATTTTATTGGTATAATTTATTTTTTGGGACAATTTTGTCAGACATTCAAACTAATAGCGGACTGGTCATGTTAAATTTTCCTTTACCATGAAAGAGAAGTTTTCCACATTCACCTGTCTATATATTCAAATTAGAATTCTGATATTAAACATCAAATCATAATTTTTATTTTAGTGTGGGCATTGACGATCAACAAAAAATCGCTACCAGGTAATGTAAATTCTAAATATTCCATTGATTATAGAATATGCTACCGGTTGGTAGCATATATGCTTCAACCTTTCATATAAGGCTACAGGTAGTGTATATGCTACCAGATGGTAGTATACATCCGTGCTACTGACCGGTAGCATGTGGTACAAATATGTATCTTGTTCTATAGTTTACACATGATTCTATAAATTACATTTGGATTGGTCTTAGGTAAAATGGTCTCTAGTAATAATAATAAGAAGACATATCAATTAAAAAGGAAAAGCAACATATTTAATTATTTCAGCCAGCCAAAAAATCATGCATGTGGCTTGCATCCACTTCAAACACATGTAAGAGAATTGTTTTTAATGCATTTATTAGTTTAATTTAAATTTTCAAGATCACAATAAAAACCCGGTCCCTTTTGAATGCATAAACCCCCACTGATAATTGTATTCCATATGAAACAATTAATGAGAAAAACATGTAACACTCACCATGGAATAGTTAATCAAAATAACATGTCAACACATGAAGATATTATTGATGATGACATGCCAGAGCTGGAATACATTCCTAATGATGATATTAAACTAGTACAAGATATTTCAAATTCTCAATATCATAAAGAGAGACTCAAGTTGAATATTATAAATAAAAATTTGTGCGAAGGAAGAAAACTAGTTGGGACAATTGGGAGGTCATTTAAGGTAGAATGGGCATCTAAATATCCATTCATTGAACCTATAGAGCCAGAGAATGGTAGTGATACTCAAAAAAATGTAGATGTATAATATGTGGTTGAAAACTAAAAAAATACCACAGATTACAACTGAAGTTGGACACAATTGAGAAACATTGTGGAAAAGTATATGTGACAGTCATGGAAAAATATGAAATAAAATAAAGACACATAAATGGAAAAATTCAAAAAATTGCATGCATGTAAGATATGCAACCGAGTATGAAAATGAACAAAAAATTGAGAAAAATTTTGTTGAGAAAGGGGGAATAATTAATGCACAATTTTGAAAAGTTATGAATACTAATCTACAAGGTGAAAAATGTATAGTTTTCTACTATATTCCACATTCTTAAAAATGGTAGACCAATTTCATATTTTACAGATTATAAGGTTTTGTTTCAATATAATGGGTTTCTCAACATTCCACAATCTCATTTGTTAGAGAGAAGTGCTTGGGAAATGGCAAAGTGTTTAGAAATAATTGAAATGGAAGATTTGAAAGAAAAAGTAAAAAAAATCAATGTTTATCTCACTATCCATTGATGAGGTTACATAAATTTACAACACATTGTGGGTTTGCATGCATGTCTACAATTTTGAGAATCATTCAAGGCAAACTCATTTGTTAGCTATTAATAAAATGGTTGAAAACTATAATGTTGAAAACCTTTATGAATTGGTTATTTCTAATTTGAGGAATTTAGTTGGGATGGATTACTATGCAATTACTACTAAGTTGGTGTGTGTTGGTACTGATGGTGCATCAGTAATGTAGAGTCATAGAAGTGGACTTTGTGTTCACCTACAAACAAAAATTGCACCATATATGATTCCAATTCATTGCATTGCTCATAGAATGAACCTTGCATATAAAATTGTTAGCACATTTGAAAATGTCGCTAAAGTGGAAGAGATCCTTTGTGACTTGCACACTTACATGGAAAATAGTCCAAAAGGATTTTTAGAGTTTTAGAAATTTGCAATTAGAGTTACTGATGGTAAAAATATCCTTAAATATGTTGATACAAGATGGATTTTAATGTATGAGCTTACATGCAGGAATTTTTGAAGAATATCCATCTTTAACAGTTTCATGTTTAAATACCATAGGGAAGTTGACAAAGTCAAAATATTTTTTATACCATTTAAAATATTTGAAAACATTATTGACACTATGCGATATTCTCCCTATGTTGAAGGAAATCAATTTCTTAATTAAACATGCTCAAGAAATATCCATATATATTTCCGACTTCATAAGGTTGAGAAAACATGTATGTCTATCTCTTGATATGTTATACAACTTTGAAGAAAGTTTTAAAGGACCGGTTTTTCACTAGTTGGAAACCTTTAATAGATATAAAGGATCTGAAAATCTATTTGAAATTCAATATCAATGACCATATTTGTATTGTTGTTAATGGGACAAATATTTCAATGCACACTTTCCAAAAAGTAGAGATATCACAGTAACAGATCTTGAAGAAGTACCTGTAGCATGTAATTTATATGAAAATGTTATATATGACACAAGAGTAAAATTAAGAATGTTTTAAAAAAACTTATCCCATGAGATCAGAGAATGTTTTAAAAGGGATGAACTGCTTGAGGCCATGACAGTGGTGTATCCTAATTTTTGGAATCTTGATAGAGGTAAAAAAGGCATAAGAAATTTTTTACAAATTTATGGAAACTCTCATTAAGAATTTCAGTAAATCTGTAGAGTTCCAAGGAGTTGAAATTAAAGGTATTCTATAGAAGGAATTACTGATGTCTCATTCATCTCATTTGATACTAACAATGATTGATCAATATAATTGTCTAACTGAACCAACAAAAAAAGGTGCTATTACACAACTATGGAAAAAGTTGTATCCTAGTAGCATCCTACAGGAAAGTATTAGTGAATATTTCTGATTATATGAATTGTGTCAAATAATGATATTAGGCTCAGTGGAAGATGAAAGGGTTTTTAGTGCATTAACATTTGTTAAGTTCAAAAATCTGAAACAAGATTGGATAAAAATTTAGAGACTTGTTTGAGATTGTATGTTTCATGATATTCTGTGGACACATTCCCATATGAAAGAGCACTGGAAATATAGAGTTCTCTTACAAATAGGAGAGGGGTATTTAATACAGCCACTAGAAAAGAAGATATGGACACTCACACTGAATATGCCTATGGGAGGTTAGATATGAGTGTGAGTAATGAAGAACAAAATAGTGAAGGTCCAGGAATGTTTCAGCTACCTGATTTTAACTAATGATTTAAGAACAATTGTATTTCTACAACTAAATTTCATATAACATTATTATGTAGTTGACATGTTGTGTTCTTTATTGAAAGATATTTTTAGTATCGTTGTTGTGTTATTTATTGAAAGACAAATCTATGAATTATTTAATTTTTTCCATTGTCTTTCCTAATGAAATTTTGACTGTTACAACTTACTATATGAATGTTTTGACTCTTGATACTTGGACTTCATTTAGAAAATAAACAATAGTAAGACAAAAAATATTAAAAATAACCATAATTAATTATTAAAAATAGCAGAGAATTGTTTGAGCTAACTGATATAGACTAAAGATGTATGTATGGACATAATATTTCTGGAAATCAAATTTCATATCAAATCAACATAATATCATAGAATTATTTGTAGAACATACACATGAAAATTATACAAGTACAACACCATATAAATTTAAACTCTCAATATTTCATATAATGAAGAACTTAGAAGATAAAAATTAGTAGAAAAGTATATATATTAAAGTTTGAATATTAAACTATTTTCCAAATTACAACAAGTGTTTCAAATGACAATTTACACAATTTCAACTTGTAGTCTACTTTCTTAAGAAGTAGGTTCTTTCATTTGTGTTTCTGAGACCTTGAAAGTTGCACTAGAGCCTTCTTTTAAAACACCTGACTCAACCAGATCCTTCACAACTGCATTGATATTCGAAAGTATTTGACATTCTGAATTTGCTACATCACCGACTGACAATAATCATTGGATCCTCTTCAGTTTTCTTCTTCAACAATATTTCAGGATCCATTCCATGTTCCTTTATAATCCTTCTTAAAGTATTATTTTTCTTATTTAATGTAACAAGCTTCTGCTTCAGATCAATAGCTGCAACTAAAATTTTCCTTACACTCTTTAAATGGACATCAAGCATTATAGCCTCATTCTTCAAATTCTGGTACTTGGACTGCATTTTAAAACAAAAAAGTAATAAAATTAAAAATAAATTGTAAATCATATTTGAAAATTATTTAAAACTTACAATGTCTTTTCCCTTTCTGCATTTGCAATAAAAACAAGGCCCTTGTCTCTTGACCACATATTATGATATGTTTGTGCTTTTGCATTCAAATTCTCTATTTTGTTCAACATAATATCTAATACATCATCATCATAAGTATTAGTATAAGACACAGTACCAGAAACAACTTGATTCATCAAAATATCAAGCTTATCTAGTTCATTTTGAACTGAAGAATATAATAAATGTCTTTGGGAGTGGTTCTTAAATTGAGAATTAATTTCTTTAATCAATTTTTTCCCCTAAAATCCCACAATCTTAATAATTATATATCCTTATATAAAATATCATTCATTGTGGCTTGACAATTGTCAGCCAAAAGACTATTAAGTGAAAAACTAGGTTTTTTCATCATCATTCAAGGCAGTTTCTCCAGGAGAAGGTGTGTTGAATGTTGTTCTCTCACTGGAGAAGGTATGACCTTATCCCATGAATCATATCTTTGTATTGAAATCTCCATGGGGCTGATCCCCACTTGCCACTTTCAATGCTCAAGATATTCCTCATCCAAATCAATCTCATTCAAAACAGAAAATCCACGTGCACTAGTAACATTTCCCAAAGAAAATGTTGGAAAACTCAGCTCCAAAATTAAGGTTTCCCTTGCTTGAAGTTGAAGCATTAAATGATATATGTTTTCCACCCCTTGTCCTGATATTTTTTTGTGGCGGTGGCGGTAGTGGAATATTTTTCCTCAAAGAATCTGGATGTTTTTTGAATTGGAGGAGGAGACACTGCAACAATTGATTGTAGAAAACATGAGAAATTGAAACAACAAACATAAATAAGAAGGGAGTAAAATAAAATTATGTATCATATATGATTTTAAAACATTATATATTGGTGGGGATTTGCATTTGGGATGCAGATGGTTCCTTGTTGTAGTTTAGTTGTTGTGGTGACTGGGAGTGGGATTGTGCTGGTATTGTTGATCTAATGTAATTATGTAATTTATCAGTTTCTTTGTTTTAAACAAAATAATTTATAACAAACTAAAAATTAATTAAAATTAAAACATAAATGAGATACATACGTTGTTGTAATGAAGATATATCTTCATCCTGTGTATCATCAAATTCTATATATAATTTTTGTTGGGCTAGAACGAGCCCAAGATATAAACTTGAGCTACTGGAAGTTGCTGCACCAAAGGAATTTAAACAAGTTATTTATATTTAGATGAAATTATATACATTTAACATATTGGAATATAGAAATATTACAAACTTGGTATTAGTGGCACGGTGGATGTTTCAATTGGACGAGGAGTTATGGAACTCCTCATCCATTTCACTGGATAAGAGCTTATTTGTGGAGTGGACCAAGAAGTGTCTAGGTCCTCGGTTTGCCGATCTTCAGAAACACTAAATGAATCTCCTGAATCTAGTGGTAAATGCCCTCTTATGGAAGCCTCTCTTCTGCTTGCAGTTGTAGACAACTATCCCCTATTATCATTAAACAATAAACTGAATATTAATTCCAAATATAATTTATAAACTATTAATAAATTAATGATAATGATAAAAATGAAAATAATCATAAATTTGGGAGATGGGACTGACCTCATGTTGTTCAACTGTTAAAGACATATATGCAAGCTTGGTGTTTAGGGCGGTAGGATGAGGGTTTGCAACATAAATTCAAAAGAGATTCATAATACAAACCAAGAATAAAATTTGTAGAATTAATAGTAACAGTCTCATTCACATTTATGTTGCTTAGGTCATTTCTTATCTGGGTGGATAAAAAAGTGCACCAATCATATTTTTGGCCACTGAGGGTACACATGATATATGCAAAGGACCCAAAAGGGAATATCTGTATATCTGGCCTGCAATATGATTCTGGCTTGGAAAAACTGCACCATACCTTGCAGAAAAGGGTTAGTGAAATCCTTGAGGGCAATTCCCCTTTTTGAAGGATTTTGGGAACCTGTAAATGTAAGGAGATAATTTATCAATATTAAATAAGATAAAATCAAAATTCCTAAAATTAGAAAATGGTAAAACAATAATATGATAATTGGTAAAATAGTAACATGATACTTACCAGTAGCTGCATCAATCGATAATTAGTAATGAGACTCCAAATACTTGATATCTTCATTAGATAAAATGGCCTTCATTGTGATAAGATCCACATCTTTATGTGGTAGAAATTTCAAATGATGAATGTATATAGGGGACATCCCAAAGGATAATGTGTGATGGGAGTTGAATGGAAAATGTACAAGAGGAATTATCATAGGTTGATAGAAGGTTGTTCAGTGTTTTGGTATCTCTAGGAAATTGGGGCATATAAACTAGCCCTATGAAACTGGAGGCATCAATCCATTGCAAAAATGAATTGGGATCTGATAGAAGTTTGTATAGTTGAGGAAACATAAGGCTCTTATAAGAGAACTTACAGATTCGAGTCTTGAGCGTGAGCCTGAGGTTGTTCCTACACTCTAAAAAGGGTCTTCCTTCTCGACATTTTTGTTAAAACTCAAAATATACAGCTAGACGTTCCTATTTGGACACTGGAGCTAACCCTCTTGTTTGGAGATCACCTAAATTGTTATTTTTGGACTTTGGAGATGATAATCTTGGTTTGGAGATGACTTTGCTTATAGGCTAGTTATTGGAGGATGGGAGGCTTGTTTCTCATTTGCTGTAAAGTGAAAATGAGTAGGCTTGATGGCTTTATATAAATAAACACAAAAAAAGCTACTAGATGTTAACATGTATTATGATACCACTAATAACATTTTTTATATGCTACTAGTTAGCAACATTTTGAATGCTACTAGCTGAAAACACACAAAATGCTACCAATCAGTATCATGCATAATGCTATTAGTTGGTAGCATGAAGGATGCAAGTGACCTGTAGCATACATAATGCAATTGTCCATTAGAATTTTGTATGACACCGGCTGGTAGAATTCTATATGCTACTGACATGTAGCATTAGAATATGTTGTCTACTAATATAATGTAGAATGCTCTACCCGGTAGCTTATAAATTAATGACTGGTAGCTTACAGAATGCTCCCGCCAGGTAGCACTAACATTATGTATGCTACTATTTGGTAGCACTCTACATGTTATTGGCCAATAGCATTATGGATGCTACTTTAGTGGCATTCTGCATGTCACTGACCAATAACATTCTGGATGCTTGCATTCTAGATGTTGTTGGCCGACAGCATACATAATGTTGTTGACCAGTAACATGTAGAATTATACCAGCTGGTATCATGTAGAATGCTACCGTCCAGTAACATGCATAATGTTACCATTTTCACGGTAGCATTTTAGCTACTTTCTAGACAGTATCATGCCATCTTCTGATATTGTTGTGTCATCAATATTTCACTCAATTTCCCCAAAAATTTTCCATCCTCACAAAACAATTTTCCCTAACATTTTCCTTACATTCGAAAGTCATTTTCAAAAATTCGCCAACTATTATCTAGGGAAGGCATGTTTGTTTATATAAATTTGAATCATTCTTAATCTTTAGTGCTGGAAAAATGTTGTGTATAGGTGTAGGTGGTTGTACAGTCCCTAACATACCAAGGAAGAAGCATGAAGAGGTGATTAAGGACAAGAAGTCACTTATAAGAAAGAACATTAAACTGTGTGTATAAGGCAAGTCTTTGTTTGAAAATTTAAATGTAAGGAGAATTTTGTGTTGATGAGTGAATATGAGTCAGTAGAGTATTTCTTAAACCCTACAGGAGACCAACATTATGATTGTTAACATGGTGATGAACTTATGTTTAGAAGAGGCTAAACAAGAGAAGTCTATGTGTAATAGTCCTTTACATGATTAGGTTGGTGTTTGTTGAGGAGTTATAGATTTTTCAAGAGTTGAGAACATTGGTATAATGGTATTAAAATGTGTGGTATTATTTTGAGTCATTAGGATATCTACAAAGTCCAAGTAAAGGCAAATAACTCAGAAAATACACCCTTGCTTTCCTGTACCATGTCATAGGATTTTGAATGAAGAAAAAATTGCATAACTTAAAAACTATACATGTGAATTAATAAAATTTGGAGAGGAAGCATTGAAATGTATTTTGTAAATGTTTGAAAAGTTTCAAGAATTTTTGAATTGATTTGATATGGAAAACAGTAAGAATTCAGTCCTGACCCTGCTATGAGAACATAAAAAATCATGCTCAGTCCTGGTTAAATGAGCATAACTCACATTTTTTGAGGAGATGGATTCTAAATTTGGAGGGTATAAGAATTAGGAAATTTTTCAAGTGGGTCTCAAATTTTTTAATTCTTTTACAACTTTATGGATAGTTATTCATGGCATAAGTTTCTGATTTATATGAGATATCTGGGACAACCCTTAGAGTGTTAGTGCAAATAAGTGCTTTGATATCAAGTTGGAAAGAAATCCATGATATGACATGATGAGGGAGATTTTAAATGATGTTAGAAGATTTACTATGGTGTGGAGAAAATATCAAAGGTTTTGGTCAAGTATGTTGAGAAAATTGCCCTGTGACAATCCTTTCTAAAACATTGAGGAGTAAGTGACAATAAGGAAGAAAATGTCTTAAACAAGTGTAAATGGGTGTTATAAGGACGTTTTAGAGTGAGATGAGAAATATTTAATGAGTGGATAGTGTTAGGAATCTTGAAGGAAGTCAAGAGAGTGGAAAACAAAGTTATGAGAAACTAATGGTGATAAGAGCACAAGAGCAAGCCAAGAAGCCCAAAGACCTTGAAATGAAGGTATATAAGACCTAATAGAGGTATTGAGTAGTGTGAAGACCTTGAAAAAGTGGGAAATAGGTGGCTTGAGTTGTTCGCTAAGTTGAAACAGGTTGATAAAGTGTAAAACCTAGTTTTAGCTATCAAACCCTAGCTAGGCCTAGTGACGACAAACTTACAAGATGAAGTGAAAGTTGGAGGGGTTCCACCAAGAGATGGGGTATGAAAATTAGTAAAATAAATGAAATAGTAAATGGGTATCTAGATATGTTAACTTTTTTCTTTGAATTTTTGTATATTTCTCTAAATGTGAAATCCAAGAGGGCTAATAAGGCTAGTAGAAAAATGCTAAAGTGAGAATAACTTTTGATTGGAAGAGAATGGCGACCTGAAACTTTATAAGCAGTTAAATAATGATAATGGGTACTTGAAAAGTTTACCACTCAAGTTTAGTTCATTTAATTTTTGTATTTTCATTAAAATTTGTTTATTTGCAAGGCTACAAGCCAAAAATTGAGGTCTACAAGGGAAATGGTAGTAAATGGTGTTGTAAAACTTAATGCAGGGCTCAATCATGTTTGTTTGATGGATTTAAGTATGTTTAAAGTTATTTTGGCTTTATTTTAGTGATTGTTTACATTTTAGTGCTTTTGAGCAAGATTGGCTTCTTAAGTAAAGTCATAGTGCATGGGGTAAAAGTGACTGTATAAGTTGATTTTTGAGGATTTTAATAATTTTTTTAGTGATGATAAGAGTGAGTGTAGGGTGATCTGCATCAAATGCTCTTGCATCAAACATCAGGGGTACTTAAAACTTTAGTTCCACATCAAGTAGACTTAGTGAGTGATAGGACCACCCTTCGAACCATGTGAGAAGATAGTATTAGATATACTTCATCTAAACATCCTAATTTTTGCCTCCATGTTTATTTATGCACCTCTTCCAATCCTCTTTCATCTCCTTATGACTTCTCCATGCTATCCCACACACATTTGTTAGCTTCTACCCACCATAGACTGACCTCCTCCTTAAAATGGATATCTCATCTTGATCCTTCATAACTTTTCACTTGTCACAACCTTTATGTTCTACTGTGAGTCTTTGTTCACTCCTTTCCTTTACAAGTCTCTACTTGCTTTGAAACATTCTCCTCCTCCTAAGGATTCTCCCATGAGTCTTTTTATTTGATTGTCTACACTCATCTTCAACTCCATTCTCTATGATTTTATGATTTCCCTAGTATTTTTTCCTCCTCCTAAGGCCTTTAGGGATTTTCTCTTCTCTGTCTCATTTCCTTTGGGATTCCTTCCCTTGCACATTTCTCATGCACACACTTATTTTATTGTCTTCTTATCTTCATCTTTTCTCTTGTCTCCTTCTCATCGCGACTCCTCTTTTCTATGATCATATGCTTCATACATTGCCTTCCCTTCACACTCTTTCCCTTATTTCCTTGTGCTTCTACTACACACTGTATTCTTGTTTACTTTCTGAGTTTTTGTTTTGTGACATCCCTACAAAAAAATTTTCTCTTCTACACAACCTTGGTTTTTACAATCATAGGTTGTGTTATTCTTCTCACTCCTTGTATTCCTTGTACTATCATCATATTCTCTTCGATGTACCATAATCCTTGCATACCCTTTCTTATTTATATTGAGCCTTTCTTCCTTGCATATTCCTTCTCTCATGGTTTCAGGTCACCTTTCTTTGTTTCTATGGGGAAACTCTACTCTGTCGCACACATATTTCTTATGGATTTCTCTTTATTCTTTTCTTTCAAGGGTTATTTTTATCTCTCTCCTCCACTTCTATTTTTTACATCCATCCTTTTTGGAAATTCTTCCACAACCTTTTCCTCATGTTTCTCCTCCTTTTTTTTCCTTCAGGGAAACCTCAACCCTTCCTTGCAATTATTTACTATGGCCACTCCTTCCATTACTTATACATTATTTCTCCTTCTTTCCTTCCCTTGTTCTTTCTTCATTTAACAAAATGTTCAGAGTATCTTTATAGTAATCCTACTTGAGACTTGTATTAGTATCCTTCTCCCTCAATGAACTCCTTTTCATATGAATTTTAACTTCTCCTACTAGCTACTTTGTTTTGGTTTCCTTTAGGGAAACTTCCTTTGAGGTCAACCATTCCTGACCTCTCTCAATCCCCCTTTCTTATTTTATTATCCATAGGAAAACCTTTTCATCTTCGTAAAATATATTTATACTATTGCTACATCTTCCTTGATTCGTGTGATCCTCTTCTTTTGTGTGGATCTGAACACATCTTCTCCTGATATCTCCGTGGATCTCCTTATTGGGCACACTCAGTTTCATGTGTACTCACAAAATATCTTTGGATTTATATATTTCCTCTATTACAGTGCCTCCACCCATGCACTCCCTAAATCCTCTCAGATTCATTCATATCATGCGTTATTTTGTGTATTCTTATTGTTCCTTCAGAGTCTTCCTTCTTTAACATCTTGCTACATACTCTATCCATTACTTTCTCTAGATTTTTTACTTTGTTAATTGTATCACATTCTTTGTCCCCTTAACTGGGACTCTGCACACATCCTATTATTTAGGCTTGATGACCTCTATCCATGACATCAATTCACACTCTTTTTTATACTCTTGGTAGTTCATGAGCATCTCCTATGCCTACACAACATCCTTGTGCATTTCCATTAGAATGAAATGTACTTTCATGAATTTATTCTCTTCATGTGATGTCCATTTTACGTAATCCCCGTTGATTATATCCTTTCCCTTCACCCATTTATCAACCCCCAAGCCATCATTTTCCACATTTGTCTTCCCATCACTCTGCTGGACTTCAATGTTGGCTTCGGTTTCATTTCTCATGTGTATCATCATGTGGATTTTTTGCTTTGTTCCTTCTTATCTTAGTAGGTACATATATAATGTATTCCTTTCCTTTCACACCTTCATTGTGTTAGATTCTCCCATAATAGAGAATTTCCCTATCATAATGTCATGGTCTCCTTAGAAGGATATGGCCATGCATTCATTAGAAGGATGTCCACACAAAAATTGATCATTTCATATCCTAATCTTCATCTCTAGTTTACATTTTTTGTGAACAATTCCCTCCCAACCTTCCACCAACCAGGTATCTTTGTAAGGCTTAGGGTTCTTCCTTCATGCCAACACCAACATTTTCACCATTTCCTCTATGACAAGGTTGTTGGTGCTCCCATTGTTGACCACTACCACGAAACACTTTCCCCTTGGTCTTACACCATATGAAGAATATCTTTCATCTATTCTCTTGTGACTCTACCTTTGTCATCTTCAACACTTATATCTTCTCCTAAGAGATCATCATATTTCTTCTCCTTTCCCCTTCATTTGTGGTGCCATTTTTTGTGCACTTACTTCTACTGTGTCATCCTTATCTACATCATGCCTTGGGACATTCAACCACTTGATGCCCTATCTCTTAACATACATAACAACATCCTTCATGTTATGTGTCTATCTCTTCTTACCAAGATATTTATCCTTCGGCCTTCCCTCTCTTGAAAAGTTCTTGTGTGATCCCCATACAAATCCTCCTATTCAACCATCATTTCCCCACCCAGTCTCCTATCCTCCCGTGCATCTCCTATGTTTTATGAACACATCTCATACTCTTGCACCCCTAACTCCTCACTAATTCCTTTAGGTTTTACTGGTGTATTACCTTCTCATGTTGTCACCCTTTCTTTGTCTCAATGAGTCTCAAGATCCTTCCAATGATCTCCTTCCTTTTCCAATTTAGTCCTTACGTATTTGAGTTCCTTCATGATCTTCTCTATAATTATCACCACTACTGGATTCACTTCAAATTTTCTGGATGGAATCTTGTCTTCTTTGTCTAATGTATATACTATGGTTATGCTTACATTCCTTATTGAATTTTCTCACAGTAACATAATATTTCCATTCTAGCTGCCTTAAATTTGATGTTATTCTAGATTCACTTGTAGGAAGGTAGCCTTATTTGATACCACTTGATAGTGGCCGGGTACTCCCTAACTCATCTACAAATGTATGCAACATGATGTACTAAATTTGTAAACTTTTTATTAATGGAAAGTGTCTTACAATATCTACAAGACTTACTCTCTCAGAGCTTACAATACTTCTCATGGAGCTTTACAGATTCTGTAAAATCTTAGGGACCTACCCAGACTAGTTATCTTAGAGTTACATCAATGTCGTACTCCCTACCTCTTTCTCTTGGTCACTCTCTCTCCACTCTCCTCCTACCTTGTCATCCTCATCATTACCTCAAAATTATGAACTTCACCCCTTTTTATAGTTGCACCAATCTATCCTTTTCTTGATCCTCTCTCCTCACCGGCTCCTTAAAAATATCCCTCTTGGATCCAAATTTAAATTAGGGATCTTAAATTCCCTTATCCACCTTATCTCCAATCAGCCACTTTTTTTGCTCCATGTCCTCTAGTTGTTAGATTCTATTATCATCTCGTTAATCGACTAGTCACTATCAACCACTAAACAGATCTGACAAATGTCCTTATTCCTACCAATTGTACCATATCTTTTCTCATCCAATTTCATTCTATTCATTTACTCTATACCCATTCTTCCATGCAGGGATTCCTAAAAATATTCTTGTACTTCTATTATCTCATACCTTAATTTTCTTGTGCATTTTTGCGCACCTTCATCTTCTACTTCCTTAAGAGCCTCCTCATTTTTTGTCTTTCCCTGGTGCTTCATATTCTTCTATAATATCTCTTTATGCACCATCAGTACTATGTACCTCTCAATCTCTATACGTTCTTATCCACTTTCCTACAAGTTTTTCCTTCCAAGCCATGCACCAATTTTTTTTCTTCATTTAATATTTCTTCTCTTCCCCTTTTCTCCTTTTATCACATAGAACTCTTGCACTTCTACCCTAATCCACACACCTTCCAAGTTTCAAGTGCATCCTTAGATAAAATTTTGTAGGATTGTCTTAGTCCTAGGATGCTCCTGCATCAATTTTCCCTAGGTCAGGAACATCCAATAGGGTTTAAATCATAATATGGTCTTGACCTAATGGGTATAGTTTTGACTAGTGTTAATTTATTCCACTTTTCAATATTTATAACCATTTATGAGGATAAAAACCATGTAATAATATATGTATCATCTGTAGGTGTAAACTGTATCCCAATGAATGTATCATCTTTTGGGGTGCATGTGATAAAGCATTTGAGCATGTCACTCAAAAGAAAATATGTGTACCCATATTGGATAAGTATAATAATTTGTTTTGGATCACATATAAGGTAGTAGTAGTGGTCATTTTTGGGATCCCATTCTTGTAAGAGAGTTTCATATAGTGGAGACCATGGCACATAAAGAAAGGAACATGCAAAATTCAAGAGTAATAATAGTACGTGTATAAAATCAAGTAATCACAACAGTGAAGAGATAAAAAATTAAGCTAACATAAGTGATAGTATACAAATAGTCACATCAAGGAATATATCCACAAACATGGGACACCCATAGTCTCACACAACAATCACATAAAATGTCATTATATATAAAGAAACAAGTACATACACACAAGATGGGCTTAAAGCTACACACATCGAATACCTACACTATGACAACACAATCAAGGAACTCACACCAAATAAAATAAGAATTCAAGTAATTAACATAAAAAATAATAAAATAACCTATTCAACCCAGTTAGTATACAATAATAACAAAATATTAAAAGAGAAAGATAAGTTAGCACTACACACGACACATGTGTTATCCTTGTTATCCCAATAGATAAAATATACACAATATAATTAATTGAGCATAATGAGGAAGTATACATTAATTGTAATGAAAAAAATCCCTTGAATAGTGTAATAAATGATCTACAAGATTAGTGTCATTAGGAAAGGACTAAGCCGAAACCTGTCATCATGTATCAATCTGTGTATGTCATACATTAAGCTCAATATACCTCATGAAAATATGTTTATAAAGAGTATAGAGAAAAATATGCCATCCATCAAACCAATATGAAAATCATGAATAAAGTACAAATATAGACATTCAAGTTATGTATAGGTCCTAACTTTATATTTTACCAGTATTTGACTTTTTTTTTTACTATGTGATTATTTGAATGTTTTTGGCCTTTTTAAAAATAACCACGTATAAGGAAAATAGTATCACAAGAGCAACCTAATAAGACCCTCGTCAAAAATATAGATAATCCCATAAGGTGAATGAGGATTGAGCCTTGCACATACCATAAGGGAATAAGGATGATCTTATATAAGATGTGTAGGAGACATAGTAGGTGCTATAAGAGGTTTATGATGGAAGGAATCATGAGGAGGAGTGTGCACTAGAAGACCAAACAAGGATATTAGATGTATCGCCTTCACCAAATTACACGTGAGCATGTATAGTGCAAGGAAACATATTATTTTGAAATAATTAAGGGATATCCTTATATTCCCCAATGTAGTTAAGAAGGGATTATCCATTAGTGAATTCAACCAATGATTTAATATCAAGTGAAAATTGATAGAACCACTCGAAGTAGTATGTGTGGATGTAGTAGTAGTGGGGATTGTAAGGAATTGATTAGAACTATAAAAAAAAGGAGGATAAAACCTCAAGTGTGTCATATGTGTAGGGATGGTGAACTAAATGGTGACCTTGAAAAACTAAAAAATAAAGGTAAAATCCATTCTTGAGAGGAGTGGATTGTTATCTATACTAGAATTTATTTTCCATTAGGGATAGGAGCCATAGTGGGAGAAGAATTTGTAAAGGAAATATGTTTCTAAAGATGTAAATATCATCATCATCATCTATGAGATTTTTTAGTAGAAGGGGTTTATTAGAATTATGTTCAAGATAGAGGCCTTAAGTGGTAGAAGTAGAGTTTATATCTGTTAGGAATACTTGTTTAGTGCTCACATTATTTAGATGTGTTTATTATATTTACATATTGGTGAATATAATAATGTGGAGTAAATGAGTTGTAATAACAACTCATATAGTTATTTGAATGTGATTTGGTTGTTAAACCAAATTCATGTAAATAATAAATGTGAGGAGTGTTGTTAGAACAACCTCCTAGAAAATAGGATCAATTTCTCCTATTTATTTGTAATATCTTATACGTTTGAATATCAAGAAAGTATTATTATTGTGCAAATCTGTCTATACCATTTCATTTGGTACCAGAGCGACTATGGATCCATGATATATTATATAGGGAGAATATTTTTCTATTCACATTTTCCCTGATTAATGAGAGTGATTTTGTGAAGCGTCTTTATATTTTTTTAAAGTTTTGTGATATTCTGTGTTCTTTCCAAAGGGCGTTGTTATTTTCTAAGTGGAGGAATGAGTGGGACTACATCATTACATTAGATCTAGAATTTTCTGCATTGAAGCCTAATATCTCTGTATTGTATTGACATTAGTGATAAACATTGCTCATATAATCAGATACTCATTCTTCTGGGGGCACACCCACTCGCTCGATGCATGTCTCGCATAGAATATAAATTCATTCCTTATGTGTGATATTCACTTTTACATTTTTGCAACGCAATTTGTAATTTTTCAATGCTAGTCGCCTGATATCTTTATGACTCCTGTACGTGCATGTTTAAATATTTTTTGTGTCTGCCATTCATCTCAGAAGACCATATAGTTATAATTATCTATTCCTTTCAATTCAGTGGCCGTTCTACATTGGATCTGCGTTTGAGTAGTAGTGTTGAGTAGGACCCAATTCCATCGACTCAACTCTGATCTCCTTGTTGCGTCGGGTATTAGCAACATGTTTTTCTGATGCGCTAGTTTGTAGTAATATAGAAGTAGAGATGAAGAGTTACATATTTGTTCAGATCCAGATCCGCAGATCTATGCATCAGTTGTTCCAACTATCTATAAACTGTCCATCGTGATCTTCTCCACTGTGATAGGGACGTGATATTTATGTTTTTGACAGCTAACACTGGAGTTTGATTGTTCATTCCTTAGAGATTCAAAAGCCCATGGTTTTGTAAAGAATTATGCTCAATGGACTTTTTTTTTGGATCTTCCATCTTATTGGAATCAAGAATTAATATGAATTGTGCCTATATCAGTCTCCACGCCATTTGGCAGACCAATAAATTGGTGGAGTACCATAATTTATTAGATTTTGAGGCTCTTGATTTTTATTGGCATTCGGTTGCACCTCCAAGAAGATCCCACTGCAGTCCCGAGCATGTTGACCCATGAGCTCCTCTACCTGCTCAAACAAACTTCTGTAGTGACTCTTCAAACAGTAGGTCTTTGTATTTCATCAAAATTTGCAGTACATAGAAATTTTCCAACACATAACAAACTTTTGTTTTATTTTGGATTTCTATTCTTCAATACATAACATTAGGTGTTTTTTGTTGTCATTTTAAAAAGTTAGGAAGTCCTTTACTGTCCTAGTATTTATAGTATATCTAGTATTAGTAATAGATTCTCCATATTAAAAGAGAGAGAGAGAGAGAGTTGTTTCTTTGTCATATTTATAATAGTCTCTTATAAGACTTTTAAGTCATTAGAGTGTGTGATGTTCTCAATATTGGTGTTGAAGAGACTCATAATTATTTTATCAAATCTTTGGAGTCTTTGTGAGTCATTGATTGAGTCAATTCATAGCACTTTTATTGTCAAGTTAGTTAAATAGGTGATTTTAGGTGGTGTCAAGAGTCAATGACAAAATATTGAAAAAAAAAACATTGCCTCACGGACGCATTTTCGGTGTTACCCGATGTCTGGAAAAATAAAGTATTTCACATTACGGGAGGGAAGAAAATAATAAACAATGTGGAAACAATTGAGTTCCATGATCAAATCCAACTGATTTAGCAACAACATTACTAGAGGACAGAGGCACATGAGGCTAGAGGTCATTCAACAACCTCTCGTCAGTCACCAATGATGGGGCCACACGAAGCTGTGGTGATAGTGTGTGTGTGAGTTTGCTTTTTATTTTAGAGTTGCATTTGATTTCAGTTGTGTGCAGCATGATTCTTTTTCAGGGTTCTTGTTATGGCTTGAATAAGTGAAATGTTCACATTGAGGGAAGGAACATGGTCTCAATGTTCCATTTTCTCTTTTCATATTTGTTATCTATGAGTAGTGTTTCCTACATAATTCCATGAAGGAAAATCATAGTGGACAAATGAAAGCACAAGGAAAAGAAGCATCATGATATTGAGGTTGTTGGTTGTCATGTAAAACCATCCCTGTTGAGGTTGTTGGCTGTCCTGTAAAACCATCCATGTTGAGGTTGTTGGCTGTCCTATAAAACCATCCATGTTGAGGTTGTTGGTTGTCCTGAAAAACCATCCAGATCATGAGCACGCATGGGTGGCATGATGCAAAAGGAAGTGCAATTGTTGTTCTCCCATGTTCGCACTAAGGGGGGGAATGTTAGGAATACTTGTTTAGTGCTCACATTATTTAGATGTGTTTATTATATTTACATATTGGTGAATATAATAATGTGGAGTAAATGAGTTGTAATAACAACTCATATAGTTATTTGAATGTGATTTGGTTATTAAACCAAATTCACGTAAATAAGAAATGTGAGGAGTGTTGTTAGAACAACCTCCTAGAAAATATGATCAATTTCTCCTATTTATTTGTAATATCTTGTACGTTTGAATATCAAGAAAGTGTTATTATTGTGCAAATCTATCTATACCATTTCAATATCATCATTAGATTTAAAATCAATAGACATATTACAAGAGGAATCACTTTAATCATGAGTAGTAGGTGTGAAGTGACTAGTAAATACTACATTATTAGGACCATTCATGTTTTTATTATTAGAATGACATCAAGGATTGGAAATACTGTTATAATTATTAGCCAAATAATCAATAGAATCATCTTTATATTCAAACTTTTTTTCCTTAAATTTGATCAATCTTGTTTCTTTAAATGCACTAGTAATGGTAAAGAAGATATATATATGGAATCCATTGTTGTGTTTCCCTTTGAATTTACTTGTACATTCTCTAAGGAATTTAAGGCCATGTGTAATTACTCATGTTATGTTGGTATCATTTCCTTGAAATTTTTTCTTGTTCTCTTTTTATATTGCTTCCTTTTCTATTGGAGCCATAGTATGATATGGATGTTGCACAAAGATAGGATTTTTTGAAGAATATATCACTTTTTAATCCTCTCTATGTAAAGGTGGACCTTGTATGATGGAAAAATTTATCTCAATTAATATTGTATCATGTTCATCCATTATATATGTATTAGTATTAGGAACCCATTTAGATATCAAGACTTGAGGTGGTTGAAGAGGAGAGGCCCCACTCCAAGAGATGTTTCTTATCATCTTGGGTGATCACAACCTTCATGAAGGGAAACTTAAAAGAAGGATAATGAGGTCTATCATAATATTGTGTATCAAAAGAAATAATACCCTTATGCTCAAGTTGTTGTATCTTCTAGTGTAAAGCATAACAATAATTTTCATGATGCCCATTGATTCCAAGATAATAGAAAAATGCATTTCCTTTTATCTTTTCAAGCTTATGAAGGGGGTAATAATAGTTAGGTTAAAAATTTGTTAATCACTTGTTGATTAGCTCATATAGAATATTATGTGATCTATCATTTTTGTCAAACCAAAGAGGTGCTTTCTGATGTGTTTGTGTTTGTATTCAAGATTGATTTTTTTGGAGCATATAAATTATTTTGTCTATTTAGGACTTTATTTCACTTGAACTAGTATAAGTATCACGTATATAAATTGTATCACATTACTTTCCTTTAGCCTTAGAAGTAAATTGATCATGATGTGTATAGACATGAGCATGTAAGGGATTCCTTAGATGTACTATGTCATCTTTAAATATATTTTATCTCAATACTCATAGCTCAAGTTATCACTTAAAAATAATGTTGTAACACTTGAATAAACTATATGACAACCTTAGGAAAAATGTCAATGTTATGTATGGATGAAGGGCCCATAAAAGTTGGCACAAAATGGTTTTGTGAATTATTATCCTTGAAAAATAGATTTATACATGATGTACCCAAGAAGAATAAAGAAAAAATGACATGAAATATACCATACAATAAAAAAAGAGATAAAAAAATCGGATTCTTGTAGATAGAGCAGACTAATCCTAAAGTGAGAAATAAAAGTAGGATCAAAAGTGATGTTGAATAAAAGTGAAATTCATTAAATAAATTAAAGAAAACATTTCTATTAATAAAAAATGAATTAAATAAAAAAAGAGAGGTGTTTTATGATATGATATTAGGAATAAAATTATCCAAGGAATTTGTGAAAAATCGCATATTTTTCCAATTATTCTCGTATTACTAAAAATAGGAATTTCAAAATTATGAGAATTATGCTAAAAAAATATGCCTGAGAAAAAGAGGTTTTCATTTAATTTATCAAAATAAATAAACATTTCCAAGATATTTTAAAACAAATTCATTATGCTTGAGGTATCACGTGATATGTGACTTTTCTAATAGGTAACCCTAGAAAGAGGCCCAAAGAGGAGGACTAATCATGAGACCCTAATTTTATTGTTGAAAATTAATTTTAGGTCATGACATGGACAAGAATAAGAAATATATATGAATAAAAAACCTATAATATTGATAAATCTTAAACCAAGGAGGAAGGAACAACCCTAGGACAACTAGGGATTGAGATAAGTGATTGATTCGATCAAGATTCAGGTTCACCAAATGTTTACACCTTGAAAATATATGATGGTGTATTCATTTATAATATTGAGATGTAAAGGTTTATTTTAAGGTATTATTCTTGAGTCCATGGAAATCATATATGTAAAGCTCATGGAGCTAGAAGAATTGAGAAATCAAGAAATGAAAATAGTCGAAAAGGATCAAGCTCGAATTAAGAAGAATTTTGACAAGAAAACAATGGCTAGGTGTTTCCAAGAAGGATACCTTGTGCTTAAATGGGATCAAGACATATCAAAATCAGGAAAGCACTCAAAATTTGATACAATATGGAGTGGCCCCTATGTGATTTCAAACTAAAAATAAGACAATGCTTTCTAGTTGTCAAAATTGGATGGAGAAGAGATCATAATTGCGGTTAATGGGATCTATCTCAAACATTGCTTATGAAGAAAAATTTATACCTTGTACATATTTGATTAGTTCTATTTCCTCCAAGTGCTCTTCAACACATTGTCTTGTTGATAGTGTAGTTTTCATTTCCCTAAATACTTTGCAATATGTTCTTTTTGTTCTCGGGTGACTTTTCAGCTTCAGAGTTGTTTGAGGAGAACTCTAAGAGAAACGGTCCAAATAGAGTTGAGAAATCAAGGTTCAATTCAGTTTACAAGAATTCATCATGATGAGGGAAATTCTCATAACAATCCCATCCATGGATTTACATGGAAGAGAAGATGGGTGGATCATGAAAAACAACCAAACATTCAAGGAAGGTTTTCCCAATTAGGTATCTAGCTAGTTTAGAGCCAAAAGAGAGTGTTTTAAACTGTCATGTTTTCTCTATAGTATAGGGAAGAGCTTCAAAGTGTCAAGATCAGCTTCAATACCACATCTCAAAATTAAAATACAGAAAAATTAAGGAGGAATTCATTCACTCTTTTATGAAGTTTCATGCAATGGGAGAGAAATCAATTTCAAAACAATTTTCCACTCACATTAAAGATCAAATGAATTCAAATATGAGTTCTCCATTATTCTTTCCTTGGAAACTTCAGTGTTTTAGGACAATTTGTTAAGTCATATTCAAGAATTTTGAGTAATCATCTTCCAAGAGTAAGAATATGCAAATTCAGGACTAATATTTTCAAGTTTTCAAATCATTTTTCAAGCTTTTTTGGATTGATGCCATGCTCAATGGATGCTCAAAAGGCCACTGATCTCCCACCTAGTAGGTAGATAGTCCTATTGAGTCACAAAATTGTTATCCCAAAACCACCCCAGGTGTTAGGAATACTTTTGATAGTGCTGACATTTTATATTTATCTGGGTTAATAGTTTGGTATTATACGACTACTAGATTTATGTGAGAAATTGTATGATACGAGTTATTAAAATAACTCTTTATATTAAGTGATTGTTATTCGAGCTTTGTTATGCCTCCTATTTTAAAGGAGATGTAATTTTATATATAATGACATGCTTTTCTATTGAATAAAACCTACGAAGAATTGTTGATGTGTTTATTCTATTCATCTCCGTTACTATACCAAGATTTGGTATCAAAGTGAGTATTTGTGGGTGCAATATGGAGTTTTGAATCTGGATAAGGGGAAACTATTGTTATTTTGTCTTGTAAATGAAAGTTTTATGTATTGTAATTTGTGAAGGTAGATTTAGAGGAGTTTAGAACTAGTTTGTTCATGCATTGTATTCCATCTAGCTCTTTGTGCACATTCATATCAATATTCATCACGTCCCTTCAGTCTTGGTGCTTTGGCTCGGTCAAATACTCATCTTCTTGGTTAATTCTTCACACATCTCGTAGGTGGATTTATTCACACAAGTTTATATTCTCAGAAGTGGACATCAGTCAATCTGATCCATTTTCTAGCACATGATCCATCAGGACTTCATTGAAGTTTGGGAAGATCGGTACTTCTCTACATCTAATTTAGTCATTTGTATGTGATGGTTCTATATTATCCATAATTCTTCCACATATTGGCTTTGAGCCTACTTACTCGACATCCAGATAGGAACCCAACTCAACAACAAAATTTCTCAATTGAATTCAATGATCTTCTTTGCATTTTTTCAGGGTGGTTGTTATTAAAACTGCTGAATAGTGTTTCCACATGTGAAACTTATAAGTGCCATAGTAAAATCAGCAATAACAGATTTATATTTAGAAAAAATCTGGAGAAGACTCGAGTTGATAAGAAGTGCTGTTAAAATATGAGTGCTACATATCCGTAACATCAAGTTCTGTTGACATTAGTATCTGTCCAATAGTGAGCTCAATGACATCCTCATCTGATCCGCAAGAAATGTCTCATATCTACTTTGATATATTCATGACCATAGTGATCTCCTCCAGTATGATATGGTAGCATGCTTCAAGCCTCAATTTCCAACAATCTCTTACTCCACCAGGGTTTTGGTGATATCCCCCTTGGTTCACTTGTCTCACCAGTTTCTGGGTTATAAAATACATGGTTAGATTATGAATTATATATGAGAGATATCTATTGCATGATGTGGCCAACCAGAGCTACATTAGCTGGGAAGACTTGTAATCATTCACTTACTTATCAGGTGGTCCATATGGATGTTTCGTATTATTCAGTTCTCTTGTATTTTTTGTTGAGTCGATTCCTTAGTATGAGTTATTTTTTTTCATTTAAACATCTCCATGCTAAAGTTTGTTAGATAGTATAATTAGATTTTATAGCTATTTTTTAATGGGATCACTTTGCAGGCTTGTTTTAGTTAATCTAGTGTCTTCAATGTGCCCAATAATAATAGTTGGTTATAGTCGGTTTGCAATACAATTTTATAAGTTTGAGAATTTTTTTAATGAGTCAATTATTCATGAATAACCATGTCATTCATTGAAAATTTACAGTCATCATAAAAAAGTATTTGATGTTATCTATTGTTCAAAGATAACATTTGGGTTAATTAGTTGTTTGTCCTATTTTTAAAGTCAAAATTGAGTCAATAAATGCCAGTTATTATAAAGTCTTATGTCATCCAATACGTTTCGTCATTGTAATAGAGTCGTCATTAAAACTTGTGAGTCGTTGTTAAAAGTCTCAAGATAAAAAAAATTGTCTCACAGATATATTTTCGGTGTTACTCGACATCCAGAAATAAATTGTTTCACATTTTGGGGAGGAGACAAAATAAACCCAATGTGGAAAATATTTAGCATCCAATTCAAATCTATTTGAGCTAACAACATGAAACTGGAGGACAAAGGAATCATAGGATGGAGGTTGAATAATGACCTCTTGTCAGTCACTAATGACGGGGTCGCATGAAGTTGTGGTGATAATGTGTGTGTGAGTTTTCTTTTTTCCAAAGTTGCAGTTTGTTTCAGTTGTGTGCAGTATGATTTTAGAGTTCTTGTTTTGTGTTGAATAAGTGAAATTTTCACACTCAAGGGGGGAACATGGTCTCAATGTTCCATTTTCATTTCTACATCTTTTCATGTTTGTATTAAGTGAGAAATGTTTCCTACATAATTCCCTATAGGAAAAACATAGTAGATAGACAAAAGCAACATCATGATTGCAGCCTAGAATTCACCAGTAAAATCCCAGGCGTGCTAGACACATCACTCAGCCTAGACTGAGCACTCACCCAAAGCATCAAAGGTATACGGCCCCTCTTTAGGGTTGTTGTTGTAGATGTTAGCATGATGAAGACTTAAAGCATTCAGATCCATGACTAATATATTATTCTATAGTGCATGTTCAGATCTAGATCTTAAAGATTCATGAATCACATGATAAACATAGCGAGATCATTCATGCAGTAATAAACTATAACCATGATTAACACTTTGATTCATTCAATAACCTCATTATATTAAATGCAGTAATACACAGAAGCTTCTTACAATAATGGCATCATATTCTCATGCGTGTACAGATCTGATAGTATAATCTCACAGTAATCCAGTCCTTACATACTATTCTCACACACACTTATACCACGCAGTTCATTACATATTTATAAGGGTGGGGACTTTCCCTTCACCTCTTATCCAGTCCCAAAATAGGTTACATGCTATTATTAGCCACGTGCCATTACAATAATAGCCACACATGCAAGTGCGCTAACAAGAGACTTCTCCTAGTTAACTATCAGTAGTAAATCTATTCTCATCCTGTACTCATGCAAAGTGCTTTGTAGCCGATCCTCCAAAAATAGCCAATGTGTGTCACGTAAGTTTCCAACCGGTTTGTGTGTTCCACATGCCATCTTCCAAAAATATATCCTCATCATGAAAATGGCTAAGTCCTGAATCTACCTTTGTCCTCAGCGCACGTGATTCCTTCCTGATCCTCTCGTGCTTTTGAACATGCTCTTCTCTTCTGCGTGAACCTTCTGTATGTTTTTCGCTAAGTGCCATATTTTTACTGACCAACATTACCCCACACTAATTACATTGCTACCCCGAAAATGGTTGTCTCCAAAATGAATCAAAGAATGTGAATAGAGAGATAGAAAGAATTTGATGAATAAAAGAATGACTTTACCCTACAACATCATCTGCTTCAACCTGAAGAATCAATTATAGATATTCTTCTTTTATTTCTGCCTCTAAAGTCTGTCAATCATTGAGCACCGGCCTCTACTTTTTTGGGATATCCACTGCAATTGAATCTAACTCATCTTTTGCAATCTCTCATTCTCATTCTGCAAGACCAACACAATGTTAGACATGGCAGTCATTCTTCCTTCTAATAAGTCCATCTTTTGTGTGATGAGTTTCCCAAGCTCATCTAGCCTTTCCTTGTGTGGCTCTTGTGTTGCTATAAGGGCCTCACACTTCTGCTTGATAAGTGATAATCATTTCTGTGGCCCAAGGTCTCATCTTTCATGGATTTTAGGAATTCATTATCCTCTATAATGGTCCTAGTTCTTATAATGGCATTTGGGGGCTGTACAAATGTTCAGCGCTTGATCTTCTTTCTTCAGTTCCTCCTACAAGCTCTGAAGCAACCCCTCATATGATGCAATCTTTCTCATCACTGAAGCCTTTTCTATCGCTCTGCTTCCTACTCAGGATTCTTTGGTTCTGGTGCATGTGCAGAGGTTCATCTTCAAGCACCAAGTCCACCAAGGTTTGTACATAATGCATTTCTAAAGGAAATGTTTTGGGTACCTTAGGCTCTAAGTGTGGCTTTGCTTTCATGATATTATCCCCAACTTCCTCTACCATGCTAATGAAAATAGTGTTCTTCTTCTGTGCCAAGTCTTTATCTTGCTTTAGGTGTGTTATTTCTACATCCTTGGCCTTGATCTCTTCCCTCAAGTGCCCTAATTGTTGTAGCCTTATCCACATTTCATCGTGCCACCTTCTGTCGAGACTTTCACCAAAGCATTGCTCACTTGTTCATCTAACATAACAGTAGGCTTTACTATTATGTGTCTGGCCTGAGGTGTCTTCTTCAACCTCCTTGATACACATGAACTCTTCACATACATCAAAGTCCAGTTCATCCATGTGTGTGTGCATAGACCATGAAAACTACTTCCTTGTGCACATGGTCACCATATATTCATCCATCATCTCCCACCCATACAACTCCTTTGGTGTCACTATGCTTTGAAAATGGGTGTGGAAAATTTTACCTATGTGTCCTCAGTGTAGCCATGACTGATGCAACATATTATCCACTTGTTCTCTTCGATCTTGGCCCCTTAGGAACTTGGGCTTCAAGATTTAGAGCTTGTTCTACCATACCCTGAGCAGTCTGTGTGTTGTCTCAACTGCCTCCTCCTTCTTCTCCATCCTTCATTTCTTCATCCTTTGGTTCTTCCACATTCTATGGAGGTGTAGGAGATTTGGGCGTGCTCTCCTCAGACTCTTCTACCTCCTCATTCAACTTCAACTTCCTTCTTCTCTTCTTAGTTGTCTCCTTCTATGGAGAGAGTCAAGGTGATATGTGCACTGATTGTGGAGTAGCACCTTGGGTCCTTGTTCTCTGAATACCCTTTTGAAGTGGTACACTCTTCTTGTACTGCATCCAGATCCTCATCTTCTCCTTCCTTCCCCTGAGGTGGCATAGTCACACACTCCATTTCTACCTTATCTATAGGCTACCTCCTTCCTCTGTGCTCCAAACCACCACTATCTTCATGCTCCTCCTCTTCATCATCTACTTCTATTGTCTCTGTGGGCTTAGGTGCTGGAACATTTTCCATTGTATGCTTACCTTTTGGCATGGCCCTGGGAGTG
Organism: Taxus chinensis; assembly: GCA_019776745.2. Taxonomy (NCBI): domain Eukaryota; kingdom Viridiplantae; phylum Streptophyta; class Pinopsida; order Cupressales; family Taxaceae; genus Taxus; species Taxus chinensis. The sequence continues at coordinate 577,837,878 of CM034152.1, forward strand.
CAAACTCATTCTCCACATATTTTTTGTTCTCCAGTTTGGGCTTGAGTTGCAGGTACACAAGCGCTACTCCAACATCTCCAATGGCCCAAGCTTATAGGATTCATGCTTATAATATCTGAGATCAGCCTCTCAATGTAGGCAGTCTCATCCTAGATATACATATGTCTTTCTCAATGTATGGTAGTCACAATCTACCTTGTCTGCATTGAATCTTAGGCAGCATGCATCTGAAAACTAGTGAACTGATGCCTAGAAATATCATGTTGTGAAGGCATATGGTAATTTGCACCATGGGCTCCAAGCCCCATCTTTCATGGTGAACCATGTGATGTAAAAGTGTTGGTATACCGCGAACTGCACTACCTTCCCTACTACTGAAGGTAACTCCTTGGGTATGCGCCATTCTTCTTCGAATGCTACGTGGAGATATCATACCATTTCTCCACCCTCTACTTGAATGGTCCACTCATTGATCCCTCACACAAGTACTTGCCAAATATTTCCACAAGTGACTTGTTCTCCATAGGGTATTCCAAAATTTTCTCTTTGGCCCATCGGGAACCCCGATTTCCATAAACACCAGAGACAATAGAACAACCCTGAAACTAATTTTCTCTCTTGTGTGTGCTTCTTCAATGATAGTTTCCATGATGTAACTAGATATGTTGTAAATCAATCCCTGTGACATCTTCTTCGCAATGTGTAGCCACATTGTGTTTACCTGCGACCACCTTTCTTGGTCATTCAACTTTGTTACAAGATGTGCAGCTGTCCTGCACTACTGGGTACTTCTTCAATTTTTCGATGTCCATGCCATGTGGAACCTTGGTATACCCCAGCTCCTTCCTTGTCTCCAGGATTGCGGCCTTATCAGTTAAATCACCATTTAGATCTACCCATGTGCCTTTCAACCCTGTTACTATTGAGATCAACGCGGCTGTGATTCTAACCCTCTGACGTAACCCTCTATCTGACAAAGTAGAAGAAGTCCTCATGGAATCTGCTCATCAACCATCAATACAATGGTTCATACTTTCCAAAGTATGGCAGCTCGTACAACTGGTATACTCCAATTTTCTTTTAGTAACTTCTCACCAGTGTCATCATACACTAGCATATCTTCTGTTGTGCACTTGTTCATTTTTGTGCTCAACAACACATCGAGATCCTTCTTATTATCTAATGTACGATGGTTGTAATCACTGATTTTACATTGATGGATGTGGGAATCCCATTCTTGTCCCATGATCATAGCCCTCTGGATACTACATTTATGAGAAATTACTCTCGGGAGTAATTTCTTCTTCCACTTCGACCTTCTTCTTCCCTTTTACTCCTGTTGCGGGTGCTTTCTTCTAGTGCCATTTAAAATTATCTCTTTTCTACCCTCTGTAATTGAGCAAGTTGAAACCCTAGTTCAAATCATTATGCCCTAGTGGAAATCACGTGTACCCTAGCTCATTTGTAATGCATCTTACTTTTCTCAAACCCTTCACCTATGGGAACGCAAGCTTCTCCTGTGCACAAACCTTCTCTCCATGTCTAGTTTCACACTCTTTACACCTCAACATGATTGTTTTCAGCTCGTTTTCACTTAGCTCTTTTCAAATTATCTCAATTGCAATAGTAAAAATGAACTCACATCCCATCCTTATATAGATTTTCAAAAAGTTAGTGCATTTATTACTCCTCCACCTACCAATAATCCTCTCATTAATCAGACCATTTTCGTTCTTTCTATGCGGTACATCTTCGTGCCCAAGCTATAACCTTCTAGCACACCTTCCTACCTTCTAGCCATAGAATTCTCTTCAGCACGCCTCCATGCACCTGAGTACCTCACCACTACACCTTCTTTTGGTAGTTCCCATGGCCTCTACTTACCTCGTGTTATACTTGTTTCTTCATTTACCTCCACCTATGGTCCTCATTTCTAGAAGCAATCTTTTTTTCTTTCAATTTTCCAACTTGAATAACACCCATAGTAGTTAGTTCCTTTCATGTGTACTTATTTTCATCAGTCCTGTACCTATGGATATCAATAACCACCCCACACTAAGGGTATGTGTAGTCCTCTGTGCATAAAAATTCTCCAAATAGTAATTAGCTTCTGGCGCGTAAACGTGCTTATTACACAAAAACACCAACTAAATTGACAAAGCATAGTGACGAAGAAGGAAATACATTAAGGAACATTAAGGAATTGGAAACCTAATCTAAATGGAAACACTACCTTATTACAAACACCAAGAAGACTTATTTATAGTAGGGCTTCAGCCTACTCCCGTTGAAGTAACTGGGTAAATGTGTGCCATCAAGCACCTCTAATTGGAAAGCACCTATTTCAAGTATGTGAGTGATAACATATGGCCTCAACCAATGTACTTTGAGTTTTTCCTAGATAGCACAAAAACTTAGAATCATAAAGGAGCACCATCTGTCCAATTGTGAAATTTTTATCCTTGATGTGCCTATCATGCCATGCTTTCTTCCTGGCCTTTTCTTGTTTTTGACTCCAACGTGCTATTGCTCATCACTCATCTAGCTTAATTAACTTTTCAATCTGTTCTTCTAATGCTTTCTCATCAGCTAGACCTCCAGCACGTGCAATACGCAAAGATGGTAACATGAATTCCATAGGAAGAACTACTTCTACGCCAAACACTAACTAAAATGGTGTGGCTTTGTTCAACCTTTTATATGTTGTTCGATATGCCCAAAGTACTGCAGATACTTTATCATCCCAATCCTTTCTTCCAACATCACAAATTTTTGTCAATGTCTGGCTCAAAATTTTGTTGAAAGCCTCAACAGTCCCATTTTCCTGAGGATGATATGGTGTAGTCTTATGGTGTGCAATCATGAATTCATCCAATAAAATTTGATTGTCTCATTCAGAAAATGTGCCCCTATCACTAGTCAAACTCAAAGGACATCCATACCTTGTAATAATATTTTCCCAAAGAAACTTGGCTACTGTAGCCATTGTACAATCCTTTGTAGGAACTGCTTCTACCCACCTTGTCAGATAATATGTGAAAGTTATGATATAGCATGATCCATTCCTGTGCGCGGCTGGTGAAATAGGACCCACAAAATCTATAGCCCATTTCTCAAATGGTTCTGTACTATTAATAGGTCTCAGAGGCATTTCATCTCGTTGACCTGGTTTTCCAAGATGTTGACAATGATCACAAGCCTTGCAATAATCCTTACAATATTTATATAGGGTCTCCCACCATAATCCAACGAGTAGAATCTTGTGCGTAGTGGCGTCACCTACATAGTGACCACCTACAATACCACCATGAGCTTCCTCCATGATATCTGTGTGCTCATGTTCCAGTACGCAACAACACAATACTTCATCCTGGCCTAACTTGTACAGGTCACCGCTAATTAACATATAGGGTGTCGCACATATAGAAAGTTGTTTCTTCTCCAAGGATTTCATTCCTTCTGGCACCATGCCTATTCATAGAAAGAAAACAATGTCCTCTAATTCTGATGGTGTGTGTTGTAACCTATATAACTGTGCATCAAGCATGGTATCTTCAATGGCCTATGCTTCTTCTCCTAACTATATTCTGGATAAATGGTCTGGTCCAGAATTACTTTTCCCTGGTTTTACCACAACTGTGAAATCAAATTCTTGAAATAAGAGTACCCATCTACATATGTGCCCCTATAAAATGGGCTTGTTTACCAAATACTTCAATGCCATGTGATCTGTATAAAAGAAAAATGGTGTAGCTAGCAGGTACTACCTAAATTTATGTAGCGCATATATCATTGACAAAGCTTCGCACTTTGTAGTTGTGTAATTTTGTTCGATATGAGTCAACTTTCTACTAGCAAAATAGATAGGATGATCTATAATACCTTCTCCTAACTGAGCCAACACCATGTCAATGGCCATGCCAGAGGCATCCACATGTACATGAAATGGTTGGTCCCATGAAGGAAAATGTAGAACAGGTGTGGTAGTAAGTTTCTCCTTCAATATCTCGAATGCATTGTGCTGCAGTTCTCCCCAGTAGAATGTACCTTTTCCTTTCAGTAACTCCTCCAAAGGTGTGGCAACCTTGGCATATCCTTTAATAAACTTCCTGTAATATCCTGTATGACCCAAAAATCTACGCACCTCACTCTGACTGGTAGGCTCTTTTAGGCCTATAATGACTGCAACCTTAGCTGGATCAACCAACAAACCTTCCTTGTAGATTATGTGTCCTAACAGTATTCCAAATGGTGTATCAAATATGCACTTCTTGATGTTCAAAGAGATACTCAACTATCTACATCTTTCAAACATTAAGTGTAGATTGTCACAATGATCTTTGACCAGTCCATACACCATCCAATCATCTAAATAAACATGTAAGAAGTTGTGAATAAACTCTTTAAACGCCTGAATAACTATGCGTGCAAAATATAACAGGCACATTTTTCAGACCAAAAGCCATCAAAGTATAGGTGAAGCTACCCCATTCAATAGTAAAAGTAGTCTTTTTTCCTGATCCTCTTGGTGATCCTAACCTAATGATACCCAGAGAACCCATATGTAAATGAATATATTTCATGCCCTGCAATGCCTTCTAGTATTTCCTCAGTGAATGGCATAGGAAAGGGATCAGTCACACATGCAGCATTCAGCTATGCTGTAGTCCACACAGATCCTAATCTGACCATCCTTCTTGATATTGATCACCATTGGACTAACCCATTCTAACTCATCGAGGGGCTTGATGATCCCAAACTTCAACATTTTGTCAATCTCTTCTTTGACCTTTTTGCACAAGTTGGGGTTCATCCTATAGGGTCTCTTTCTAACTAGGGCATGCACCCTCTTTACACTTTATCCTTGTCTCCCCTAATGATTCATGCACGCCTTTAACCTCATGGTACCCTAGAGGGAATAAGTCCTGATAATCCCGTAGTAACTCTATGATTTTTTCCACTTTAGAGTCTGACCAATAGTCTCCAATTATGGCCTCCTTAGGCTCAACATCTGATCCAATATTCACTTTCTTTCTCTTCATAGGTTCATGATAGGCACGCGTGGTCTTATTTTCACTGTCCAACACCTCATGCCTACCTGTTGAATGGTTTATATCCAGATTTTATACTTCTTCGTCATCCACTAAGTAGACCATTTTTCCTTTTTCTTTCTCAAGGCAAGTGTGTTGAAGTAGTGTGGCATTAGCCTCTATTTCTTCAACATAACACACTCCTGAGTTTCCTTCATCCAATAACTCCTAAAGGAGTTCTTCATTCTTGGCACTATCTCCCATACTTAAGCACTTAATGACTTTTAATGCTTCTTCCACCAGAGGCTTGGTAGAGAAGAATTCAAACATTTGTGTCATTCTTGTAATTAAATATTGTCAATTTCTAGTCTCTCTATGGAGTTTCTACATAAACATACCAAGCATGTGCACATCCTTGTAAAGTGGAATAAAGCTTGTGAACCCAGAGAAAAGGTAGTAAATCTTCCTACCCCTCTGTCTAGAGTCTCTCACACTTCTCAATGTGGTGTTGAACATGTTGATTACCATGATAAGTACAAATTTGAGTAGGTGCATTACTCCTGAAGAACCTAGTAGCAAGAGCAATCCTAATTTCATTCCATCCTACAAGATTATCCTTATGGACCACCCACCATTGCGTTGTTATCCCACATAGGGTATATGCTAACATATGTCTTCTTTCCAATGGGTCTATCCATTGTTCTTCCATGGCACGCATAGGAATACCATAGGATCTCCTTCTCTGGTGTAACAAGATACTGAGTTGTTACCTATTCTCCTGATATAACATGTTTTGCTACCCTTAGGAAATATGCTCTTTACTGCACGCCCTACCAACTCATAAGTTCTATGAGCCCAATTATCACAAGAAACAATTGTAGTATCACTAATAGACTATGCATCCTCCCACTAAAGGATTCCTTCTTTATATGGATCAAGCACCTCTGGATCCCAGATGACACATACATAAATCCTATTCTGGTCTTCTTCACTCAAGGGCTCAACATAGGGTGCATATTTTCCATCTTTTAGATCGATAATAACTCTTTCCTCCTTATTTTCAGAGCTTATATAACCCTTGTTGAACCAAAGATTAGCATTATTTACATAGCACCAAGGACGCCCCAATAGAGCTAGGAAGATATCTGACGCTACCAACACTAAAACCTCAAAATCTCTAGTGAACATGACTCCTTGTATGGTAATGGATGCATCTTTTAAAACTCTGATGGGAGTGGCCTTAGTCCAATTAGCCATGAACAATACATTAAAGGATGGCTATAATGGGGGTCTCCCTATTTGTAACCCACGCATCTAAGGTAAGAACATTGACTTTCACGTGCCATTATCAATCAGCATATTACTCAATATCCACCCACCCAAAACAACATTCAAATTTATTTCCTTGTCATAATCTAGGCTATGAGGGGGAAATATTTACATGTAGGATCTCTCCTCCAGTCTCAGTACTTGCGCATAGAGTATTTCCTTTTAACCAATTCCCTAATAGTGGAATGATATTATCCTTACGCAACAATTTAAACACTTCTCTCAATTCATCCATATTAGTTTGGACCATCTTTGATGCCTTCTTTTGCTCCATCTTCCACGATTTCTCCTTTAAATACTATATTTCACCCTGAAGATTCCTAACTACCTTCATGGTCTCCTGGTAAACCTCCTTCTGATGGGTAGGATCTAGGTATCGTGCATGTAGAACCTCCTCCTTAGTGACCGTAGGCCTCTATTGTAATGCTTCTTTTGTGTGCGTTGCTTCAGCGTGGGTCATGATCTTTACCTGCAATGCCTCATATTCTGGTTCCAACTTGGGCATCCATTGATTTTCCATAGCGCATTGTATCCTAACCATCCCTTGCGCCTTTTGTTTTCCTATTTATGATGCTTACTAAGATGCTCATACAAGTACTGGGCACTCCTCATAACTATGATTCTTTCCACATAAAGAACATGTAATATTCTAAGGACATTCACACCTGTAGTGATCAGGAGATCTACATGTGTAACACATTCAGTGCAAGGGAAATCGCATCTTCCACCACCACGACCTCATCCTTGAATCCACCATGGTATCCTCGACCTCTGTCACGACCTGCCTTCAAAACGCCCTTCATTCCACTCATAGCATGCCTGATTGTGATCCCGATCTTGATGCTCGTTATTGTCCTTTAGAGTTATCTGAAACTCTTGTCTATCTGTACACCAATATCTATAGCATCCTGGATCTGACCAATCAGCCGAGCTAGTCTTCTGTGTCATGAGTCATGGACCTGTATATTTTATAGTAGCTTGAAACATTCTTCCTTATCATGTGTTGCAGTAATGAGCAGCAGCTAGCATCATGGTTTAGATGGCATATCTCACAATCCAATAACAATGAGCACACTGATATGTGGGGACAACTATCCTTTGTGTGACCTTCCACTTCATAATTTGTGCACCAAATCCATTGTGCATGCGTCTCATGTGCTAAATTGGTTCCAATAGTTTCTCCAACTTCTTTTCCATAGCTGTGATCTGTGCTTCTAAAAATGGGCTCACCCCAGTGTCTATACTTCCAACTACCTCAACGCATAAGGCTGCTTCAAGTGCTTCACGTGGATTAGTGTATGTTTTATGTGATAGCACCCTCCTAAAAGGTGTAATCAAACCTCCAACAAACCATTGTGCATGTTGGCTTGCATGAATATCATAAGACAACTTAGATAACATTGTTTTGAAACGTGCATCATACTCTCTAACACTCTCAGTAGTTCCTTTCTTGGTACCCTTGAGCTCACTTATACTCTTCTACTTGAACTCAAGGATGTGAAACTCTTTAAGGAAAGCATCTTTTAAAGCTACATAGTCTACGCAAGTTTGATTAGGGTCAAACTTTCTGTACCAACTGTGTGCATGCCCTTGTAACGTAGTATAACATTAACTTGACCTATGCTTAGAAGTAATGATTATTTTTGTGTGCCACAGTATTTCACACATGTGTACATGTTCAGAAACATATTCTATGCCCCTATACTCTGGGAGACGAAGAGACATCTCCATGTAAATATTTTGGGGTTGGTGCAGACCTTGCCCACCTGATCCAGAACCGCCAGTGTTTCCTTTAGCCTCTAGAACCACCATATCCACTAGAGATAGAGCTACCTATACCTCTTGATCCTAAACCTATAGTTGGGGTTAGACTAGAATATGTACTTCCTTGTGTCGCAACTATAGTACTGAACTACACCCCAATAGTTTGTGAAGTGTTACTACTCCTAGAAGATAGTCCAAAAATCTACACGCCTGAATTCTATGCAGATGATACACCCGAAAAGGTACTCCCATATAACAACAATTCCGTTTACACTACCATTTATGTGCCTCTTATAAGACTCACTCCTACTCTCCCACTTCTTGAATTAGCTTAATGATTGTTTGTTGTACTAGATGCTGGAAAACCAAGTGCAAGGGAAATGTTGTTAGGTGGATTTAGATGCATGTCCTTGACCCAGGTTGTCTTTGCTGGCGTGCTTCTTCGTGAGGCCAAGGAGGGTTCCCTTTCATGCTTTCCAAAATGGGGGAGTTCCTGATGCTCAGGTTCCACGTATTCTACGTGAACTTCAACTCCTTCCCAAACTATCTTTCTCCACAATGCCATTTTCTCTGCAACTTCCCGCTGCTTCTCTACCTCCCTCTCACATGCCTCATTATACTTAAGCTACCTTTCCTCTCTCTACCTCTCTGCCACTAGTTCTTCCATCTTTCACCAAGCCTTCTCCTACCCCTGTGCATGGTGGGGTTTAGTTATACATAAATTTAATCTCCAAGTTTAGGGTTACCATCAAAATTTGATCTCCAGTGGAATGCCTTATAGGTAAGTTCCTCTGGGATATTGCAAAAATTGGAATTCAACTACCTCTGGGCACAAATAAGTGGAAATTGAGTACTCCAAGATATAGCTGTTCAAAACATCATAGAACCATGTATCCACAGTGTGAGTCCAAATCAAATCAACATCATAAAGGGCCTAAAATTATTCCTTGTGTCCAGACAAGTGTGTGATACCTCCAATTCTGTTTAGATGCATAATCAACTAGCCACTCGTACAGTTCTATCAGAAAGATAGTGAAGAACCTCTTGTACAAATAGTCATACATATTCTACTCCACCCATGCGCGTGCATCAAATTCAGATCTAGTGCTAAACCTCCATGCATATTCCTCTTCCAGATCATGTGTCCACTTCTTAACACTTGCTAGAGCCAACTAATACGTCTTCATTGTGAACCATCCTGAAAACAACTAAAAAAGAGGTCCCGGAAATAGAACTAATGATGCAGCCTAGAATTCACCAGTAAAATCCTAGGCACATTTGCACATCACTCAGCCTAGACTGAGCGCTCACCCGAAGCATGCAAAGGTACCAGGCCCCTCTTTAGGGATACTGTTGTAGGATGTTAGCATAATGAAGACTTAAATCATTCAGATCCATGACTAATATATCATTCTATAGTGCATGTGTAGATCTCGATCTTAAATACTCCTGAATCACATGATAAAAATAGTGAGATCATTCATGCATTTATAAACTATAACCATGATTAACACTTTGATTCATTCAATAACCTCTATTATATTAAATGCTGTAATTCACAGAAGCTTCTTAAAAAAAGTACAATTGTTTTTCTCGTATGTTCACACTTAGGGGGGAATGTTAGGAATACTTTCGATAGTTCTCACATTTTATATTTATTTGGGTTAATAGTTTGTTATTATACAACTACTAGATTTATGTGATAAATTGTATGATATGAGTTGTTAAAACAACTTGTTATATTAAGTGAGTTGTTATTCGAGCTTTGTTAGGCCTCTTATCTTAAAGGAGATGTAATTTCCTATATAATGACATGCTTTTCTATTGAATACAATACATAGAATTGTTGTTTTGTTTATTCTTTTCACCTCCATTGCTATACTAAGACCCGGTAATTTTTTCCCTTTGACAGGATAGGGGCAAAAGTTTCAATGTTAAGGAGGAGAGGAAAAAGGAATGATCTAAATTTATAAAATATTGGTCACATGGGTCAAAGTGGGGCAAGAATCGACCAAATTGGCCTTTGGATAAATATGAGGAATTGTTCCTTTGTTCCTCCTATTCCTCCCATTTTCACTCAAGCCGCATAATGAGTTGGCATTAGGTTAATTGGGTATTTTGGGCACCCATGGAATGTTCCTTAGTTCCATTGGTTCACTGATTAAATAATTCAACCACAACGAGGATATTTCCATCACAAGGTAGAGTCATTGGTTGAGGTGAGGTAATCAGACACAAGGGATGCAGCTGGAACATTCCAATGTTACAAAAATTTTCTGATCTGGTGACTAATAGAGGTGGGGAATGAAGGGAAAGACATAGTAACAAAGTAAATTTTTAACCAATGTAGGTAAGTTAGGTCCAAACAACACGGTTTGAACTGTTCCACATTTCCTTCGACCACCCGCCTCATTTCCCAAAAGAACAAGAAATGGTCAAGGCCCAGGTGGAACATTCCCCTATTTCCCCTTATTACTTAAAAACCTTACGGGGTCGACTAGGGATAGTCATTTGGTCATAACTTCCACCTTCAAACTCAAAATCATACAAAATTGGTGACATTGGAATCATCCTATCAAAAGATCCATTTTGGTGTCAAGAAATTCATGAAATGATGCTATTTTAGGTGTCAAAAATACAAACAGAGGATTTTGAGGGAAAAATACACATTTCTACAATACAACCACCTCAACAACCAGAATTCATTGCATTATGGTGCCCATGCCTTGTCCTATTTCCACTTGAGATGTTTTATGACTTTTTAAAGAAGAAAAGAAGGCTTCCCATTCTCAAAAATATATAAAGTGATTGCCTTTAGTACTTGGTAGGTTTGATATGGGTCATTTATGGTTGTTTGGTGGCTCCTATTTCTTTGTATCTCTCTCTCATTTTCTATATATGTAAGTGTTTATGCCTAGGAAAAGGGTTCTTATCCCTAGGATTAGGAGCTCTCCTTTGGATTTTTACATTTTCCCCCACCTTTAGACCTTTGTGACCACATAAAACTAAGTTTTGTAAACCTTTTCTTTGTAAATGAAAGTGTTGGTGCTTTTAGTGACATGAAATTTTGGTTTATTACTTTAAATGTAATGCTTTTGATGTGAATCTCCACCCTCTTGATTTATTTTGAATCTATTTAATTGTAAATTATAAAATTATGTGTTTCTTTTGGAATATTGTGTATGTGGTTGCAATTGTGTCTCTACAGGTCATATTTGAACCTTGTTTTAGCTTGGTGCATCACCCCCTTTCATTTTGCAGCATTTTCTCCCTTCTTAATCCTAGTCCCTGCAAATATGTAGTTTATATTTAATTTAGTTGTATTTTGAAGTTATAGTTTAGTTTGTAGTGGGTTGAAATAGAAGTAACTATCCTTATCTAGAGGTTTGTATCACTTAGCAAGATCCCACACTTAGAGATATTCCTATGTTACCCAAAATTTTTGTTGTTCATCCAAGATCAAAAGCAAAGGGCAAAACTATTTGGTGATAACAATGCCAAGTTTCCAAGTAAAACCACATTCAAAGGAAAGAATAATGACATTATGGTTGTTTCTAATGACAGTTTCAATGTTATTTCTCAACCAACTAAGTTTCAACTCCAACCCACCTGCTAGCAGTTTACCTACTTACCTTGTGCCCCAAACATTTTCTTAAAATAATTTCTTGAGTGTAATCTTGTTTCTCTCCATCCACCATTTTTGGTTGACACAAGAAAGTATAAAAGTAATAATTTTTATGTCAATTCTTATAGTGAATATCATTGATATACATTTCACTTTAGTGATAGCTGTCTTAAACTTTTTCATATCATTCAAAATCTCATAAACTATCATGCTATTGAAAGGGATGATCCCACAAAATATTCCACTTCAACCAATGATAATGCTTAAATCAAAATCTCCAATTATTTACTTCCTAAGCATAAAAATGACAAATATACATAAGATGTGCATAATAATTATCATGCGATGCCACCACCTCCCTCTTATGATCACCCCTTAGATGTAATTATTGACACTATCACCCATACATCATCTTTTGCACTACTCATTAATTTCGATGACTCTAATATAGATGACACACTTATCTCTGATACTTTATCTATTCATATCTCTATTAATAAAGTACCTCTATGTGGTGTTTTGGTTTACCCACATAACAAATATAATGTATAAATCTCACACTACTTCAATCTCTTGGCATTTCTACAAAAACTCTCACATTTGATGCTAATCCTCATAATCAACATATTACTCTACCCATCATTGTTGGTTCTATCACTACTATAATATCATTATTGGTTTTTTCTAATCTTAGTTATGGTGCCATTTGTTTGGGTGTCCTTTGGATACACGCTCTTTGGGATATTAGAATATTCCTTTTGACATCCACCAATGTGTTATGTTTATCGAAAACCAACAATTTTCCAACATTCAAGGTATTCCTTCTGAGGCTTCTTCTCCTAGTTTTCCTAGGACTTCTAATACAATTTTTACCCCTATACTTGATGCATCTATATATATGCCTTTTTCCTCACACAATTTCCCTCACAACTATAGTCCTCCTAGGTTTATCCCTAGGTCTGTGGTCCTATCTGTCACTTCTCATAGCTCTATCTCCATTAGGTCCCCTTAATAGGCCCTTGGTTGCACACACTTCATTGAATGGATCTAACTTTCATAAGTTTTGTTATAGGCCTTCAGTTGCTCATGCTTCCTCTCACATCTTTATCTCTCCTAGGTCTCCTAATAGGCCTTTGGTTTCACACACCACTTCTCATGGCTCTATCTCTCCTAGGTCTCTCTTGATAGGCCTTCGGTTTTAAATTTTTTTTCTCATGGTTCCTCCACTCACAAGGCTCTATTTATGTCCTCTATTGCACATTCACTCTCTAATGTTTCCAAAATTACTTCAAGTTCCCATAGTTTGTATAGGAGTATTCACTCTTCTATCCCTCCACAAATGTATTCTACTTCCCATATATTGTTTTCATCCCCTGGACCCTCTTTTGCAACCATTACCCCTATTGTACCTCTTACATTTGAGTCACCTCCTTCTACACAATTGATGTCTTCACCTTCATGACCACTTTATTTTCCTCATTTAAAGGATCTCATTGGATAGTTCAATGTTACCTCTCTTCCATGTACATACTCAAGTAATTTAAAAACAAAAAAAACATTAGAACATAATTTCAAAACACTAAAACATTTATATAGTTGCAAAACTAAAAAATCATGACCTGTACACTTTGTTTGAGTCGTTAGAACTTTACATTATACATGTTATTTGTCTCTTTAGTTTGCTAGATATCATACTTCTTTACTCTTTGATAAAATGTATTCATGAGGTATTTTGAGCTTGATGCAGGACATCCATAGAGTAGTACATGATGACATATGTTTGTAGGTACTTTACATAGACTACCTATACATTTGGGGGGAATCTATTTTACATTGCATCCATGTGTTATTGTTTTATTATAGTTCCTTTATACTTTATAATCATGTCTGATTATATATATTGTGTACATGTTATCTTTTGATATAACAAGACTAACACATGTGTCTTGTGCAATTTTGAATTTTTTTTTTCATATATTAAATATTATATTATATCATCATGTTCTAGAACACTCTTATTTCATGCATACTTGCATGTGTGTGTGCATTACTGCCTACTTCTTTTCATGTTTTATGGCCTATGTACCTTGATTGTCTTGTGAAACCATTGGCGTCCCATGTCTTTGGTTTTGTGCCTATCTTCTTTTCTCTCACTTTCTCTTATTTGCAATCCTATAGGATTTGATTGTCTTATGACACTATGGATGTCCCATGTTTGTGTCTTTTTGAATTTTTGTGACATTTTTTGTATACTTATATTTGATTTCACTATTATTGTACTTGTCTTCTCTTATATGTATTGTACTTATATTATTATCATCTATATGTTTTTGTCTATTGCTATTACTGAATTTTCTTACACGTCATGGTTACCACCATGTGCAAATGCATTATTTTGTACATGTACTAGTTATTCAAGGTGTCTCTTTAGCATTATACACTCTCCTATAGTTTCACACACACACACACACACACACACACACACACACACACACACACACACACACACACACACACATTGCATGAGCACACATATTTTATTTTGAGATAAGTTCTCAACATGATTTTCACACATGCCTCAAAAGAGGGGGCATTCATATGGGTATATTTTAAACGTAAAGTAGATACGATTAGAATTTTACGGTAACATATAGGTACAAATAGGGTATAGGTACTCAGAAATATAGTCAAATACAAAAATTTAGACATAAATTAATATGGTTAATATTGTACATAATGGTTAGGACTGTATGTATGGTCTTGACCCTCCCATGTGTTTTTGGTATATCAACTTTCTCAGTAGTTTGATATTTTCAGCCACAACCTCAATTTTTTGGCACAATTTCATATTTAATTTAGATCAGTAAAGGGGATATGAAGTAATTCAATCATTCACCACAACATTTAGTTTCTATCATAGTTTTAGGAATCTTGGGGTGTAAGTCTCCTTCCTTTATAAACATTTCAGTACATTACAATTTAGATTTAATCATGTGGTACATGGGAATTGCATGATGAACTAATTCTCTTTTCTATGTTATGTCCTAATATTAATAGAATTGGACCTAGATCCATCTATAATGGTATGATCTATGGGGTTATGGAAGGTATCAAAGTATATAAGTTCTTTTTAGGAAGAGTTTCCTTTCCTTTTAAACTAAAAGGGGAAGATATCATAGAACTTTGATACCCAATATTATTCCTTAGTGGGGTGTTTTGAAAATTCATTCTTATTCTTATCTCCTCATCATTTTGTGTTGGGTTATATGTACCTAACACTCTAATTTCTAATTGGAACAATTGGGGATTGATCTCCCCCAATCCTTTGGAAAAGTTCACTAAATTCAAGAATGCAAATCTTCGAGTAAAATAAAAGAGAAAGAGTTTCTCCCACTGTAAATAAATAGGTGTATTCCTTCATTACTTGCATCTCTTTCAGTTCATTCTAATGAAAACGAAATATTTTTTTACAATTTATATTTGATTAAAGTTCAATTATTTATTTTGGACATTGACTACACTTTGTATTACAGGTTTCATCATGGATCATACCAATACCAAACACGACAAGATACTTCAAAATAAACTCCAAGTGAAGACAAAGTGTGCCTACAAAATCAAGTATATTTTCCTTTAAGCATGTAATTTCATTTCATACTTAAAGGGGGGAAAATGTAGACTCTAAAATTTGGAAATTCTCCTATTTTTCACAATACACTCTTGTTAAGATAAATACAATCTTCTCATTCTTTCTTGGCACATTCTAAGGTATATTATTTAGCTTATTTATCCTTGTACAATGACATGTCATCAAAATTTGAGAATATAATGTACACAATCTATTATAAGCACAATGGAATGAGGGGGGGTGGGTGAATCAATCCTACAAATTACTTATTTCATTTACCATTAATTGCATCATTCATTAACATCCATTCATTCACATACATTTAATGAGAGATTATGAGGTGTGCACCATAAATTCAAATAATCATAACACATGAGAAGAACTCATAGACACAAGATATAATTGGGAAACCCTCATGGGGAAGAAAGCCCACTAAAAATATGCTTATATTACACAAAGAAAAAAGGTTTATTGAATCACCAAAAAACACCAACCCCTAGTTTAGTAGGGAGCCAACCCTACAAGGAACACCAATCCCTAATTTAGTGAAGCACCCACTCCAGAATGAGGCTACAACCACCCAAGATGACCAAACACCAACTAAACCACATGAATATGATGATCTATGAATTTTATTACTGCTACAACTGATTGAGATCTCTAATTCAGCTCACACAATCTTCTTCATATCGTCATTCCTCTAGCTTTCTCTATCTTCTTCCTCTTGTAGACACCAAAATTTGGTATCGCTACCCTTGATTTCCTGCGTTCACATTTTCCACTATAGTCCTAACTAGACCCATTTAATATAATTTCATTTCATGACCATCTACTATCTCATCACCTTTGATTATTAATCAATTCTTGTCAATTTAACCTAAATTAGCTAACTATCCCTAATTAGCTTTCATCTCTCCCTATTTGCTAGTTACTTTTAATTAGATTTATTTGGGATGATTTTATCCCTAACCACCTACATATATGTCAATAATTTTTTTATAGATTTTATCCTACCCATCTTTATCTCCTATCTACCCATGACACTTCCCCAAACAACCCTTTCCCACCAACATGCTTTAAAGCATTTATCCTAATCCTTAAAGCCCCATATCTTGAGTAAATCAATGATTTTACCATCTAAAGAATGGTTTCCTATAGTCGGTGGTGACGCAGCTTGGTCACCGTCAACCCTCAACCCTATAAGAATGATCTCTCCCCCCTTCTAAAATGAGATTTAACCCAAGATTTGCTAAATTGCATGAACGTATCTTGACTATGAGTAATTCTGCTGCTATGTTAACCCTATTATAGTCGATTAGAGCTTGATTTCATAACACGTCCATGATTTTTGGAGGTTTACTTCAATTATTTTCTTATCTTTGTTATGATATATATCGTTATTATTATCTTTCAACATGTAACATCTTGTAGGTTCAGTTACTATCGTGACTTCATTATCAACTTGTTCTCTCAGTCATTTTTCTTGCAGGTTTCTCATTTAGAATATCCACCTTCAGATTTTTGTTGTACTGCCCAATTCACCATCACCCCATCCAAGTTGTCATCGACCTAGTCCTGTGTCACCATACTTTCTATTTCAAATTCCTCTCAGTGTCTACTTCTACTCTTGCATTACTTCCAGACTCCAAATATGTCATCTTGCTTGTCTAATCCACTATGTTTTCAGTCTAATTCATCCTAATCCTTGTTATCTTGCATCCCTTTAATCTCTTTATCTCATACCTCCTCTACAGGTTGTTATTAGTATCCTCATGTTTTTGTGATCTCCCTTTGCACTCAGATTCTTGCATATATGCATTTAGATCTTGTTGTCTAGATCCACCAACTTAGGTCTCCATCAACCTACCTCTATGTAGTTTGGGTCACCATCGACCCATCCAGGTAAGTTTATTTTAAGTTCATTTGGAATAGATAATTGATTTTTCATCTAATTTTACTACTTTTAGATTATGTTATTCATCATTTTCTGCATGCAATCTAGCCATATTTCGTTTGTATCACTTTATTTTATCAAACAAGGCTTGAAATCCGTGAAATAAAGCAAAACACTTTTTGGAACCGACTTCGTTGGGCATCCCCTATATATACCATGTAATCAATTTTCCTCTTAGTTCTTGTTTTACAGGTTCATAGAATTTGTAGTGAGATCATTCACTTTGTGCTCATCTTCTTTCATCCATAACATATGTGAGGTACCCTAAACCCTCCATTTTTTGAGTTATTTAGTTTTCTTTAGTACTAGATCATTAAATTGGAAAGGAACAAAAAAATTAGATCAATATTCTGGCATGATCGGTGAGACCACCCTTTATGTGATTCCTTGCATTTCTTGTTATTTTTTGTGTCTCTTTTGTCTTCTACTAACACTGTAGGTAAAATATTTTTTTTTCTTGTTTGAGTTTCACTTGATTACTTGGATCACTCTTCACTCGAGTCTTCTTGAAGATCAGATAAAAACAAAAAGTGTCCTCCAAGTATTCTCCATTATCCCTTATTTTCTCTTTTTGCATCACATTTTCCTTCCTTGTGTGTGTTCTCATCAAAATTTCACATTTGGATTTGTCTTAAAAAGAACCCTTTACATCCTTTCTTGAAAACATAGCTTAAGTAAGGGTTAATTATTTGCATCTCACATTCTATCACACAACCAAAATTCACACATCAATCTACACATATAGACATCTTCCTACTTAGTGGAATGATTGGGATTTCATCACCCAACAAGAAGCTGTTGTGGTATTCTGGCCACGTTGGAAACTCTATACAGACTCGGGACTAATGCACCTTTGGGTATATTGAGGACTCCCCAACCATAACAACCTGAAACCAACTCTAGATTTCCATTTCCTAGGTACCTTACTTATCCATTCCCTTTTTATTTTTCCACACCTTTTTAGTAAATAAAAAAAACCTTGTGTTTTATTTTCTTGATTTAGTCAGTAAACTTTGTGTTTGTTTCATGTCCATAGTTACTCGTTTAGTAGCCAAAAAAATGGAACAATTTTTTTCCTCAAACAGTTATGTTGTCTCATCTCAACAAACATCTACCATGACCAATGTCTCATATGTACCCTTGGTTACTTCCTCCGTAGGCACCCAACCTCTCATCAATGTTTGTCACCAAGGATTTTTTTTCAAACTACTACCATAGATGAGACTAATCCTTTGTTTTATCATCATCCCATTCCATTGCGACAAGCCACCCCTCCATTTCCTACATCTAAACCTTTTGGACCTCCTATTATCCCTTGTGGTGTTTTAGAATTCCAAGAGCTTGTTGATGCCAATCTAATAGCTCTTCAAGAATAATTCTTAGGAAGTCAACTCAACTTCATGTTAATGGTTCACCACTTCAAAATCATTATCCTTATTAGTCAAATTCTGAAATCACCCAACAACTTGCCACAGACCAATGTGATTTTGCTTCATCCTCTACCAATCCACTACATCATCAAACCAATAAGTTATTCACACCCATTCCTCCCCATCTTCCCCCAATCAACACAACTATCACCACAACTATTCCCATTACCTCTTCAGCCACTATCATCACTAGTGTCCATACCCAAATTTTGTATCCCATATATGGACAACATAACTCTTCTTTTCCTCCCATGTCACACGTACATATAATTTATTCCCAACATCCACCTACGAGTGCTTTGTATTATGTGGTGTCTAATCCACCTCATCAACAATTTCATCCTATCCACACCTACATTCCCACTTGTCATTTACCACAATAGCCAATCCAATCCCAAAAATTGCAACATCAACCATTACAACAACCTTCTTATCAAATGATTCCTCAAACCCCCACACATCCACAAACTTATCATGCTACTTTTCATGCCACATCATCACAATCCTAGCCTATCATCACATTGAATGATCCTATCCATACCTTAATGAATATGTTGGCTATTCTATAGTCCGCTACCTTGGGAACCAAGGTTACTTTATCTTATGAGAAAATATGTAATGAGCCTATTCATCCATTGGTTCCAATCAAACCTTACCAACCTCATTTGGAGCTTCCCAAGTTTATCATGTTCAATATTAAGGAATATCTCCAACAACATCTCCATGCATTCAAGCACATATGTTACCTCATCATACATGATCAAGAACTTATGCTTCCCACCTTCCCTATGTCCTTGGCTGGTCCAATACTGGATTGGTATAATAGGATTCCTCAAAATTCCTTATTCTCCTTCACCCAACTCTTGCAATTGTTCTTAGAGCACATTTCAATTAATATTATGCACAAAATCAACATCAATGAATTATATGCCATTAGATAGTTCTTTGACGTGTTTATTATAGATTTTTTTGCATGATGAAGTGGCATTATAAACCAACTATCATTTACTCTTCTGTAAAATGAACTCATCGAAATCTTGTCACGTTATTGTGTGAAGCATATTTCTTCTACATTGCAAATCCAATCTTTCCAAACATTTGAATAATCCTTCATGATGGCTCATAAACTCAAAACTCGTGCCCTTGAGAAAGGACAAATAAAACTTAAATCAAACAAACCCAAAGCTAATTTCATCAAACCATCTGCACATAATTATAAATCTAAGAGTGCAGAAAATGTCATGGTTGTCAAGTCTTCTTCTGCACCTACATCTAGCACGTTTCCTCAACAACGAGCCCTAGAAAAATGGCCAACTATATTCCCTTGGGAGAATCTTATAGTTAAATATTTAACAAGTTAATGGTGGTTAATCTTATCACTCTTCCTCCTATCTGACCATTTGTTGAGTCTAGACCAAAACCTGTATGGTATTGTGAGGACCATTACTATAAATACCACCAAGTCCAAGGACATGATATAGAGAGGTGTTGAACCTTTAAAGATCTATTCCAGAGACTCAGTGACCAAGGTTATCTTCAAGTGGAAAATCCTAATGCATCCCCTAACCAACCACTTGAAATCTTTAAACAACCATTTCCTGACTATGCACCAACAACTCAAGCCACCACTTCTTCAACATCCCAAGTGCCCAACACTCATACTATAAACACTATCCATGCCATTGATCAAGATCATACCCCATCTATAACCTCACCTTCTTCATCAACTATCACATCCACTTCTTTAGAAATCATTCCTACACCTACCAACCTATAAACACTTGTCCCCATAACCACATTAGTCATAACCACATATATGTCGACATCTATTCCCACATCCACATATGTTTCATCTTCCCCATTTGCAAGCATATCAATGATGCCCCTTTAAACATTTATGAAATAATCATTCCCACCTATTTCTACATCCACCATTAAAACAATACCTACACCCACTTCATCACCTACATCTACTTCATCACTTATCACATCCACTTTGTTAGATTCGAATAATTTATCCACATATATCCCACCTTCACCCATTTTTTGTCATGCAAATGCGCAACAGGGAAATTACAAGTTTTCAAGCACGATAACTATACCCCTGTGGTGAAATTTTTATGTTTTATCATTCCTAGGCACCTCGGGTCAAATATGTTAGTCTGATCACCCCCTATTTGATGTCAAATTTGTCCCCTAAGTGATTTAGGAAAATCTATCCATTCCCCCTAGGTGATTTCAGGGAGTTCTGAAAAGATGTTATCTTCTGGCAGTATTGGGAAGGGCTATCGCTGGCCTTCCTAGGATTGGATCGACCACCATGGAGCGGAACAGAAGGGAAAAATTAAATATGTAGGGGAATTGAATACCTTAGAACATAATGGAAATGATTTTGGAAGGTTTTGAGAAATTTTAAAAGACTTGGAGCAGTCTAAGTAAAAACAGGGTTCACAAGCCTATGCAGTACTGTCGACACTAAAATTTTCCTCCGTAATTTCTATTTCATTAATGTATGAATATGATGTTATTAGGTATAATTAGTAGTAGCATCTGATAGAAGATAACGGCACCGTCAGTACGGTGCCGCCAATAATGTGGAGTACGGTAACAGTCAAAGTACAATAGGAATGTTGTAAAAAGTAAATATTTGTCGTAAGTGGTCCGGTAATGTTAAAATGTCAAAGTTTGGGTAATTAGAGAAGTAGGGTCTACATGATTAGGAATTAGAAATATTATATTTGTAATAAAGACAAGGAGTGAGGTCATAAATATTTTGTGTATTTTATTTGTAAAAAATCTAACCGATGTAAAATGATAAGGTTTATCTTATCTTAACAGATAAGCTTACATGTAAAGATAAGAGTTAAGGTATGGAATATGATTCGTCAGAGTGGATTTCTTATCCTATCTTAGAGATAAGATGGATAAGCCTGGAAGTTCTATAAATAGAGAGGCCACCCTCTCATTTAGCATAGAAGGAAGTAGTGAGAAATATTGTAGGAAGTGTGCGAAGGAAGCCATCAGTTTAAAGGTGTGTTGAAGAAGCCATTAAGAGGTGTAATTGTAAAGTTTCTCCCATAGTCTTGGTGAAAGGCAAGTGAAGTCAATAACACTTGAAGTACCTCGTGGGTGAGATTGTAACAGTTTCATGTTAATATTATAATTTATTTTGATATTTCAGATTTGTCATCATTCTGTCTTATCATAGTCGATGGTATTCTTGTGTTATGTTGTTGTTTTATTTCCAGATTACATCCACCAAACTAAAGGCTGTGCATTAGTAAATAATCATAGCACGAGGAGTTCCCGGTGAAGAATTATCATAGTGCTGGATTGGTGATGACATTTTGGTTCTGTTGCCGGGACCATTCCTCGTTGGTGGATTTTCTGGAGAGATATTCCCACTTAGTCAAAAATCAATTAGAGGGTAACCTTGTTTATACTGTGCATAGTAGTTACCATGGTAAAGTCATTTTTGCCATGAATAGTAGTTACCATGGTAAAGTCATTTTTGCTGGAATAGTATTTACCGCAGTAAAGTCACTTTTTACCATGAATAGTATTTACCGCAGTAACTTCACTTTTTACCGTGAATAGTATTTACTGCAGTAACTTCACTTTTTACCGTGAATAGTGTTTACCACAGTAAAGTCAGTTTTTACCACAGTAAGTCAAGTTTTACCATAGTTTACCGTGGTCATTTCTATTTTACTGTAGAAAGGTGTAAAGTCACTTTCTAGTATAGTGATTCCAATTATTTGTACACATAAGTCTTGTTGATTGTACTTGTGAGTTGGTATTTCATGGTGGTTACTTTTGAAAATGGGAAAGATTCCTATTTTTTCAGCTCAATCTAATGAAGATGCTTCTTCTTTCATTCAAGAGTTTAAGCGATCTTGTATTTGTAATGGCCTTATAAGAAGGGAACAATGGACTGAATTTTTTCCTACCTTTTTAGATGGTTCAGCACTTAGGTGGTTTGAAACACTAGGTGATAATGTGAAAAATTCATGGGATTTATTAACTGAAAGTTTTCTTGAAGAATTTGGTGAACAACAGAAATATGCAGATCTCATGATCGAGATCACAAAGCTATCCCAAGGAGAGAAGGAGAAGATAAGGGATTATCATGCTCGTGTTCTAGAGCTAAGGAGGAAGCTCGATGCCCAGATCCGGAAGGAAGGACTACCGGATGGGTTGATGAATGGCGTGGATAATTTCCTCTGTAAGCACTTCATTCTTGGGATGAAGCCAGAGATCAGACAACGAGTGAAGTATGACCGCCCAGCTACCATTGAACAAGCAAAGGAGATTGCAAGAAGGCAAGAAGAAAGCATGGAAGAGGAGCCCAAAGAAATTGTTGCTAAAGTAGAGCCTACACCAGCACCTTTGGTCCAGAATCCACAACCACTCCCGGTGAGCACAAATATTTCTCCTAGTACATCTACTGAGTATGAAGACTGCTCAAAAAGATGGGTCAGTTAACTATTAATCTTCTTCAAGGAAAGGAATTTAGTTCTCAGGGAGGAGATAGAGGTCCAAAAAGAAATATTTCTGAAGTTGTTTGTTATGGTTGTTATAAAAAGGGTCATTATAAGTATAATTGTCTAGATAGAGCTTCTACATCTGGTAAAGGAGATAATGATAAAGGAAAAGCACCTGTGAATTCTTTTGATGTAGTAGATAAGAGTAGAAATAATGAAGTAGATGTGTTTGTAACAAAAAGAAAGAAAGAAAAAGATAATCAAGATGGAAATGATCCTAAGAAGATGAAAGAAGAAACTAGTAAGAAACATAGGAGAAGAAAGTTGGGTGTGCAGGATTTTCTGATTTCACAGGGGCAAGGACCATACTCCATCTTGGAAGATCTGTCCAAAAGGCCTGTAAATATTACATATGGTCAACTCTTGGCTATGTCTTCTGAGAAGAGGCGGGAGTTGCGAGGTGGACTCAATGCTCGAAGAAGGAAGGAGGTTGAGGTCCTTGTTTTGGAGGCAGAGGCAGATCCCTATGCTCCACAAGCTGAGGTATTATGTAATGGTATTTCAATTCATGATGTCTTAGTTGATGGAGGTGCTGCAGTTAATGTAATGACCGAGTATGTAATGAATATGTTGGGTTTAAAAATTGATCGCCCTTCAACACTTATGTTAAGGTCATTAAATAAAGGAAAAACTAAACCAGAAGGTGTAGTTTCAAATGTGGCAATATCTGTTATGGGTGTGGTATGTGTGGTAGACTTTCAGGTGATGAAAAATGGTACTATTGCGTACCCAATGCTATTGGGAAGACCATGCAAGAAACTACTGGAATGAAGGTTTCATGACACTTGGACGTGGTAGAGAGAGGGTGAAGATAAATGTGATCCCTCGACATCATAAGGCAGAACCTGTGGATTCAAGTGATGAAACTGATGATTGGACATCCTCTGATTACTCTAGTACCAGTGAAGTGGACACTAAAGATGAAGAAAGCAAGGTGGATGTTTCAGTCATGGATATCCTTCCAGTCACACCAACTCATGACCCCATAAAATTATCTGAAGAAGAAGTTGATGATCGTCTCCAACAAATAAATATTGGTGATGCTGTGATGGAGAGTGAGAAGGAATCCTACCTCCATCTCTTTCGAAGGTACATACACCTATTCACTTTTGATTACAAGGAACTCCATCAAGTAAGTTGGGTAGAACATTGTATTGAGCTGGTAGATGGTGCTAAGCCCATAAAGCAAATGCCATATAGAATGAATCCTAATTTTTCCAAGACTGTAAAAGAAGAAATAGATAAGTTGCTTGATGCAGGATTCATATTTGCTGTGGAGAATTCAGAATGGGTTTCTCCCATTGTGATCTCAATAAAAAAGAATGGGAAGCTACGCATTTGTGTTGATTACAGGAAGCTCAATAAGGCAACAAAGAAGGATCATTACCCTCTTCCATTTTCAGAGCAGATCTTGGACGAAGTAGCTAGCCAGGAGTGCTATAGTTTTGCTGATGGATATAGTGGCTACAACCAAGTTCGTATAGTAGAGAAAGATCAGCTGAAGACCACGTTCACCACTCCTTGGGGAACACTTGCTTATAGAGTTATGCCTTTTGCGTTGTGTAATGCTCCAGCAACATTCCAGCGTTTGATGAATAGGGTGTTTGAACCCTACATTGGGACCTTCATCAGAGTATTTCTGGATGATTTTTGCATCTATGGGAGCAAGTTGGACCACCTGCACCAAATGGAGACAACATTTCAAAGGTTAGATGAAGCACAAGCCTCACTAAACCCTACAAAGTGTGTCTTTGGATGTTCTAAAGGCGTTCTGTTAGGGCATGTTGTATCCAGAGATGGTATTGGTACTGATCCTGATAAAGTTTCAAAAATCAAAGATTTACCATTTCCTCTTAATAGAAGTAAGTTGAGATCATTTTTAGGCCATGTGGGTTACTACAGAAGGTTCATCAAGAATTTCTCAAAGAATGCACAGCCACTAACCCAGTTCTTGAAGAAGGATGTTACTTATGAACCAGGAAATAAGGCGCATGAAGCTTTTGGACAATTGAAGGAAGCCCTGGTGTCTTCACCTATTTTGAAGAATCCAGATTGGAGCAAGCCATTCATTGTGTACACTGATGCCTCAGATGTAGCACTAGGAAGTACTTTGAGCCAAAAGGATGAAAATGGGAATGAACATCCAATTTACTTTGGGAGCAGACAAATGAGCAGTGCTGAGGTAAATTATACTGTAACTGAAAAAGAGGCTTTGGCTATCATTTTTGTTGTAAAGAAGTTTAGAAATTATTTGCTAGGGCAAAAATTTCTAGTTGTAACAGATCATCAGGCTCTAAAATATATTGTAAATAAGCCTAACCCATTAGGGAGGATATCAAGATGGATAATTTTGCTACAAGAGTTTGAATTTGATATTATAGATAGGCCAGGAAAGAAGCATGTCAATGCAGATGCACTCTCTCGAGCCTATGATGGTTTAGGATCATCTTGTGATGTTGATGATTTCCCCGATGTAGCATTGTTATCCCTTGACACAATCCCTATTGAATACATAGATATTTGGAATTATCTGAATGAATTCAAGTTTCCTGATGGTGCCAATGCAAAGACTAAGAGAAAGATTACTCAAGCCAGTTGTCCATATTCTATTCTGCATGAAGTATTATTTCAAATAGGACCTGATGGACAGTACAAGAGGGCAGTTGGACGTGATCAAGGGAAGGAACTGCTAGAAGAATTCCACAATGGTACATGTGGAGGGCACTTCTCTGGACAACTTACAACAAGAAGGATCTTGGATGCAGGTTATCACTGGCCCACTCTTTTTAAAGATTGTTATAATTATTGTAAGACATGTGATATTTGTCAAACACATGGTAACCGTAAGACTTCATCAGCTCCATTATGTCCTATTCTTCCCCTTGGTCCCTTTGAAAAGTGGGGAATAGACATTTTAGGTCCACTTCCAACTACATCACGCCAAAATAAGTATATTGTAGTTGCCACAGATTATTTAACCAAGTGGGTTGAAGCTAGGCCATTGAAAACAACTTCCATGGATGAAGTGGCAAGGTTCATGTATGAACGCATTGTCACCAGATTTGGTTGCCCATTAGAAATTGTAACAGATCAAGGAAGCCACTTCATTAATGAGGTGGTAGAAGCCCTAGTCAATAAGTTTTCTATTAAGCACATGAAGGCAACAACATACAAGCCAAGCATAAATGGATAGGTGGAACGAACAAATTTTGTGTTGTGTCAAATTCTAGCAAAAGATGCAGCCTTGCAGGTACATAAATGGGATAAAAGGATTCATGCAACATTGTGGGCATATAGGGCAACATCAAAGTCAGCAACAGGATACTCCCCATTTCAGTGGGCCTATGGTATTGATCCAGTTCTTCCTATTGAGTTTGATATTCCCACTATGAGAGTTATGAAAAATGAAAGGATGGATGAAAGTGATTCAGTAAAAGAAAGGTTGGTACATCTTCATTTTCTGGAGGAAATGAGAGAAATAGCAAAAGATACAAGCCATAAGAAGAAAATGAAGCAGAAGGAATACTTTGATCAAAAGATCCGGTGGTCTCCATTTCATGTGAATGACTTGGTTCTAGTATATGATTCCAGATACAAAAAAGAAGACAGAGAAAATTTCTTCCAAAATGAATGGGGCCCTACAAAATAGCAGCTGTGCATGAAAATGGTACGTACCGACTGGAGGAATTGGATGGCACTCCCATTATGAAATGGGTCAACCACGACAAGTTGAAGATTTTCCAAGCACCAGAATAGTCTGCTCCGAGGACGGAGTAGAAGCTAGGAAGGGGGAAGATGTCGACATTAAACTTTTCCTCCGTAATTTCTATTTCATTAATGTATGAATATGATGTTGTTAAGTATAATTAGTAGTAGCGTCTGATAGAAGATAACGGCGCCGTCAGTACGGTGCCGCCAATAATGTGGAGTATGGTAATAGTCAAAGTACAATAGGAACATTGTAAAAAGTAAATATTTGTAGTAAGTGGTCCAGTAATGTTAAAATGTCAAAGTTTGGGTAATTAGAGAAGTAGGGTCTACATGATTAGGAATTAGAAATATTATATTGGTAATAAAGACAAGGAGTGAGGTCATAAATATTTTGTGTATTTTATTTGTAAAAAATCTAACCGATGTAAAATGATAAGGTTTATCTTATCTTAACAGATAAGCTTACATGTAAAGATAAGAGTTAAGGTATGGAATATGATTCGTCAGAGTGGATTTCTTATCCTATCTTAGAGATAAGATGGATAAGCCTGGAAGTTCTATAAATAGAGAGGCCACCCCCCTCATTTAGCATATAAGGAAGTAGTGAGAAATATTGTAGGAAGTGTACGAAGGAAGCCATCAGTTTAAAGGTGTGTTGAAGAAGCCATTAAGAGGTGTAATTGTAAAGTTTCTCCCATAGTCTTGGTGAAAGGCAAGTGAAGTCAATAACACTTGAAGTACCTCATGGGTGAGATTGTAACAGTTTCGTGTTAATATTATAATTTATTTTGATATTTCAGATTTGTCATCATTCTGTCTTATCATAGTCGATGTTATTCTTGTGTTATGTTGTTGTTTTGTTTCCAGATTACATCCACCAAACTAAAGGCTGTGCATTAGTAAATAATCATAGCACGAGGAGTTCCCGGTGAAGAATTATCATAGTGCCGGATTGGTGATGACAGTACACATGCCTAAAACAATTGCTGGGCTTCAGAAGAAGATTTAGGGAGTTCCAGATGGAGTTAGGAGTAAAAAAAATCACCAAAAATAGGATTCTAAGAACTACATGAAGGTGAAATCATATTTTTCAAAAAACCTTGGCGCATAGGATTTCCAAGTAGTTGTTATTAGGCACAAGTGGAGTCTCAAAAAAAACTCCATTTTTTTAGGGATTAGATGGATAAATAAAGAAATGATACCCCAACCATTGGATTTAAAATTCCATTTCCAATCAGGGTCATATAAAATTTCACCAAGAAATTCCACCAGGAGCTCAATTTATAATCGTTCCAAGTTACCCTCTCAAAGTTAGTCCATGACTTAGTCATTTTTTGGGAGGACACGAGTAAGAACCAGGAGCTTGGCAGGATTTCATGTCCCTGATGTCCCTAAGGTCAGGTAAAACAACCCTTGAAAAATTATCCCAGCCCCCATGTGACCTCAAGACTTGACAGTTTAGCCCTTAGGTGCATTTTTTGGAGCATCCATTCCCTGCCGTCGAATCAAGTGCCACGTGTCAGCTCTAGAACCACCATGGAAACTGATATCCCTCACATCCCTAAGTTCAAAGACATAAAGCATGGAAAAATGTTCCCAAACCCTATGGTGAGTCTTTTGGTCACCCACGTGATTGACTTTTAGCTCCCAGGTGCATTTTTAGAGCATTCATTCCCTGTCGTCGGATGAAACACCACATGTCAGCTCAAGGACCACCGTGGAAACTGATGTCCCTTATGTCCCTAAGGTGAGGGACATTAGACATGGAAAAATGCACCTATCCCCCATGGGGAGTCTTTTGGAAACCCACGTGACCTACTTTCATCCCCGAGCTGCATTTTTCGAGCAAATCCACTATTGTCAGATTGAGGACACATGACATCACCTTGACCACTGTGGAAATTGATGTCCCTCACATCCCCGAGGTTAGGGACATAAGGGGAAAATTTTTTTCCTAGCCCCTCCATGTGTATTTCTTTGAAAATTTAAATCCAATACTTATTCATTTCGTCCCCCTCATTTCTCCATCACAGCTTCATACCTTGCCATGGCTCCGTGCATGATTGTCCAGAAACCCGGTCCACCATTGTTACTCCAAACCAGCTCTGCCATGGCCAGATAAACACCCAATCCATGAAAATACACATATTTAAGGGGAAGCAATGATCAAAAATGCTGAAAAGATGAAGAATGAGATGAAAATGATGGTTTTTTGCCAGATAACCGTGAAGTCACTAGATCGAGAAATCTTCATATCTCACAAGATACACATCAGACCAAGGTTTTGTCTTCTATGTACTTCCAAAAATTTCAAGACAATCATGATGCAACCAATAGGAGGTCAAATGGTGCTATGAATCATTTTCTACAACAAAAATACCACTTTCTACACTAGGCCACATTCGTTATATTTCCCATCATTCCGACAATGGAAAAGAGATAAAAAATTACACACGAGCTCCAAATGAAAAATATATCACAATGGAGTTGTTTTCATTACGAATGGAGACATAAACCAGACCTGCAAATTTCAAGCTCCATTAATGGCTGCAATTGTAGCTCTGTGCCCAAAGCCACTGCCAGGTGAAAATTTCAAAATTTATTTCCAAGTATTCTAGTGGGAAAAACTATGTAAAATTTGAAGGGTGTGATCGTAAAGACAAGATAAGTCCCAAAAAGTATGTTCCATCGCAAATAAAGCACTAGAAACACACCTTCTAAAAATAAAAAGTTTTCCTATACATACTTGCTATGTCTGGAAAGTCATCATCAAAAGCAGTTGAGACAAAGGCACCGCGCATTGAAGATCACGAGGAAGCCAAAATGACTGTTCAAAGAAGAAAACAATGAAAATTACCACTTACTTAACATAGTAATTCACCCCAAGAAGCAGTCAAAGGAAAGGCAGTGTGCATAGGATTGAATGAGGGAGTTCATCACATTACAATGGTCAAGAAGAGAAAAAAATCACCTTGCACTACAAATAGTAAGATTTCCATCCAGAAACTTACTATCCATAGCAGGTTATTCTTAAAGGGAAATTTTGGCACAATGAGGTATAGAGAGATGATCATCTTCAGGAACTGGACAATGTTTTTCAGCACTCACCACTTAGTTTTGATCACAAGTATATCATACGAAGGTTAGGAGTTGTGGTCATTAGCGGATCATCTCACTCAACTTGGCAAGCATTCACAAGATGATTTGATGGAGTTTCATATTGTGCAATGAGTTTGAAGATTCAAAGTTTCATTGCATAAGATATTTCAATCAACAGGGATCATCAAACATCATTAGGGGCAACATATTCTCCTCTTCTCACTCTTCCCTCTCCCCAACTTTCTCTCTCTTCAAATGTTCTAATTATTTGTTGGGGTTTGAAATTTTTGATATGCCTTTAAGTCACCCAAAATTGAATTTAGAAACATAATGTAAATTAAGTCACCTTGATTTTATAAAAGGGACTTAAATACTTTGGTAGGAATATGAATAGTCTAAAGTTAGAAATAAGGCATATGGAGGGTCATGAGGAACACAAGGAATCAATTATTTTCTATAAATTTTAAATCCATTCCCATTTCAAAGGGTTGCTAATTGATCTTGTAAACTCAAGAGTATATTGTACTTTGAGAGAACAAAGGAGATAACCATTTTCTTCCATTTCCCCCCTTATCAATTTCCTCTATTTCTCCACTATGTACAACTTTATTTGAGAAATTAATACAAGAAGAAGGAGTTTCTAGCTTTCTTTGACTAAGATATTTCTTGATACTTTGTGTTCATTACATTTCATTTGGACTTAATGATGCTTACAAATTTGTTTCTTCTCATAAATGCATGTGATGATACTTCTAACTAGTGTGTGTCGGAGTCTGGTTTTCTACCTGTAACATTAGTTCTCCTACCTCTTTTCTCACTCCCTTTCCCACTTTTAGAAAAAAATATCTCTTGCAGGTATATACAAGATTTACCGCAGGTTCAGTGGAGTGTCCCTGTTGGATCCCCTATCAAAAAGCCACCACATAAATCCACCTTTTCATGTGCATGCATATACGACAATTTCACTGGTTAAGTAGAGGGAATTAAATTCCCAGAGCATTGGCAAGAAATCCACAAGTTTTTCCACTTGATAAAATTTCTCGCCAACACCATTATACCATCCTTAACATTAATCCCAGTCCCTCTTTGTACTCTTTTTCCTGCACCCACTACATTAACTATTGTGACCACATCTACATCATATTCCACATCACTTTCATTATTTGAAGAATTTATGAGAGAATTCAAAATCCTATAGACTTAAAATGATCCACCCATCTCATCTACACAATTCAAAACTTCCACATTACACCAATCTTTGCCTCATTTTGAGCTCATCATGTAAAAACTACTCTGTCTTCCTGTAACATCACCTTCAAACCCTCTGGTAGAGATTATGGTCATCCCTCCCAAGGGTGCTTCTTCACAAACAAGATCTATAACGCTTGGAAAATTTCCTCAACGTTCTCTTTCACATCCTCACAAGAAAATCGACATCCCCCATCCTAAGATCAAACAATATAATGTTACATCATCTATCTTAGGACCACATCCATCTATTTTAAGACCATCCCCTTCATAAAAAACACTTCAACCAACCAATCAACCCAAACTAAAACCATCTAGCACTTCTTCTAGAGAACCAATCATCACTAAAACAAGAACCAAGACATAAAATCCTGAAATGCTCCAACTCCATACTTGACATCCAACTCATCTCGATCCTCCACCTCTTCTTCTAAGACCAAGACATCTCACAAAGATAAGAAACCTCCTAATACCCTTGTTGAATCATATGCAGAATTCCTCCAAAACTTGCTACAAATTTCTGCCATCATGCTTCCACCTTTTAAGGCCTTTGACCCAAATAGAAAGAAACCATCATGGTTGGATTCCAACCTTGTCTGTGCCTACCATTGTACCCCTGGACATGAAACTGTACATTGCAAATCACTCTAAAACCTTTTCCACAACATCATTAAGGAAGATGACCTTTTTCTTGAGACAGATCAATATCCTCCTTCCACATCTATTCCCATATGTACACCTTCTACCTCATCCATCCAAATTCATAATTCCCCTCATTATTTATGGAATTTTTCTGCCATCCTACCTCCAAATGATAATTATTTTGTGGATGGTACCCGTTTATTTATCAATTATGTTCAGATATCCACTCGGTCTAGTCTAAATGATCCTAAATTGACTCCCTAGATAAAATACAAGACTTTTGTCACCATTCCTCCTCCTAAGGAGATCACATCATCATCAAAACCTAAGGTTTATGTCTTAATTGCCCCTCGGCCTATTGAAAAAAGTATCATCAAACAAATTCATCAAGCCCCAGTTAAAATATTACTTTACGAGCTCATCCAAATCTTGTCAGATCATAGATAGGACCTCAATGAAGCCTTGAAGCATATTCTAAAATCTAGTGATGAGGCTCAACCCTTCACGTCTCTCATAGGAGCACTCACAGCTACTGCTGCAAGCTCATTTGATGTTACTGAGATTCCAAACATCACACCAGAAGAACATGACCTTCCATTTTTCATCATGGTTAGGATCAACGGTAATTTCATTTAATGATCCATGATTGATAATGGGGAAAGTATTAACATCATCCCATCACATACCTTCGATCGACTCAAGATCCTAAAATCCACATTCTCCCAAACACCCATGGTCCTTTGTGCCTTCAATGATGTAATTTTTATCACCTTGGGAATGGTTATCCTTCCCATCCACATTGGTGAGAAGATCCTGCATTAAGAATTCTACATCATAGAAGGAGAATTTCATTATAATTTTCTACTTGGATGACCTTGGATCCACACTATGCACTGTCCCCTCATCACCTCATCATTGTCTTAAATATGAGCATGAGCAGAAGATCTTAATGCTTCCTAAGGACGCTCCTCCATTCCAAATGTGCAACATGAACTATTGACCCATCGATGTTCTCATTCCCAAGAATGATCCATCTGCACCATCCACCAACTTATCCATCCCTTCATCCAAACTACTCAACGATGAATCCCTAGATAAATTAATAGATAAACTCATGTTGGGGGATTATCATCTTCTTACACTAAACAACTATTATCCTAAATTTACCCCAAGGTGAATTTAGATGACTTTCATAATTTCTTTAAACTTGAATAGGAAGAAATGGTGAAAACACAAAAAATTGGATTTTAGAGGCACCCCCTTGCTTTTCTCTACCTTCCCTATTCAAGAAAAATATAAGGAGTTAGTGAAAATTTGATAAAATTTTAGAGAAATGGGGAAAAATCCTATTTTATCATATTGCGGGTTTGGGGGTTGTGGGTAGAACAACTGCCGATGGAACTAGGGTTCCTTGTCCTTGACTTGGGTATGAAATGATAAGGAAACAATGATTCACAGATATATTGGGTCCCAATGGCCCAGGCAACTCAAGTTCCCCCAAAAGCCGATTTACCTGATTTGCAAAGGAATGGAAGTGGATTCAATGTATTATGGAAAAGGAAAAAATTTGTGGCCCAAGTGGCATGAGTTCCAATCGGGCACGAGTTCCATCGGGCCACAAGTTCCCTGAAAAGCTGATTTACCCGATTTATAAAGGAATGGAAGCAGATCCAATGTATTGCGGAAAAGGTGGAAGTTTGTGGCCTAGGAGGCATAAGTTCCATTGGGCTACAAGTTCCATGAAAAGCCGATATAGAAAATTTCCAAAGGAATGGAAGTAGATTCAATGTATTGTGGGGACATGAGTTCCCCGTGAAGGCAAAATCACCGCACATCAAGGAGACAACATCATGGGTGAAGTGAATTTTGGAGGCTCAAGCGGTCTTTTTACCCCATTACCATGAGTTCTTTGAAAACCCACAATACCCGCATATCAAAGTGAAGTGGGCTAAAAGGCCAGTATTGCAGACTATGAGAGCTTGCGTGGAACACCCCGACCCTGAACTTCAAACGGGCATATCTTTTGAACCGAAGCTTTGATTTTGACAAAACTAGACTTTTTGGAAAGCTCTTGACATCCTCTACACTCAAAAAATATCTCTAGATCTAAAAATTTAAATTTTCAGTCTGTAAAATGCAATAAATATCTAGAAAACTCA
The DNA here is from genome assembly GCA_019776745.2 of Taxus chinensis. Classification (NCBI taxonomy): domain Eukaryota; kingdom Viridiplantae; phylum Streptophyta; class Pinopsida; order Cupressales; family Taxaceae; genus Taxus; species Taxus chinensis. The sequence goes on from CM034152.1 coordinate 577,872,041, forward strand.
AAATAGCTGCTCACACTCAGAGGGTCATAACTTGAGAAATTTCAACGAATTTTTTCAAAAAAATTCTCGTTGGAATCATGGTTTTAAGAAAGACGCACAAAAATATATAAATGTAGAAATTGATGAAATTTTTATGGTGTATTAAAATGAAAATTAGCTGAATTTTGTTTGGTTGTTGAAAATTGGTTAAAGAAGCATTTAATGAGCATGAGTAATCATTCTTCATTGCTTTAAGTTATGGGGAACCTTGAGATTGATTCTACAGGTCCAAAACCACCAACCACACTCATTTATCATGACTTGAAATTTATGGGAAAGGGAATTTTGGGAATTGCATCCCCTCTCTCTCTCCTTCCAAAATTCTATAAATTGATGTGTTGGTTTCATTCTAGAGGAGGATAGTTTGAGTAGAAAAACTCTATCATTTTGGTTTTGTGAAGCCAATGTATTGTAGGCCTTTATAGTGGACTCCTTGCATGGTGATCCAGGTCTTCCCTTTGTAATAGTCTGGACTGTGCATATTAATGAAGCAATAGATGAAATTTTGTGGATGTATCTTCCCTTGTTGTGTTTGTTTGCATTCTCCTTTCCTCTCTAATCTTATTGCCAATGTTTGTGTATACTCTGTGATCTTGCAAGGATATATTATTTTTATGTATGCATGAAAATGTGTTGTGAATTCTATTGTTAGACCATGGAGAACTATCAACACCCTCTTTGATCTGCATTTTTCTTCCACTTTCACACATTGGATATTGTCCGCATCCCCCTCTTTTGGTGCATCACCTCTGTAGTGTATTTTTCCTTCATTTGCATGTTATTTCTTTCTCCTTGGTCCCTTAGAAATTTTAGAATAGAAATAGTTAGTAGCTTCATCTCAATAGAGTTAGTTTGCACTAGGATTATGAAGAAGAACCAAATTTCTCTGGAGGTTTATCTCAAGTAGCAAGTCCCACAACTTGGAGATAGTAGCCATGCTACCCAGTCACACCGTGAGCTCAAGCACCCACACTTGTGAAAATTGGAGGGTGATGTGATTCAGTGATAACAACACCTTTCTAAATCCTTACCATATCGGTAAACCCGACCAAGCTCCAATGTATCAACTGAATGTTAGGGATATCATTCCTTTCAGCCCACCACATTTTGAACTAATATAATCTATGGTGGTTTTGACATTCCTTCTTCTCACATCGTTGATCATCTACACACCAAAAATTATACCAGTAGTTTTAGCTTCCTCAACAGACCATATTTCACCCAAACCTATCTCGACTGTTACACATGAAAGGGATTTGACATGGGAATTTATGAGCATGGGCCGCATGGCCTTATTATCAATTAGTGCCACAAACCTCACTGAAAGTTTGGGTTAGGATATCAAGAGAAATCCTTTGAACCCACTTCACGATATGAGATGTGCATGGATATGCCTTCTCCATCCCATGAGTTCATGGATAAAGATGACACTGTGTCTATTTCCTTTGGAGTTTTTTAGTATCCACCATCACCTTGGGACCGATTGCTTATCAATCTGGGAATCTGACTAGGTCCCTTCCCATCCGCCATAAAGAAATGATAGAAGAAGACTCTTCTACCATTGACATTCTTCAATGCACTGATGACGATGCCATTCTTTCCCACATGGGGGCAGCTAATTCTTATCTTCATAATACATTACCATCAGACACATCCACCCTTCTCAATGAAGCCACCATTGAAATTAATATAAGGACTTCTTAGGAGCCTCACATCCTCACAATGGGTCAATATCTTCATCCACACGAGCTTAATTCTTTTACCATATTCCTCTCTTGTCATAGCAAGGAATTCACATGGTCATATTAAAACATGCCAGGTCTTATCCCTTCTATCTTCATCCACAATATCATCACCTTTCCAAACGTAAGACTGATAAATAAAAATATTTGCCGCATGCACCCTTGAGTTTCGCTCCTTGTCAAAGAGGAGTTGTAACATATTCTTTCTACCAATTTCATCATACCCATTGAATATCCCCATGGGTTTCTAATAGTGTACCCATCATTAAAGCATATGGAAATCTTTGTATATGCACCTATTTTTGAGATCTTAATCTCACCTTCCCTAAAGATGACTTTCCTTTTCCTAACATCGATCAACTTATGGATCTTACCACAGGATATGAGATGATTTCTCTTATGGATGGTTTTTCTAGTTATAATCAGATTCTTATCACCCAAAAAGACCAACATAAGACTTACTTCATCACCCCTTGGGGGAAATTTTTCTATCTCGTCATGCCCTTTGGCTTGAAAAATGCTGGAACTACTTATTAGTGGGCTATGAATTAAATTCATGATCTCATCCACAAAAATAAATAATATTATGTCAATGATATTTTAGGTAAATATGAACATCAAAACAACCATCTTTCTGTTCTCAAATTTCTTTTTGAGCACCTTATTTTCTTCTGTCTTCATCTCAATCCATCCAAGTGTGTGTTTAGAGTATTAACTGGTAAACTCCTTGGCTTTATCATGTCTATTAGGGGAATTGAACTTGATCTCCAAAAAATCAAAGAAATAACTGAAATACCTCCTCCTTCAAACCTTAAACAACTTTTTAGTCTTCAAGGTCGACTTCAATTGGATCATCTCTTCATTTCCCAACTTTCAAATCATTTCCAACCATTTCATATTCTTTGTAAAGATAAGAATTCAATTGGGATCATAACTTCTAGAAGGCTTTTGATGACTTTAAACAATATATTTTGTCTCCACCAGTTCTTATACCTTCATGTGAGGGGGAGGCCTTTTATCTATACATCTTTGCTACTAATCACACTCTAGGAGCTATGTTAGCACATTGTGATGACCAAATTCATGAGCATGTTGTTTACTACATCATTCACACCCTCCACGACTACAAGAATCACTACGTTGAAGCTGAAAAGATGTGTTGCACTCTCTTCTTTTCCACCTCTAAGATTCAACACTATCTTCTTAATCACAAGACTTATGTCATTACTAGATTTCATCTTCTTAAAACAATGCATTCTAAACTGTATCACAATGATCACATCACTCGATGGATCATGCTCATAATTGAGTTTGACCTTGAGTTTATTTCTCAAAAATACATTAAGGGCTAAGCTATCATAGATCAATTAGTAGAATCCCCTCTTCCTAGTTCACATCTTTCTCATGAGAAATTCTCAGATGAATCCATCAATAACTTTCATCAGGAGTATGAAACCCTTAAAATGACTCTCTTCTTTGATGGTTCTAAATGTTAGCAAGGGGGAAGTACTGGTGTGATTATCTTTCCTCCTTGGGATGCACCTATTCCCCTCGCCAACAAGCTCAATTTTAAGTGCACAAATAATATGATAGAATATGAAGCCCTTATCCCAGGTCTTAAAATTGATCTCTTCCTAGGTATTCAAATTATTAACATCGATGGTGATTCTAAAATTATCATCAAAAAATTCATAGGTGAGTATCAGTGTAAAAATGAAACTCTTCAAAATATCGAGACATCATTCATCTCTCCCTCGAGGCCTTTGATTCTTATACTATCCAAGCCGTTCCTTGGTCGTCCAATCATTTCATAGAAACTATGGCATCCCTTGCAGCTCTCATCCTATGGATGATAGAAGAATACAATTTTTTTGTTGTCATTCATTGTAGTGATCGACCATTCCATGACCTACCTCATGTTAATCTCACCAAATCCTATTCACCAGACCTTTGGTACATCCAAATATTTGACTATTTATTCAAATCCATCATTCCATCTGATCTATCCAAGAATTCTACGAGATATTTCCTTCAGCATGCTAACCTTTATATGATACTTGGAAGCATCCTTTATAAGCGTGGATTTGATGGTATTCACCTTCAGTGCCTTAAATCCCATGGATCTTCTCGTGCTATCCAAGAATTCCATGACAATATTTGTCGTGGAAACTTTAGTGGCTTAGCCATTGCTAAGCATGTTCTTCGCCTTGGCTATTACTGGCCTTCCCTTAATCATGAATGATGCGAGTATGTTAACAAATTTGAAAAAATGTCAGAAACAATCCAATCTCATTCACATTCCTAGTCAAGCTTTGTAGCTAGGTTAGGACCTTTGGCCCTTCTCATAATGGGGTCTTGATCTCATTGGTCTCATCAATCCTTGATCTTCATAACATACCCATTCTATCATCACTACAAGTGAATACTTCACCAAGTGAGTGGAATCCATTCCCCTCACTTCAACTAAATCAGGTCTAATAATTAACTTTATCTACCATCATACCATTTGCCACTTTGGCATCCCTCCCAAACTCATCACAGATAAAATAAAGTCCTTTAAAAAATATATCTTAAGAAAGTTTGTAACTCATTCAATTTCCAAATTAGTTTCTCTTCACCATATTATTCTCAAGCTAACAATCAAGTTGAAGCAACTAATAAAACCCTTTGAAACATTCTTTCCAAGACTATTGACTAGTTTGGTTGTAATTTAAATCTCCATCTTCTTTTCACTTTGTGGGCTTATCAGACTAGCATCCACAATTCCATGTGAGATACTTTATTTTTCTCTCATGTATGGTTCTAAAGATGTTTTCCTCTCGAAGTTCAAATTACGTCCTTGCTCGTGTCTCTTTGCAACTCCATCTCTGATGAATATTGTCACCAAGAGAGTCTAAAACAGCTCAAATTGTTGGATGAACGCCACCTCCTTACTCTTGAACACCATCATGTTTGTCAAGAGTGTATTAAGCATGCTTACAATAAACACCTCAAATATCGAGACTTTAATGTCAGAGATCTCGACCTAAAATAAAATCAAAACATTACTACTACTCTAGAAAGGAGCCAATGTGGAAAGTTTTATCCCAACTGAATTGGACTATATATTATCACACATAAGTATGGGTCAGGAGCCTATCATTTTTCCTCCCTTGATGGTAAACTAGAAGTGGAACCACTTAATGCATTGCACTTGTGACCATTCTATTGTTAGCACATTACTCCATCATTAGGTCATACCTCCATCATTAGTCTATTCCATCTATCATTGTAATGATTTGGAATTATGTGGTATACCATCACTTTCCTAGATGCAACCTTAAATATGGAAACCATGGCTCTACCCAAAGCATTTTCCTTATGGATAGATTCTCCCCTCTTGGTGAGAATTCTATGATCATTACATCCATCATCTTTTGTTTACCTCTTCAAACCATGCAAAGGGTTTAAAGGTTTCTCTTGTACATTCATTCCCCCCTTCTAAGTGGTCTATCGAGCTATTCTCAGCTCTCCCCCATATAAAAATCAAAATTCATGGATGCTCTTATCAAAAGTCAAATCTATAAAAAATAGACTATTCCCTTGAAGAAAAACTATTCATATAAAAAAGAGAAAGTCAAAAGAAACTAAATGAATAGACCGATCCCTCAAAGGATAACTATCATGTATATAATTCTTGTCATTTATATCATATATGTATAACGTAGACCATACCCTCAAAGCATGGTTACTCTTTTGTATTATGACATCGAAGGCTTCCCGTATTGATCAACCTTCCATTTTATAAGCATCCTAAGAAAGCTTCTCACATTGATCAAATTTCTTCTAGAAAACTTCATGCATTGATAAGTTTGCTCTTTCCCCTTCTCAGAGCTGGGGCATAGATTTATGTAACACCACTCATGGAGAACCCTCTTCCCATGTAAAAGTTACATCTCAAATCCCTTTGTCATGTTAACATTAGGTTTATGAGTTCATTCCATCCTTGTTTTTCTCATCATCTTTTGGTATAACTAACTATCATTGGTTATATGAAAACATCATGTTTTGGTCACATGTGCATTGTGTTACCTAGAGCCCCCTCTTGTTTACCGCCAATGCGATTCGAGGCATATTTTCCTCACATGTTCCTCGATATGACGTAGCATTGTTCATAACCATAGATATCCATCATTAAGTTACGTTTTATTCTAAAAATTTCCACATCTATCATTTACATCTTCTTTTTTTATTACAAACACATATAATTTTATGTAAATCACCTATATGATACCCATATATGGCCCCCCATGTAATCACCTATTCTTTCTTATCATCGTCTATATTCATCATTCATCACATCTATTTTAAAATTAATTTTTCTTAATATCACATATTATCCATGCATATACATTTCATCATCATTATCAAATTCAAAATAAACACGTAATCATCACCATCACCAATATAAAACATCTTATCATAATCATCATTAAACACCATCATTAAGTAAATCATTTCATCCTATACATTTACCACCATCATCAAATATAAGTAAACATGAAATTAATCATCATCATCATAAAATATCCACATCATGTCAACATAAATCAAATAATAAACATCACACAATATACAGATGCTAAACCAGGAAAAATTCATATATGTATATATATATATCACCAAAATGAAGTGTATCAATACATCATCAACCTCTAAGGGTCGTTTCTCAAAGATAGAGATATCAGTAAAACCAGTAAACTGTACATTAGAAAGCCTCAAATCTTTCCTTTGAAAGTAAATTCCCTCTATCTATCTATTAGCCTCATCACCTGTCGATGCCCTAGCCCTCTCCTCGATGTGGCTGAGCCACACTCATCCATGTGCTCCCATATGGCCTAACTTCAAGATGTCACTCACCTCTACAGATGCTCCCAATATTGTGGTGTCTTTGCAAAAACTTCTCAATCATGATCCCCTCATGATAATTAGTCCTCTACGGATAAGGCTCTATATCTATCTATCAAAATCATGTCGGGAGGTGTCCATCTATCCTCCTCCCTACGGTGCTTCTATTCCACCACCCGCAGCCTTGGCAGCCAAAATGGTAACAAGATATCCAAAATGAACCCTATGGGCCTCCCTCTACCTGTGGTACTAGTCCATGTCCTAGTGTAACTTGGTCTCTCTCCTATGTAACCATGTCTCTCTACTGGATCGTAGTATCTCTCTCAACCATGCATCTGACTCTAGCTTTGCGCACGTAATCCATGCCATCTCAGTTGGACTCTCCTCCATCACCTATCTACACCACCTCTTAGAGCTACACCTACCTCAACCTCCATCTCCTTTATCTCCTCCTCCTCCTCGTCTCTCTCTCTCCCAAGTAACCCAAGCTGTACCCAAGTTGCTGTCAACTAATCACAAAATCCCACTCAAACTCCTACATCATCATCATCATCCTAAGGTGTTGTTACCTCCTCTAACGAATATGCCATATCAAGAACTGGAAGCTCCTTGTCGATCTCCTCTCTGCTATATGAGATAGGATCCCTAGGAACTATCTGTATGACTCTAAAATATCATCGCACTCCATCAAACTGAATAACCTAAATCATCTCTAGATGTCTACCCTATATCCATCTCATCCTCCTCATCCCAGCTAACTCTGCATCCATCCCAGGCCATGCAGGGAAATCTCTATATGGTCGTCACTTGATCTGATCCACATCTAGCTCTATAAATATATCCACATGTGATTCTACACTCATGTCTCCCCTCTCTCTATGAGCTTGATCGACTCTCCATCTCAAAAATTCCATTTCTAGCTCTATACAGTCCCCAGTGACCCATGAAATCCCTTATGACTAGATAAGTTCAATATGCTCATAGGCCTAAAAATGTAATAAGAATCCTACTTCCATCCCTAATCTTATCCCACCTCTATAGATAGTTATGTCATGATATACCTACGCTAGAAAATTAGTGCTAAATGAAAATAGTGCTTAATTCTCAATAATATCTATTATAACACTAGTTAGATCCCATAGAAACCCGGCTCCTCCTGAGCAAGAAATGCATAACATGAATTGGCCATCATGACCAAGCACATATCAAATGGCTCTGTGGTATGCCTACCTCATACATCAGCTCATATGAAAATGCCCCCGAAGAGAGTCTGATATAGGGTGCACATTGGCTCTAAATAGTTGTGTCATCACTTCCAACCTACCATCAGTTGTAATGGGGACTATCTACTCCCCCTGAATAGGAAATATCAGGATGTGATACACATCCTTCGATGGTGATGGTCATCTCACCCGTCCTGGAACCAAAAAGTTGCATTTTTACTTATCCCATCTCTCCACCAATACAATCATCAACCCCACATCCCATGGGATCCTCTGCTAGTGTCTAAATACTCCTAACCCCGTGGTTTTCAAGCGATCCCACTTGGCATGTTGGTCACATCTCCCCTAATCTACTCTAACAATGTTGGGACTTGGTCTCTCAGATATAAAGTCTCCCTGGCTTGTAATCATCTAAAAATTAGATCATATAAACATTAATTTTCATCCATAAGCATCTCAATTTATCTATCAAATTTTTCAACCAATCTATCCCTGGTCAACATGCCGACCCAGGTCAGGTTGATATGTATAGAGGATTGATCGACACACCTTACAGCCCAGTCAACATTGAACTCTACTGGTTCGTCACTGTCAACCTCCCCTAGCATCATCCATTTTTCCAAGAAAATGCATAAATAAATAAAATAAAACATCAAACAAAATAAAACACAAGTGTGGGTCTTATTACTCACCATCCTGTACACACCCTATGGCGTTTCCTAGATTCTCCTCCTACTTCCATTTCTAAATCTTACATTTTAGATTTTTTCTCTTGATTATCAATTGCACACATGATAATGATTGTCATCGGCTAACCCTCATGCTCATATAGCCACCAACACCAAGTCATTGTCAACTCCCTTGGGTCACCGTCGATTGGCCTTAGTTGCTATCGAATTACCTTGGTAGCCCTTATTTTAGGCTTGCCCTCATCCTCTTATGTGTCCTTTACTAAGGCCTCATCTATTTTGTTCTGAAAGTCCACATTTGTGGCACTCGTTGATTCCCCCTTGGAGAATTTTATTTCAACATTCTATTTCTCATCCATGCCTTATCTCAGGACCACTTTCATGGCCATACTTGTGTTCCCTCTAGGGCACTATTACTCATATTTCATACCCTTGGTTATCATTGTGCCCTCTATTGGGGCACCATTATCTCTTTCCTCATTTTTAATGTTCTCTTTTGCTAAGGATACTCATCTCATCATCTACGTTCTCAAATTCCACCTTTGGGGCCATACTTATTCTTACTTGGGGCATTTTTTATAATCGATTTTTCCATATTTTTCCTTATTGGCCATTTTTGTGCCCTATGCTAGGGCACCATTATTTTCAACCCTCGTCCATTACGGATGTATAGCTTTCGCTCAATTCCTGGCACGATATGAAGGATTTCACATTATTTCTCACATTTGGTTGTGCATAGTTTTATGTCTCACCTATGACCCATTGCTCCTCACGGCTCACATTCATTTGAGAGGTTTCCCATTGGATTCCCTCCATTTCACAGTGATTTTCACCCACTCACCGGTCCATAGATCATTACCAATATTTCCATTGATATCTTCCTTTATTCCCTACCGATGTGATATAAAAATCACCGCCATATATTTTTATTGTTGCATAAATCCTTCTTGCTTGGGGCATCTTGTGTCACTTTATCATTTTAGCCATCTTTATTTTCCCACTCTGCCATTCAATATCCACCTCTGTCAAACTCGTCATCGATTTCCCTTTGCATTATCAATCCCTCGTTTAAGGGGGGGATAATCATAAATTTTCCTAATTAGTCTTCATCCTACTCTGTATGTCTCTCATCATTTTTATCTCATGGCTTATTAGCTAGCATAAACCACTTGACAAAAAGGGGCAAATGTAGACACCAAAATTTGGTATCTCTACCCTTGACTGCCCGTGTGTGAATTTTTTTCCCCATGTTTCTACCTAGACCCATTTAATTTACTTCACTTCATTTATTTATATGACCATCTCATCACCTTTAATTATTAATTAATTCTTGTTAATTAATCTAAACTAGCTAATTACCCCTAATTAGATTTCATCTCTCTTAATTATCTGATTACCTCTAATTAAATGTCTTTGGGATGCTTTTTATCCCTAACCACCTAAATCCAAATCCCTACACTTTTTCTAGCTTTTATCCTACCCATCTTTATCTCCTATCTATCCATTGTACTTCCCCAAATAGCCATTACTTGCCAACATGCTTTAAAAAAAATTATCCCCATCTCTAAAAGCCCCATATCTCGAGCAAATCGGTGATTTTACCATCTAAAGAATGGTTTCCCATAGTTAGTGGTGACCCAGTTGGGTCACCGTCAATCCTATAAGATTTTTCTCTCCTCCCTTCCAAAACGAGATGCAACATTATATTTCTAACACTATGCGAATGCATCTTTGACTCTGGGAAATTTTGCAGCTATGTTAACCCTCTTGCACTCCATTGGAGATTTTTTTCACAAACACTTCTATGATTTTGGGAGGTTTACTTTGATTATTTTCTTATCCATGTTATCATTTATATCATTGTTATTATCTATCAGCATCTAACATCTTTCAAGTTTAGTTACTATCAAGCCTTCATTATTAGCTTGTTATCTTAGTCCTTTTACCTGTAAGTTTCTCATTTAGCCTATCCACCTTCAAAATTGTGTTGCACTGTCCATGTCATAATTGCCCCATCCAAGTCATCGTCGACCCATTCCTGTGTCACCATACTTTTTGTTTTTTATTTCTCTCAATGTTTACTTCTGCTATTGCATTACTTCCAAACTCCAAATTTGTCAGCTTGCTTCTCTAATCAACTCTTGTTTTTAGTACAATTCATCCTAATCCTTGTTATCTTACATCCTTTTCATCTCTTTGTCTCATACCTCCACTATAGGTTTTTATCATTCCCCTCATGTTTCGGTGATATCCCTTTACACTCATATTTTTTACATATCTACATTTAGAGCTTGTTGTCCAGATCCACCATCTCAGGTCACCATTGACCTTGCTCTATACAGTCTAGGTCATGTTTGACCCAACCAGATAAGTTTATTTAAATTTCATTTAGATTATATCACTAATTTTCCATCTATTTATTTTACTTTCAAATTCTATTATTCATCAGTTCCTTCATGTTATCCAGACATCTTTCATTTATATCATTTCTTTTATCAAACGGAGGTTGATATCCATGAAAGGAAGGTAACACTTCTTGGAACTGAATTTGTCGGGAAACCCCCGCATATACCATCTAATACATTTTCCTCTTAATTCTTCCTTTTTGTAGGTTCATCAAATTTGCAGTAATTTCATTCACTTTGTGCCCGTATTCTTGTAGCCATCACACATTTGAGGTACCATAAACCCTTCATGTTTTGAGTTATTTATTTTTATTTAGTACTAGATCATTAAATTGAAAAGGAACAAAAACTTAGATAAAAAACTCTTTGACTTATCTTGGATCTAAAAAATAACACACATTATTTAAAACCTTCCTCAACCTCTAACACATCTGATAAGATCTCAAACCATGCCTTCAAACCTATAAAATACTTCTACATGGGTCACACTTTTTCCTTCAAGAACACTAGTTCAAAAATGAACTAAATAAGCACTTAAATATGATTTTATTCTTTAAAAATCCCCATAGGTCGGTTCTAAACCTTTTTCACAAAAAATACAATTTAATTACATCCCATTAAATTCATAAAATGGTCACATAGGACCCATATAGGCTGGGCATGCCCAAAACCATTTAACTTGCACAAAAATGCTCAAAACCCCATCATTAGGATGAGAAAAATACAATCACACAAAAACATGATTATTAAATCTAAAAAAATAACCACAAAAGTGTAATATGACATTTAAACAACATCCATGGTTGCAATTTTACTTGTACCAATCAAATATTTCATAGCATGGGCCCATAGGCTCATATTTTTCACCAAAACAGTTGTTTCCAACACCTTGTCTTAACCTTTGGGCATCAAAAACTCTCCAAAACATCTCAACTATGGCATGTAACAACTATATGGAAACATCATGAAATGTTTAATACATCCATTCATTTTATACATCATGAGAGATCCATATTCTCAAACCACAACAACTTTCCTCTTCATCAAACTAAGCTGCCTAGAAGCATGTTTTTCAAAATCAACTATTTTGCACCCTTTCTGTAACTTTCAAGACCTCAAAAGGCATTAAATAGGAGAAAAATTCACCCCTCTTCTCTCTCTAGGTGATATAAGTAATCAAATCAACCATTTCATACCTCAAGCAACTCAATCTTTTATCCTCAGAAAACCTGCCCTGAAATGCAAAATACCTTACTCTTCACAAATTGACATGAAATATCCATAAAATAAAATAAAAAAGATACCAAGCATACATAATGATGGGTCATTGTATTCTTTCAATAATTTAACTGACATAATCTTTGTTAGTGTCATTCTAAACCAGGGTTGTGTCCTAGGTAGTATGCAATGGAGTCTAGGAGAACCAATTATACGTTGGGTCTGTTGGGGGGTTGCTTAGTTTTAGTGACTATTCTACAGAAATGCAGTTAAAATATATAGAAATTAAATATAAGTCTATGGAATTCAACTATTTGCAATGAAAGGAATTTTAGCAACTAATCTTCTATTGTAAAATAAAATACGCACACACTTATTCTTAACAAATTAAATCACAATTGAATAAATGGAATTTTTAGAAGAAATCAAGACTATTCGTGAACTAGATTTGCATAACAAAAGAATCTATTATAAGTGAAAGTAGTAATGGAGAAATCAAATATAGTTAATCAAAGCATGCATGTAAAACTCATTAAATGACAATTGCAGTAAAACTAATCAAAGGACTGTATGCATGAACTCAAAGTAACCTCGTATCTCCTCGGTTGAGTGGGCTCTTGCTCTTCCTTAGGATAGAGGGATCAACAAATTCTAATTCTCAAAATTTCATGGCTTTCATTACCTTCAAAATAATTTCATAACACATAAAAGATATCCAGAACTGTATGCAAATAATCTTCTTCAATAATAAAAAAGTGATACCACCCAGTTCTGAAGACGAAGTCTTCATATAGATAATGTTGGTTACAAGATCCGCCATATTAGGCAACATTAAACATTGTCCGTAAAATATCAATTAAAACTCATAGATTCCTACGGGCCGTTAGAATCAAGCCCAAGCTAATAGGTCAATGCGATGGAAATAGTCTTCAACCGCATGCTTCGAACTTGGGCTTCTTATCCACCAATAACTTCCATCATTCCTTGCACACATCATCACATTTCATCTCATAAAGATAGTTAGTAGGAGGTTCATGTGATAATCAGTTTTCATAAACAATAGCAAGGAAAATTCATCAAACCTACTAAGATATAACTACACAAAACATCCCCATATACTAATAAGTCATATCACAAAGAGTATTTCCAGTATGAAGAAATGATATTAATGAGCCAAACATTGCACTCATCACATAATTGAAAATATATATGAATCACATTTCCATAACATATTTTAACTCCTTCCAAATCTAAGTGGAAGGCCTTAAACCAAGCCCATCTTTATAAACTACTCCTAATGCCTTCCAAGACTCAAGAATTGGGTATGAGCCCAATTTTCTCCATCACCTCCAAAACCACTTCTAATAATAAAAAAATTATTGAAAAAAATTATAAATGTTTTCTAAGAACTCAGATTCCTTCAACAAACATAAAAAACTTGGAACTATCAACTTACCTCTTGAAGCCATTTCAAACCTTGTTAGAACAAACATCCTTCAAACTTGACCCTCATAGAACAGATCATAACTTTTTCACACCTTAACAAAATATCAAGTTTGATATACGAATCGAAATATCTCTGAATGAGGATCACAAAAAAAGTTTAATTAATTCCTAACTCATCATGTATATCCTGAAATCTCAATTTCCCTGAAAGCTACTCCAAACTACCCCAAAAACCAGTCTTCACAAATATGGCACACTTTGCACTTTTTCAGCATCACCATGACCTTAAAACTTCATATACATATATAAAAAATCCATGGCTAACATAAATTATAGTTTATCCTTTACCTTTTATGGAGAACTTTTCCTTAAACTAGAACTCTTCAGAAATAATCCTTTTCAGGTGGGGCCCACATATCACCACATGCTCTAATCTACCTTTCTGGAAATATGGAAGAGTCCTCTACAACATGAAATCATAAATGTTTCAAAATCAATCAAACTAGGCTGGTACATGCAATCTTCTCCAAGTCACTCCTAGCTAGGGTTAGCTTGCATTTCAAACCAACTTACCTTCTTAATGATTGTTCATAAAAATGTGACTATCAAACCACCTCATTTTTTTTGTGAAAGCTTCATAACTGAGCTAAAAATATATTCCAAAAATATCAGGTCCCAATGCGAAGCATACAATTCACAAGAATAAGAATGTCTACATTTAATTCAAAAACACAATGAAACTTACCGAGTTTTGCTAAAACTTGCATATCTTGCAAAAAAATCTTCACCTTGACTAGAAACTCATCATAAAGCATCATTACAACATCCTATAACTATACATACTCACCATATATCCTAAATATATTTCTATCTCTCCAACCACAATGACTTACCTATGCTAACATGTTTGTTTCTCACTTGTTTGCTTCCCAAGGACCTCAAAAATGAAATGTAGCTTTGAGTTATGACCTAAAAGTCACCATATACCTCATGTTTACTGCCACCATGCTTCTATCATGCTCCACGAAGATTAATTAGCTACAAAAATCACACCTCTACCTCATTTTGCATGTACCGGGTCTAGAAACTAACATGGAATGACCCGACTCAATAATGACAACCCATGAACTAATCATGATGACATCATATAGATTCATAGACACCTATAAAACACATCTATGACCATGTGTGACCTCATAAAAACATCCAACCAGCTTGGGGAGGACTCATACTATGACTCATCTCACTAGACCATATAGAAAACTCCAAATCTTTACACAACAAATCAACCTTCATGTTTGACATCTGATTGACACCTCATGGAGACACATAACACACCATGACACCATTTTCCATCAATTTAGTTGACATCAATGACAAAAAACACACACAATGGGAAATAATCTCTCCCTTTCGCATTGATGGACACCATATTCAAAAACATTGATGGAAACCAACGTGACCAATACCTACATGAACTATTTTCCATTAACATGACATAATGGAAACAATGCACAAAATCAACTTACCTTCTCAAAAGACTTCACCTTGGAATATAGTTTCTCTTGTCTGACCTCAACAACAACAATGAATGATCCATGGACCTGTAATGAGCTTCAAAAAAAATCCCCCTGAGAATACATTCACTTCACTTTATCTTCATTCATGCTAATAATATCCATCTAGGTCTGAACCATGCAAGAAATCACAAAATTTGCCTCTAATACTTGAAAAACATTCTTTAGGACAATTTTCCCTAAACTACATCTTCAAAGAAATTTAGACCAACTCTTTCAACCATGAAAGCCAATACACAAAATCAATCCACTCCTTATAGCTCCCTTGAGAACCATACTATTTTTTTCTAATTGACAACATAAAATTAGGACCACATACCTTGCATATGATTCATAGAGTTGTCTCAACCATATTGACTCTTCCTTGAGAAGCTACCTCAATTTTTTCTACCTCTTTACATTGCAAAAGTTTAGGTATGAGATCCCTAAACTAACTCTTCAGTAACTTTTTTTTACCAACTTCACTAAGTTCTACAAACCAACATACCTCATGAAAATCCTTTTCATTACTCCCCCTGGGATTATATTCCATATATCTCACTGTAAATGCAAAAATTGGGGCTCTTACCTTGATGGAAAAAGAAATCCACTCATTTGTCACAAATCCGAAATGGTCTTTCAGTGGTCTTTGTCCTATTCTTTTGTCAATACATATGCTAGAGATATTAGTGAGATCCTTATGTACACATGCTTGTAATCAATCATCATTACTACCAAATAATTCTTTCTTGCTATCACAGATACCTCAAACTCTTTATTAACGAAAAAGATCAACATCCTGCATCCTATGAATTTTTCTTAGCATGTACAAACACATTTCAATACTATGACACAACATATATCCCCTAAAAAATATTTCTAACTTCATACTATAGTTTCCCTCTACTTCCACAGTCTTCAACATTCAAATAAGATGCAAGAAATCAACTATATATGCTCTTGCAACATACTTGCATTTTCATCACAAGTATAGGAACCACTTCATTCTTTGTAAATCAACTTTCAAACCTATATATCTGATTGACACAACAATACTGACTTAGTTCTAACCATTCACAGATATGCAAACATACTTCATGAAGAATACTACACTTTTTTGACCTTCATGGTCCTTCATCATACCTCAAGTCTTTAACTTAGTCACACATGATCTAACAAACCCTCTTGACATACTGTACTCATGCATAGAACATCATTGTAAAATTTAACTACCCATGTATAGGCTTTGAAATATTACACATCAACTTAGAATCCCAGATCTATAACCTTGTCAAAAGGAAGTAAAATTACAACAAAGACACAACAAAATTACAACAAAATGTTGGTAAAAATGTAGTAGCACAGAAAGAGAACCGTGTAAAATCAATTAACTTCCTTGGCTTTCTCCAATCAAACTCTTATGAATAATAAACACTCAGATACACGTTTTGGATCATCATCAACACTTATAAGCATATTTAACACATCTTCATACCTTTAACCACATGGAGAGCATATCTAAAATCCATACTTTACACATTCCATGATTTATGCATTTTGTCTCATGAATACCAACTTGTGTATAAAATAAGACCTTAATTTAAATCCTCTGTTACAATCCACCAATAGGACTAAAAATCTCCTTTTGAGCATGCACATCCTTAAAACCATCAAGACCATCTGAACACTTGCTTGAGGCCATAACAATTTCAAAAAACCAATGCAATCTTCTAAAGAACACTCTCCAACCTGCAACTTACCATTACAATCCTAAGAATAACCTGAGTACAACACATCTACTCTAACACATTTGTCTTGACCTCATGAACATGCTTAAGCTTGAAGAAATATTTCTGAGACATAACTGTAGGCTTTACACTCATACCATGACTTAGACCATACATTGACAGTAACATGATGTGCATGATGTACCTAATAGGATTGATTAGAGATATGACCTCATGGGACATTTCAAAAACCTTGCAACCTAATGATATATTCATATTATACTTTTAAACAAACACAAACTCTTGACACAACTCATAGTAGTAAAGACATCTTCATAGAGACTATGCAAACTTCTTGTTATTGACATACCATAGACCTATAATTTTCACTTGAGGACTTAAATCCCTGTTGAAGAATCACTTCATAGACCTTAAGACTCGAACACAAAGAAAAATAACCCTTGAAGAAAAATAACAATACTATATGGACACATCTCATAGCCCCAAAACATTTTTTGAAATTCTTAGAACAAGAACACTTAAATCTTATATAACATGACACATAACACATACTTGACTCTATGATGTCATAACATACCTGAAAAAACCATACTAAGGTCTCTCATGAATTCACTCATACATGCTTACATGATAGATGAGATGACTAGATTGACATCAAGAAACTTCCTTTTGAGAAATCTCAGATGACACTGTACATTTAACAACAAACCCTTGACTTGGTGAAGATAAATAATTTGACAAAAAGGATTTAGGAACACAATTAAATCTTATATTAGATGACAACATAATAGATTGAACCAAAAAAACTTAGACACCTAATAAATACAAGGACTCAAAGACACATGTAAAGATTACTTGACATACCTTACAACTTTTGTGGTATCCCACACACCTAGTTTCTTCAAATTGTCATGAAAAGGATAATATATAGCTTAAAGATACTGTTAGTGAAAATTCACAGCACCCCCTAATGAGTTATGGATATACTTTTTTAAGGCAATGTCATTTGGTGTGATTTCACAACATTGAGCTTTCCCAAAGTGTGGGACCTTTGCAAATGGGGAAAGCTCTCCAGAGAAGGTTGGTTTCTCTTCCTAAACTACCTGCCACAAGCTATTCCAGTGCAGGCAAGCTAATCTAACCTAATATAACTTCCAAGGAGACAAGGAGAGGAAGAAAACAAGGAAAACTAGAGCCTACACTAAAATAGTGATACACTAGAGAAGGAAAGTGTTGATTATCTATCAAAACTACCATGAAACAAGAAGAGGTGAGCAATGGAAAGGATGGATAAGTGCATCATTGACCAAAGATGGATTTCACATAGAAAATGTTCCAAAACTCCATGAAAATAGCTCCAAAACCTGCAATGAACATCCAAAAATGCACAAATACCCTATAATGAAGAGAGGTAAGGAAAACGACAAAGAAAATGAGCCAAGGATGGACAAATGCATCAAAAAAACATGTTTTTTTATTGCTCAGAATTTACACAGTGCATCATTTCACGGGTAAGAGGAAAAAATTCCATTATAGAGCAGGGGAGGAGGTTCAAACTCCCTTTTTGACTCTGGGGGAAGAAAATAAGGGAGAGGCAGAGAAGAAGGATGAACAACCTTTTTCAAAATGAGCCAAAACTAGCTTTTATCACTCGAACATAATGAAGGAAATGAGAAAATGCGGGCAAATAAATTCTAAAACTCCAACCATCGACAAGATCCATTTAGTTAGCCTGCAAAATGATAGGTTTTCATAAAAAATCCCATACTTCATCGTACATTGCTTCGCAAAGCAAGAAAGAGGCCCATACTTCATTAATTTTGGTGGTTGGGGTCATTTTCTACAATTTTTCCATGTCAGAGATGTTTTCCCATTTTTCTCCCACAAAACTCTATCAAAATTTTAAATTAAAGTTTCCATCGTGTAGAGGATTTCAATAGATTTCCATTGATACCAAAATCACAAAAAATTGAGCTCTGGATCGAAAGATATGGCCCTCTGAAGGCAAAATTAGGGCAAAAATCGGGTCTGCGGGCCAAAATTTGACCTTTTTACCCTTTTCGCGAAATTGGAAATTTTTCCAAAAATCCTCCACATCCCCTCTGCACTGATGACACGTGGCACTTCCTGATTGGTCAGTGGCCTTGAAAATAACATTATGCCACTTTTTCCTGCAAAGGGAAAATTTTCCCAAGGTCCCCCATCGGCTTAACCTCTGCTACTGATGTGGACACGTGGCACCTTCTAATTGGTTGCAAAGATGCGGTCACACTTTTCACCTTTGCACTTTTATGGTTTTGGAAAAAAACCAAAAATCCTTCTGACCCCCCGACTTCCATTGCTGACTTGGACATGTGGCGCATTATGATTGGTGCGGGGCCTTAACCAATTTTTCTCCATTCTCCTTTGCGGGCTCGTGGGCCTTTGAGTTTTTTAGCCAAAAGGCTAAGTGCCAAAAATTTTCCCGTGGGTCCGCCTTGGCAAATTTTCCCTCCAAACTCTGCCAGGCCATAACTCAAAAAATACAAGGAGTTAGGAGGACTTCTTTACCTTTCTGGAAAGGGGAAGAAATTATCTATCTGTTGAAGCCATTTCTAGAATATTTTGAGTGCTTGCAATGTGTGAAAATTGAAGTTGAGCACAAGGAAGGAAATAATGAAGGTAAGTTAGCCAAAATAAGTAGGGGCTCATTTTGGATAACAGATACATATGTTCTTCTTAAACCCTTGACTCTTCTACCAAAGAAAACATGCTTCCTAGATATATTTTAGGCTTGATGAACTTTTCCCCCATGTTAAATAAGTGATACTCTCCTTTAGAAACCTTCATGTGATCAGTCTCCATACTGAACACCTCTAATTTTGCAACATCTTTCTTAGTTTTACCTCCATGATTAGGTCCTTTGACTTCTCCTTTAGAATCATACCTTTGAATGAACCTTTTCTTGCTTTAGCACAATCTTTCTATATGACTTGGTTTTTAAAAACTGAAACAAACAACATCCTTATTTCTTCTTGACTCGTAAAAACTAAGATTCCATCCACAATCCCTAGCCTTGTGACCATACTCAAAACATGAAAACATTAACCTTTGAAGAGAGATTCATCATTCCTATGAGACCTTCTCTAGCAATCTCTAGCTCTATGAACAAAATCATGACAAAAATAGCAATGCCAATATCCATTGAAAGGAGTACCATACCTTATAACATTAGGTTTTCTAATAGGTTTAGACCTTCTCAAATCAGTATTCTTAGTCACGTTCTCATCTAATTTGGAACTTAGACCAGCTTCACCATCATTCTTCATATGTTCATGTTTACACCCTAGACCAGTTTTCTGACTAGCCATTATTTGGATTTCCAAGATTCCCTTAAGAGCTTCAAAACTCTTCTCTAGCTTCCCATACATCTTCAACCTATTAGAAGCATCTTCTAAATCAGATTCTAGGGTTTTAAAATTATCTTCATTCCTGATTAAACTAAAATGGAATATTGTAGTCTAATATGATGCTATAGAAACAATAAATAAATGACAATAAAATATAGTAAATATACCTAAGCAATCTAAGAAATGAAATGTGAAAACATAATGTGAAAAGAGGGTTAGAAAGGCCTTACCTAATTCATCAAATTTATAGGACTATTTTCCAATGGAGACCTGCTAGATAGGAGGATGAAACCACCACACACAAGCTCAGGTTAATGTAGATATGAACTATCTAGCTAGACTAGAGCGCCTAGAGAAAGATAGGGGATCCTGGGGAACCTTGGCTTAAGATCTAGGTGCCTTGGTCTATGGAAATAACCAGGAAACCTCCTCTTAGGTATCACTGAATGTTCACCTGTGTTCACTTCCTATCGCGTGAATGTCACTGGATGTTGCTGTAAATCTGTAATAGAAGAATCACCTGCAAAACCCTAGACAAAGCATCAAAACCATAAAAAAATAAAGATGCATATGAAGGGGTTAGATTTTCCTCAACAGCCACAATGGTGGACTTACTAACTGAGTTCTGCACTACATATTAGACCCAATTTAGTTCTAGGTGTGTGTGTGTGTGTGTGTGAAATTGTGCCCTAGGTGCTCTTGTGTCAGTCACACTTTGTGAGTAGAGAGAAATAACTAGATGTAGAATGTAAGTAAATGGTGCATATAATAGAATAAATTGATCCCCTCCTATGAAGTGTGATGTAGATGAACCAACCTTTGTACCTTGTGATGGAGCTAGATTAATGAAAATGGAGCAATAAAAGCCTTTGATGGATGAACCTTACGTGGTGATATAGTGATTAGTGCTTGATCTCTCATTATGGTCTCATAAATTTATATTTATATGGTTCTCTTGTTCTAATTTCATAATTAACCCTGAAAAGGATGAACACCAAAAATATAGAAAGCTCAAATGACTAGGAAGTTCGCAAAATATGAGAGTAAAGTGCAAAGAGGATCAGGGCACCTGGGGCACCCCAATACTTGATGGGCGCCCCAATCAGCAATAGGAAAAATGTAGTATAAAAATACATACTGGGAAAATACAGGTACAAGATTGAAAGTAGTAATAGAAAGAAAAGAAAAATTTCTAAAGACATGGGTTAATTAGTACTCTTTTTCACTCAAGAACCATATGAATAGTAGTATGAAACTAGGACTAAATAATTACCCAAAGTGCATGATTTAGTGTCTACAATTCCTGGAACAAGCTTCGTCTTTCTCCTTTAGGGTTTTAGACATATTATCCACTTGCTATTTTAAAACCTTAATGGCTTGATCATGATATTTATACATGTAACTCATTTTCTCTTGCAATCAAAATACTAAAGACTCAACAATCTCATACTGTTTCCTCCAAAGGTCAACTGACATACCCACTTATGCTTCTAGGATATCCTTTTAGCTGTTAGACTTGCTTCACAAGGACTTACTCTAATACCAATTTTTTGAAGCACAATGGACTAATGGGGGGTGAATCAGTCATTTAAATTCCTTATTTAATTTACCATTAAATGCAACATTCATTAACATCCATTCATTCACATACATTCAATGAGATCTTATTAGGTGTACACCGTACATTCAAATAATAATAACACATGAGAAAGAACACATAGAAATAAGATATAAGTGATAAACCCTCATGGGGAATAAAACCCATTGAAACTCTGATTATATTACACAAAGATAAGTGGTTTAATGAAGCACCAATTTCACAAGGAGCACCAACCCCTAGTTTAGTAGAGAAATAACCCTGCAAGGAGCACCAACCCCTAATTTAGTGAAGCACTCACTCTAGAAGGAGGATGGAACCACCCTAGATGACCAAGCACTAACTCATCCACCTGATGATGAGGATATTTGAGTTTTGTTTCTGATACAACTGAAGGAGATCTCTAATTTAGCTCACATAATCTTCTTCAAACACTCATTCCTCTAGCTTGTTATATCTTCTTCCACTTTGGCTTTTATTGGCTCTAAAAACTTTCACACATGCTATCGAAAATTCCTCAACTTGTAACACATATATCAAATCTCAAATCATCCCTTTAAACTTGTAAAAAACTTCTACTTGGGTAGGTTGCAGTTTTCCCTTCAAGAATGAAGTATTTATCAACATCACAGAGGAGATTGGAGACAATATCATAAGAGCTAGGCCACACTTGGAGCATAAGGTACCATAGATGTTTCCCTCAGTGATACATTATGTAGGAAAGTGTGTGGACTTGGTACTTAAAGACGAACCTTTATGCATGCCAGTGCCAAGGAATTCGGAACAAGAGATAGAGTGAGAGAAAGCCTTAGTGCTGTAAAAGATTGCATCCTATGACGGGCTGATGCAAGTGCTACAAGAAGTATTGAAGAAAGTAGACCAGGATTTGAACATCTCTATAACTTCAGAGGAGCTTATCAATATAAAGACCCTGGAAGAAAACAATGAGGTCCAGAGAGTAATGAAGAAGCGTGAGGCCATGGCAGCAACACAAGAGCTGCACAAGACTCGGATAAAAGAGCTTGGGAAGCTCATGGTGCAAAATATGGATCTTCTAGAAGGAAGAATGACTTCAATGTCCAACGCTGTGTTAGTTCTACAAAATGAAAATGGGGAAATTACAAGGGATGAATTGGATTCCATTGCTATGGATATTCCAGAAAAAGTAGAATAAGCACTCGTTGAATGGCAGGCCTTGGAGGCTGAAATAAAGGAGTATCCAGAGTTGATACTTCAAACTGATACAGAGGAGGTTGCCTCATAACACTTCTTTATTCATCTACATTATTTCATTCTTATTCTTTCCATTCTTTTATTATTTACTTATATTTTTGGAAATACCCATTATTGGGGTGACAATGAGATTAGTGTGGGGTAATGTTGATAAGAGAACACTTGACATAACTCACACAAGAAGTCTGCATGGGAAAACAGGCCAGGTTTAAGGATGCGAATGGAAAGGAAGAACCCGCGTGTGGAGGGCAAGTTCGGAATTCAAGACTTAGCCGATTTTGAGCATGAAGACCTATTTTTAGAAGATGGTGTGTGGAACACAGCAACAATGCAGAGACGTGCGTACCACACATTGGCTATATTTAGAGGATCAGATCAAATCCTTTTGCATGGAGACAAGATAAGAATATGATTGTCACTTTAGTTAATTGTAAGAGGTCTATATATAGCACACTTGCATGTGAGCTATGCCTATAAATGGTGCATGGCTATTAATGGCATGCAACCTATTTTTGGAATAGATAAGTGGTGAAGGGAAAGTCCACACCCTATATATGTAGTGAATTACCAGATAGAGAGACAGGGATGAGAGATAGATAGGTATATGCAGATCGTAAGAGGTAAGCATAAAGAGATATGTGCATATGACTGAATTATTGTATCAGATCCATGTGCACATCAGTATAGAATGCCATTATTGTAAGGAGATGTTGTGTTTATTAATAGATGGAATATATTGGCTGAATCTAAGTGTCATTCCTATGTGTAATTGAGTAGTGCATGTTCTTGATTCAATCATGATTATTGTTTAAGCTTGTTCTTGTATAGATCTGAATATGGCATGCACTGTAGAATGATGGATTAGTTATGGATCTATATGTTTCTTCATCACACTAGCATCTTGCTATAACAACCCTAAAGAGGGAGCTAGTACCTTTGTGCATGTTGGGTGAGTGTTGAGTCTAGGATGAGTGATGTGCTAGTGTGTCTAGGGTTTTATCTGGTAAATTCAAGGCTACATCATTGATTTCATTTCTGGGACCTCTTTTTTCAGTTATTTTTAGGATGGTTCATGATGAAGATGTACCTGTTAACTCTAGAAATTATTGAGGAGTGGTTACATGACCTGGAGGAAGAATATGCATGGTGGTTCAACAGTGGATCTCAGTTTAACGCACACACTTGGGTAGAATAGAATATGTATGAGATCTTATATGAGAGATTTTTCATCATCTTTCTAGTAGAATTATACAAGTGGTTGATTGTGTATGCATCTAAGTAGAATTGGAGGTATCGCACACTTGTCTTGACACAGGAATAATTTCAAGACCTTTATGATGCTGATTTGATCTAGACTCGTGTTGTGGATACATGGTTTTGTGGTGTTCTAAATAGTTATATTCTAGAATATTCAATTTCGACGTATTCTTTCCCGGAGGTAGCTAAATTCTAGTTTTTGCGGTATCCTAGAGGAGCATATTTGCAAGGTATTCCATTGGTGATCAAGATCTTGATGGTAACTTTGAACCTAGAGAGTAAACCAATGGCTATCTAAACCTCACCTCGCGTAAGGGCAGGAACAAGTTTGGTGAAAGATGGTAGACCTAGTGGTAGAACGACAAAGAGAGGAAAGACAAATTAATTATAATGAGGTGCATGAGAGGGAGATAGAAAATCAGCGTACCATGACAAGTAACCAACAAGCTAACTTGGGAAGTAGGAGAGCAGGAGTAAGTTAGGAAGCAAGTACATCAATGGAAAGATAGACGACTTCAATGTTATTTGGAGGAACATTCTTAGGCACATCATCCTCATAGAACGTAAGCGCACAGAATGTTGGATTCACCTCTGGAAGTGGAACTACCTCACAAACTGTAGGGGTTCAGTATAGTGCTACTATTGGAGCACAAGGGATTACATCTACTGGTCCTATTTCAGCTATAGGTGGAAGATCATGAGGTATAAGTGGTTCTAGTTCCAGTGGATCTAGTGGTTTTAGAGGTAGAGGAAACAAAGGAGGTTCTGGATTAGGTGGTCAAGGCCCACAGCAACCACATAATATCTATATGGAGATGTCTCTTCACCTCCTGGAGTATAGAGGTATAGAGGATGTTGTCAAACATGTGCATATGTGTGAAATCTTATGGCATGTGAAAGGGATCCGTAGTGCCCACATTTTTATAGCCTCTGTTATTGTTGCTCCTTCTACTCATAGACATGTTTGGATAGGGATTTGATATATGTTGGACAATATGTTATGATTTTTGACCTTCTTGGACATGGATGCATATTTGGGCACGTAGCGCCAATTTGATTTTAGTAACATGTTGTTAGTTTTCATTCGATGTTGTGGACATGAGCTTATAACGATGTTGTGTAGACCTAATTGAGATACGTTAAATGTTTAGTGTAGTTGCATGTTTGGATTCTATGGATATATGTCACTTTATCATTATGTCTAAATTATGGTGAATTGTGTATAACTGTGCATGTTGTGACATTTTCGATTCCAGAAAGATGATATGCTAGTTTAGAATCCATTGATATCTTATTTAGTAGTTGATTCACATTTTATCATACAGGTGTGTTTAATGTGTGCAATGGGTGTGCAGGTGATAAGTCACAAGAGAACGTGGGATTCAGGCCAGCTGCACAATTTTACACAAGCATCCCACGGGGATAAGTCCTAGCCATGTTTATTGTATGAGGCCTTATTATTAGATTTTATTGTTTTGGGCACCATGAGTGACCCCCATTTTTAATGTAATATGTCTTGTAATATTAATCTTACTTAGGGTGTTTAGTTGTGTTGTAAACTTGTTTTGGGGAATTAATGGCCCCACATCCTCTACACTTGTGCCCAAATGTGCCAAACCCGAAATTTGGCTATTTTAGGCATTTTAAGTAACCCCTTTTTAGTTTGGGAGTTCACTTAGCATGAAAATGGGCCCTTGGACCCTATGTAATAGGTAGGGGGCTTAATTTCCAAGGCATAGAGGGAGTTTCCCTCCCATTTTGCCTCTCCTTTGGTCACATCCATGTAAGATGGATTAGTATGTGTGTTTTGTTAAAAGTTGCACAAGTTTTTTTTGTTTTTCATTTTGGGTAATTTGAGGAGAAGAGTGTTAAAAGCTAATTTATCCTTTTCTCTCTTTTATTTTGAGAATCTTTGACTTTGATGGAAGAGAGGGGTGACACATGTCACCCCCTCATTTGTGAGGATTTTTGTCTGGCTTCTCTTCAAATTCTCCCTTATGGGGGAAGAAGAGAACTTTTTTTTGGGATATTTTTGCTTGGGGGCTTGTGAGATTTTGGAGCTAGAACTTGCTTGGATCAAGGAAGTGGAAAAGCTAGAGTGTTGGAGAGCTTTTGGAGGTAGGCTCCTTGAGCTCATTTGTATGTTTTATATTATGCTAGATTTTATTATTTTTGTTTAAAATGTGTGTGTTAATTCTTGTGTGTTGTTATATGTTGAGTATCTTTATGTTGTTGTTAACTTTATTTTTCTCCATCCATCATATGGCATAATGGAGTTTTGGAGTTTATGGGTGGAGAGAGAGGGATTTTTCCCTCTCAAACCTCATGGCTTGATGGGCAAGCCTATGTAGGTTCTTTTTTTTTACTCCCCTCATATGGTCTGAGGTGGGGAAGGTGGTTCATCTGGTTTGAACCCCCTTCCCCATTCTTGGAGAGGAAACCCAATGGTGTTTGAAAATCCTCCCAAGAAGGATTTTGGTGAATGGGTGGAGAAATAAGAAGGGTTTGAATGATTTTGGAGGAATAAGGAGGTTGTGAAGATTCTTGTTTGTGTGCTTCCAATGTTTGGACCACAATTTTGGCACCTTGGATACCTCTTCTTCTCTTCTCCATCTTGGAGGTATAATATGGTTTCTCCTCTGCTTTCATTCTTTGCAAAAATTTGGTGTTCATATTAGTGTTTAGATATTTGTCTTGTATTTATGTGAAAATATAATGTTGTTATGTTTCACCTTTACTCTTGTGTAAAATTTGTGGATAGTTAACTCCTCTCTCCCATGGGCTTGGGGGAGGCTAGTCATGTCTTCCAACCTTGGAAAGACATGTAATGATGCCTAAAGGTTGGGTGGTAAAACAAACTTTTTCTCCTTGTGTTGGATTCTTTGAAAACATTCGCAAGTTGGAGCTCAAGTGGAAGATAGTTGGAGATCTCTCGTCATCTTGGCCTCTCCTCATCATCTTCATTCTTCAAATTTGTGAACACTACTCTCATTTTATCTCTTAAGAATATGACTATGTGGGAGCTTTCATTATCTTGTAACATCTTTTTTTTTTGTATTTGGGGTTACTTGTAAACTTGAGTCACAAATGTTGTGCAACCTTCCCTCCTATCTTGAAGTGAAGTATTTTAATGATTCCATTTTATATCTTAATTATTGGAAAAACATGTTGCAGTTAAGAGTTGAAATCCTTGGAAAAGAAAGCTTGTAAAATAGATGAATCATTTAATATAAAATTTATTTGAGACTCCATTTCGAAAAGAAAGTAGATTTATTGGAAATATTGTTATTCTTGTTATAGATTCCCTTCTTGTAAAATGTTTGTAACATGATT
Source organism: Taxus chinensis (assembly GCA_019776745.2). NCBI lineage: Eukaryota > Viridiplantae > Streptophyta > Pinopsida > Cupressales > Taxaceae > Taxus > Taxus chinensis. The sequence goes on from CM034152.1 coordinate 577,899,803, forward strand.
GCATGTAAAATAAAATACCATTCTTGAAATACATCTCTTCTTAAAAATTTTGTAATTTAGTAAATAGAATACAACTAGTTTTCTCTCCTTCCTTATTGCCAAAATGAAATGGATATATTAGTTAAAGCAAATATGAGCATACCCTCTCCTTCACTAAGTTGTAAACTTAATTCCAAGTCTCTTTCATCATTTGAAATAGCTTGTTACAATCTTCTTATCACATTAAATAATAAATCACCTTAATATAGGCATATTGAAAAAAAAATCTGAAATTCACATTTTCACAACTATGCCTAAACATAATCTATTGATTCTACAATTTGAAATAGTTTTAAGATTGTTTGTGTGTGTGTGTGTGTGTGTGTGTGTGTGTGTGTATATATATATATATATATATATATATATATATATATATATATGTATATATAGTTATATTAGATAATATAGTTAGGTTATATTTCTACAAAATTTCAAACTAATTTATATATTTAATATGGTTATAATTTATAATTTAACTATATATATATATTGTTATCATATAAGCATGTTTTAAAAAATATATATATATTTTTAAAACATGCTTATATGATAATCATTTTATTAATACCATCTTTATGTATTAAGATAATATATTAATATTATATTACACACACACACACACACACACACACACACACACACACACACACAATATATATATAAAACAAAGTTATGTAATACTTTATATAAAACAAAGTTAATATAATATTTCACATAAAACGAAGTTTAAAAAAAGGGGTAAAAGCAAATGTAATAATAACATGTCAAAATTTGCGGTGGATTATTTGAAGTTTTCAAACATTAGAAAAAAGTGAATGTCCCCAAAAATATGGAAACCCTCACCACCGTGCCACCTCCCACCACCGCTCCATCCACTCCCCCAAATGTGTGCACCCTTCCTCCACTCCCTTCTCCCCACACATCCTCCTCCCTTCCACCTTATCCGCCCTGCCATTTCAAACGCCCACACTATATTAAAAAAATCTGTGATTTTTTTTGGTATTTAGATTTTTTTTTTCTATCGACATCCAAGTTTGTTAAAAATGTTATATATAGGTTATATATAAAATAAGGGAACAATATTGATATTATTCAAAACTCTATGAAAGCAAACTTTCAAGCTCTTCCTCAACCCGCACCTGCAAAAGACAAGACAAAACAAAATGAAGAGGGGAATAGAAAAGGGAAAGAAAAACATAGAGATGTTTAGGGCAACTTTAGGATAAAATTCGAAATCAATGGTAAAGATTTGATCTATCCTAGGGCTCTCATTCAACCCTACACTCTTTAAGTCATGCACTTTTTATGGGAATGAAAAATAAAATGAATAGGGGTGTGTGAACAAACTAATATAAAAAGGGGGGAACTAATTAATTTAAAATGTGTTTGGATTTTTTTTGGTGACCATAGTAAGCTAAATAGAAATAAGCAATTACTCGCTTTGGGATAATGACTTATGTATATTTGAGTACATATATAAATTAATATAAAATAATTATTAAGGGCAAAACGGTTAAGCGACAATTTAGTATTAATTGTTCACTTAAAAATAATTACCCAAATTCTTTAGTGGTTTTCGATGTGTTTTCCGGTGTCCCCGGCGGGTCATTATAGAACTTGCAAAAGAGAGGAGAAAAAGAGTATTCAAATTCGTGTATATGTAAAAATGCGATCCAAGTATATGAAAAGTATGTAAAGAGTATATAAAAATGTGAAAAGGAACATGTGTACCTGATACATGCTTTCAGTAAAAAGAGATCCAAAGTGTTTTGAGTGTTGTAGAAGAATGAGTTTTTTGGGTGATCTCACGCCGAGAATGATTTTTTTGGGAGATCTCACACCAAGTGTGATTATTTTGGTATGATCTCACACCACAACAGAAGAAGTGTTGGGGAGAAAGGTATAGTGTTATTCTACAACCTTGATTTCTTCTTGACGATTTATACACCACTGCAGATGGTGTGATCCTACTTTGTTCAAGTTTGATCCAATGCGAAATAGAAAAAGGAGAAAGTATGCATGTTGATTGTTGGAGGAATGTGTCTGTTATGTGAAATCCGTTGTGTAAATGAATGAAAATTGTGTTGATTTGAGAAATATTTTGTAACATCCCCCTGGTCATATGTGCCCAGGAAGCGGTCAAAGGGCCCAGGTGCTCATGTACATGTTTGGGTGAGGTGTGTTGAGCTGAAGACCCAAGTCATATTTTGAGCCCTCATGTATACCATATATTGTAGTGTTTTGTACTGTGCATGTCTGAATTGTGGCTGTGTACTGCTGAATGGGGTGCTAATTCACTATCCAATGTTTGCAATGCTCGATAAGGAAGTACATGTATCTTGCTTTTGATAATGTAACCCAAAGGCCCAGGACCCATGATACTGATATGAAAATGATTGAATTGGTCAGGAATGATGCATGGTAGAAACCATTGGCAGTATGCATAGATAGAGTGGTGGAACAGATGTTCTAGTGAAGAATGAGCACCAAATATAGGATCATAGATCAAACAATGTGCTATGATATGCAGAAAGAAGACAATTTGAAGGCTACGTCAAGAAGGGGATGTGGCAATCGTGGTGGACATGGATCATGATGTCCAAGACAATCAAGGAAGAGGTGCCAAAAGCATACAAGCTTATGAACAAACATGTTATACAGTGTGAAAATCTCCTGACAACGACATATAATGCGTAAATAGTAACAAGCAATAGTTGAAGACAACCATGGTGGAAAGCACAATAGACTATGTAAGACAAATCTAGATTTCACATGAAGCATCCACTAGCAAGTTACGTAAGAAATAAAACAAAGGCACTGGGATGGTCAAAACTAGTGCATGATTGAAGATCATTGGATGCCCAAGATAGCACTAGGACCTGAGGCATAGTGATAGTGAAAAGATTGAAACTACATGTAGTAAAGCAATGCGCAAAAGTAGATTGCACCATGAAGCCACAATGGGACAAGGTAAGAGGTTTTGCATGCCAAGCACCCATCCTTGCATGTAGAATGATCTGTGTAAACCCAGCATACCATGAAAGTGCAAATGAATCATGCATATGTAGATAGAAATACTTAATGACATAGAAAAATGTCTGTCTAGCATGACCAAACAAAATGTACATCGTAATGAGTCTAAGTAAACAAGAGTATGTACAAAAAGATATGCAGCCATGTTGAGAGTTTGAATGGACTGGAATAGGAAGTTGGTGTAAAGGATCGAACATGCCCCCGTGCGCAATGTGATTGAGTACTGCAGGCCAAATGAGATTGCATGTGAATCAATTCCCCCTTGCAATAGAATGAACCATGAATAAGAGAAATGTCATCTTTGAAATGTTGTTGTGAATGTGATGGTAAGAAAGATATGATACAGGTCAAAGCATAGAGCATAGAGAGTGAGTGAGTGTGGTGAGGTTCATTTCAGATTTAGAACCTCAACAGTCGAGTATGAATAATGGAACTAGAGTGCCACTCCCATCGGGTAGTGTGTTGTAAGTGATGCATCTATGCTAGAAAGATGTGTCACGAATGTGCCGAGTGTGAAATGTGTTGTGTGTATGATGTGAGGTTCATGAATGTTGTATTCCCTCAATAGTCAAGTGTGAATCGTAGCAAACAATGCATCATAAGGTAATAATGATAGGGGTGTATCAAGATGTGTGAGAACAAGGAGGAAAGACTTGATTCTACCTTTCACAGAGTGGGAATTATAACTATATGTTGACCTCTGGGAATGTGAGAAGGACTTAAAGAGAAGTGATGTTCAAAATTAGCATGACCCTTGATCAATGAGCCATAACTTGAGGCATCCGAGTAGTCCGTTTGATTCTCCTCTTTTAGTGAAATCACTATGTATTTCTGTGAGACATTGGGCTCATGGTCACATATGCCCTAATGGTTGGACACAAGTTTCAACACGTGGTTGTGGGTAAGAACGGAATTCATTCTGTTCAAAGCCGATAATTAGGCGTAGTACCTTGGTATTCAAGAATAGAAGATTTTCCTATATTTTTGGCATCCAGTGGAATTTTAGCATATGTCTTGCATTGGGACATTAGAAAGTTGACTAGTGGGTAGTTCCTAGAGATAATCTTATGGAATGGTAGGAGATCACGATGGAAATTTCTACTGTTCCCTGTGAGAACGCATGTGAACTTACTAAGATTAGCAGGTTTAGTAATGGTGCTAAACCTAATAATTTCCGCCACCAGTAGAGTAGATTTAGATGAAAGTTAGTTAGAGTTTGCATTGGCAACTTGAGTTAGGTGCATAAGTTGTAATCCATTTAGGAAAGATTGCAATTCACCTGGTATTTGCAAATACATCGAGAGACTGGAAATTGGAAAATTTTTACTTTTGGAATGATTCAGATTCTTTGCAGTATATCGTGTTTCCAACCTCTAATAGAATTTGCATTAACATTAGTCAAGTGATGTTAACCAAGTGTAGATAGTGCATAGGCGAAGGAACTCGTACAGGAATGTCATTTTTTGAGAAAGAATCAGGTGTTATCATGGTTGAAGAAGAATGGAGATGACTCCATATACCTGGAATGTGCTATAGCCTATGAGGTTGAATAAAGGAAAGTCATGGTGTAGCATATGGATGATTAGGAATTTGCAACCATTATGTATTCTTCATCAGTGAAAGGTGTTGGTGGACATCCATGTACATACCAGCGAGTGATATTTTTTGAATAGCCAATGAGAAATGAGTCATTGCAAATAGAAACATAGCTGAAGGGCATAGGAAATGTGATATCAATATGATTAAGATCTAGATTTCCCTCAATGTAGTCAAGCCAAGATTACCCAAGAGTAAGTGGAGAAGTACGAGAAGTGCGTGCAAAAATTACTTGGATAAATGGAAGATACAGCATAAGGACGGTGCATGCTTAGTGACAAAGTAATCCTTACATAATGAATCCATGATATAGATGAAAAGGTAGAAAGACAGAAATTGATAAAATGGATGATATCCTGAAATATGGGAATCCTAGTCGAGCCAAGCCATCATATGTGCAAACAGTTTAGTAACAAGTGGGATCGAATGGAATATGATGCTAATAAGCATTATTCATGAAAATAATACATGTGAAATGAGGGATCGTATATGTAGGTTGCGCATGAGAATACAATGAAGCTGGTATGATGTTTGATGTATAGACATACCCCCGATAAAACACCATAGCATTAGTAAAAGGAGGGGGTGATACTGAAGCGGATGGAACACCATCCAATGCACAAATGGTTCCTTCAAGTGTGTGTTACTTGTGTATTCATTGATGTCAATTCCATTGATGTCACAATGGTCTAGGTGATCTAGGTATGTTGGCTAGGTGATCTAGGTGTGTTGGCTAGGTGATCTAGGGGTCTCCAAAGGTGCATATGTGTGGCTTGAGTCTCTCAAGGTTTGAATGGTGCAGACAGTTGAATATCTCTCTGAACATCAAGAAGTGCAAAAAATGTCCATGATTGTGAGATGTGTCAATGAGTCTGTAACATGTCCACATGGTCCAGTCTTGAAATGTTTTATGGGTCAAGTCAAGTCATTTTAGGCCTGGAAAAACCTACCAGTCAAAGTGAGGTGCATGGATTTTTAGGTCATACAAGATATTATATGAAATTCATTAAAGGGTATGCCAAAATTGTTGCACCCTTGGAAGAGTTACTGAAGAGGAAATGTACATTTTATTGGGGAGAACCACAACAGCACACATTTGAGATATTAAAAGAGAAACTTACTACTGCACCCATTCTATGCTTTCCCTCATGGGATAAACCATTTCATGTGCATGTGGAAGCCTCTCACATGGCCATTGGCACAATGTTAGCTCAACCTAGAGAAGTTATTGTCGATCATATAATTTTTTTTGCTAGTAGGAAGCTGACTCCTATCAAACATAATTATACAACTACAGAGTGTGAAGCTTTGTCCATGATCTATGCATTGCACAAGTTTTGAAATTACTTTTTAGCAACACCATTTGTGTTTTATAGAGATCACATGGCATTGAAGTACTTGGTAAACAATATCATCTTACAGGGGCACATATGTAGATGGGTAATCCTATTTACAGAGTTTGATTTCATAGTTGTGCTAAAGATAGGGAAAAGCAATTCTAGACCAGACCATTTATCTAGAATGAACTGAGGAGAGGAAGCACATAAAATTGAAGAAACCATGCCAGATGCACATCTATATAGGTTACAAAGTGTGCCATCAGAATTAGAAGACATTGTTGTCTTTCTGCGGACTAGTTATAGCACCAAAAGGAATGAAGGCATTAGAAAAGAAACAGCTTGTAATACGCGCGACACCATTTATGTTAATCAGTGATGACCTCTATAAGTTAGGAAGAGATGACGTATTATGCTATTTTTTATTAGAGCATGATCATAAGGATATTATGAAAGAAAGCTCATGGTGGTATTGCAAGAGGCCATTATGAAGGTGATGCAGCTTCCTGGAAGATCCTACTTGCTGGATTATGGTTGGAGACATTATATAAAGAATGTAAAGAATATTGTAAGGCATGTGACCATTGTCAGTGCCTAGGAAAACTAGGACAAAGAGATGAGATGCCTTTAAGGCCAATTACTAGTGACAAACCATTTGAGAAATGGTCCATTGAATTTGTAAGGACCTATTTTTCCAGCCGCACGTAGGACTGGATCATGTTATATTCATTACTTGGATAGAATATCTCACATGGTGGACTGAAGTAGCACCTACAAAGGATTGTACAAAAGCTACAATAGCTAGGTTTCTTTGGGAGAATGTTCTTACAAGATATGGATGTCCTTTAAAGCTTGACAAGTGATAGGGGTACACATTTTTTAAATGAGACAATCAAGATCCTATTAGATGATTTTATGGCTACACACCATAAAAATACACCCTATCATCCTCAGGAAAATGGAACTTCTGAGGCTTTTAACAAAATTTTGAGCTAGACATTGAATTTTTTTTAATGTTGGAAGAAAGGATTGGGATGATAAAGTGTCAGTTGTTCTTTGGGCATATAGAACAACTTATAAGAGATTGAACAATTCAACACCATTTTAGTTGGTGTTTGGCGCAGAAGCCGTTCTCCCTATAGAATTTATGTTACCTTCTTTGTGCATTATGTGTACTGGAGTTCTAGCGGATGAGAAGGCTTTAGAAGAGCATATTGAGAAGATGATTCAATTGGATGAGTGACGAGCCATATCATGATTGAGTCAGAAGCAGGAAAAGGCTAGGTAGAAAGCATGGCATGACATAAAACATAAGGGATAAGAAGTTTGAGATTGGAAAAATGGTACTTCTTTATGACTCAAAGTTCTTGTGCCATCCAAGAAAGCTCAAAGTACATTGTGTGGGGGTCGTATGTCATCACATACATACTTGAATCAGGTGCTTTCCAGTTAGAAGCACTTGATGGAACACGGCTACCCAAGTACTTTAATGGGAGTAGCCTGAAGCCATACTATAAATTAAGTCTTCTTGGTGTTTGTAATAAGGTAGTATTGCCAATTCAATTATGTTTTCAATTCTATGTTTCCTTAATGTATTTCCTTCATTGTCACTATGCTTTTTCAATTTAGTTGTTGTATTGTTTAATTAGCACGCTTGCGCACATGAAGATAATTACTATGTGAATAATGTTTATGCGCAGAGGACTTCGCATCCTTTTAGTGTGGGGTGGTTGTTGATATCCAAGTAAAAGACTATGGGAATTGAAAGGTGAAAGGAATAATCTGCTACGGGTGTGCTTTAAGGTCAAAATAATATCGCTTCTCACAAAGATGACCAAGGATGGAGATGAATGAGAGGATAGTATAACGTGAAGTAAGAAGAGGCCATGATAACTATCAAGAGATGGTATAGTGATGAGGTACTCAGGCACAAGAGCAACGTGTTAAAGAGAAGTCTGTGACTAGAGGGTAGAAAGGATCACTAAAAGGTTATAGCTGGGGCGTGAAGATGTACTACGCAGAATGAACAAATTTGGTCAATGAATGAGAGGAAATTTGGTAGGTGAAGGAGAATATAAATGCATCAACATTTGAAAAACTATATAAGGATGGGATTCAAATTCATTATTACTGTTACGTTAAGATTATTTGAAAGAAGACAAGTGCAAAGAGCTGAGTGATCATTTTAAGGTGCGAGAGGTGTGTAACTAGTCACGATGAAGAGATATGTGTGCAGAAGAAGCTTGTGTCCCTAGTGGTGAAGGGTTGAGAGAAGCGAGGTGACAAAGATGAGCTAGGGGCACATAATTTCACCTAGGGCACACTGAATTGAACTAGGGTTTGCTTTGCATCTTACAGAATTTGAGTGGCAAAGGATCTACAAATGATTACAAGGTAGAAAAGGCACCCCAAGAAAGAAGTTGCAGCAGGAGTCAAGGGAAAGAAGAAGGTGGTAGAAGAAGAAGAAGAAATGGCTCCAGAAAGAAATTCTTCTAAGATGTAATATCTAGAGGGGGTTATCATCATTCAGGAGTGGGATTCTCACATAAGGAAAAGAAAAGTGAGTGAGTAAAATCACTGTACCATAGAGAACAAGAAGGATCCTTGACACATTGTTGTACACGAAGACAATATAAACACACTACGGAAGATATGCTGGTGTATGACGATGCTGGTGAGAATCTCTTGTAGAGGATATGATTTTAACCAACTTTATGAGCTCCCTTATTTTAGGAAGTATGATCCCTTGTACCACTGGCTCCTAAGTAGAGTGCATGAGGACTTCTTCTACTTTGTAGGACGCAGAGTCATAATTTTAGCCACGCTCATCTCCATGGTAACGGGGTTGAAAGACACAGAAGACAATTTTTGAGATGATTTGAAAGATAAAAATGTAATATTGGAGACCAGAAAGGAGTTGGGATATACAAAGGGTCCGTACGGTATGGACATAGAAAAACTAAAGAAGTACCTAGTTGTAAAAGCATCTGCACATCTTGTTACAAAGCTTAATGACCAGGAAAGGTGGTCACAAAGTGAACACCATGTGGCTGCACATTTCCAAAAAGATTTCTGAAGGAGTAGTCTATAACATTTTGTGGTATATTGCAGAGGACAATCGTTGAAAAAAGCGCACACAAGGAAATATCATATTTGGAGTAATTATGCTATCACTAGTGTTTATGGAGATTGGAGTATCTAATGGACTGAAGGAGAAGGTATGGGAGTATCCAATGGAACACAAATCACCTAGAAAGTGATTCAAGAAGTACTTATGTGAGGGATCCATTACAGAGAAGGTTAAGCAAACGGGCTAAGAAGTGGTATGATAGGCTCCGTGTAGATTTTGAGGAAGAATGACACATCCCCAAGGAATTTCCTTCAGTGGTTGGAAAGGCAGTTCAGTTTACTGTATACCAGCACATTTATGTATAGTGCGGTTTGCCATGAAAGATGGAGCATGGAGTCCTTGGTGCAAGTTTTTTGTATGCATTCATAGAAAGTTATTTCCAGGCATCAGTACATAGGTGTATAGATGTGCAGAGACTGAAATTCAATGTGGATAAGGTAGATTGCGACTCACCACACACTAAGGAAGAAATATGTGTATCGAGGGCAGGGTGCATATGTTGAGAGACTCATTTATGATGTTTTGAGCATTAAACCAATAATTTTGGTGGTGAGAGATATTGGAGCAGCACTGGTGTATCTCCAACTAAAGCCGAAGAGGGAGAATAACAAGTATGTGGAAGGTGAGTTCACACTTCCAACACCACCAAAGGGAAAGCATACAATGGATAACATTCTAGTGCTTAAGCCCATAGAACCAATTGAAGTGGAGGACAAAGGAGGAGGAGCACGAAGATAGTGGTGGTTTGGAGCATAGAGGTAGGAGACATCCTATGAATAAGAATGAAGATGAGCGTGCCACTACACCACCTCATCCATAAGAGGGAGATGATAAGGACTTGAATGTAATCCAAGGGGAGCACATATTTAATAGGGTGTTCAGGATAATAAGGACCCAACGTGCTTCTCAAAAAATGGTGCATAGATCACCCAGAATCTCTCCACAGAAGGAGGAAACTATGCAGAGAAGGAGGAAAATGAAGTTAAATGAGGAGGCAGAAGAGTCAGAGGAAAGCGTACCTAATTCTCATACACTTCTAGAGAACATAGAAGAACAAAAGGGTGAGGAATCAAAGGAAATAGGAGATCAAAAAGAGGGACCAGAGGAGACAGTTGCAAATATTGTTCAGGACATGGAGACACAAGTCCCAAATTTGGAAGCTAAAGTCCCTAAGTAGCAATAGTCTAGAAGAATGAGTGGAGAGAACATTCCACCAGCCATGGGGTATGCAGAGGACGTAGGAAAAATTGTCTACGCTAACTTCCATAGCACGATAGCATATAAGAATTTATTTGGTTGGGAGATAATGGATGAGGATATGGCGACTGTGCGCACTCGAAAGAAACTCTCATGGTCAATGCATACCCACATGGATGAGCCTGAATTTGATGTATGTGAGGAGTCATGCATGTCGAGACGACCAAAAAAGGCACTCCAAGCTAGACATATGACAGTAAAGCCTACTGTCATGTCAGATGAGTAGGTCAACAATGTATTAGTGAAAGTTTCTACTAAAGTTGCTAGAAGAAACACGGAAAAATTTGCAATGATAAGAGCATTGCGTGAGGATATAAAGACAAAGGATGCAGAGATAGCGTGCATACCACAAGAGAGGGACTTAGCACAAAAGAAGAATGAAGTATTTATCAGCATCACAGAGGATATTGGAGAAAATGTCATAAGAGCTAGGCCACACTTGGAGCCCAAGGTACCACATACGTTTCCCTCAGTGATACATTATGTAGGAAAGTGTGTGGACCGGGTACTTAAATATGAACCTTTACGCATGCCAGCACCAAGGAATTCAGAACAAGAGGCAGAGTGAGAAAAATCCTCAGTGATGTGAAATATTACATCCTATGAAGGGATGCTGCAAGAACTACAAGAAGTATTGAAGAAAGTAGATCAGGCTTTGAAAATCTACACAAATCCAGAGGTTCTTATCAATATAAAGACCTTGGAAGAAAATAATGAGGTATTGAGAGAAATGAAGGATGAAACATTGGGCCATACAACAACAACACAAGATCCACACAAGACCCAGCTGGAAGAGCTTGAGAAGCTCATTGCACAAAATATGGATCTTCTAGAAGGAAGAATGACCTCAATGTCTAGCGTTGTGTTAGTTCTACAAAATGAAAAAGGGGAAATCGTAAGGGATGAATTAGAGTCCATTACTGTGGACATTTTAGAAAAATTAGAACAAGCACTCACTGAATGGCAAGCCTTGGAGGCTGAAATAAAGGAGGATTATCCAGAGTTGATACTTAAAATTGATACAGAGAAGGATGCCTCATAAAAATTCTTTATTCATCTAGATTCTTTCATTCTTATTCTTTTCATTCTTTTATTCCTTACTTCAATTTTTGGAGATACCCATTATTGGGGTGACAATGAGATTAGTGTGGGGTAATGTTGATCAGAGAACACTTGACATAACTCACACAAGAAGTCTGCATGGAAAAACATGCTAGGTTTAAGGGCACGAATGGACAGGAAGAACCCATGTGTGGAGGGAAAGTTCAAAATTTAGGACTTAGCCAATTTTGATCATGAAGACTTATTTTTAGAAGGTGGCATGCGGAACACACCAATGATGTAGAGACATGTGCGCCACACATTATCTATCTTTAGAGAATCAGATCGAAAAATTTTACATGGAGACGAGCTAAGAATAGGATTGTCACTTCAGTTAACTATAAGAGGTCTATAGATAGCACACTTGCATGTGTAGCTATTCCTGTAAATGACGTGTGGCTATTAATAACATGCAACCTTTTTTTGGAATAGATAAGTGGTGAAGGGAAAGTCCCCACCCTATATATATGTAGTAAATTACCAAATAGAGAGATAGGGATGAGAAATAGATAGGTATATGTAGAGCATAAGAGGTAAGCATAAAGAGATATGTGCATATGACTGAATTACTGTATTAGATCCATGTGTGCATCGGTATAGAATGTCATTATTGTAAGGATCTTCTGTGTTTAATAATAGATGGAAGATATTGGGTAAATCTAAGTGTCACTCCTATGTGTAATTGATTAGTGCATGTTCTTGATTCAATCATGATTATTGTTTAAGCTTATTCTTGTATAGATATGAATATGGCATGCATTATAGAATGATGGATTAGTTATGGATCTATATGTTTCTTCCTTCATCACGCTAACATCCTACTACAACAACCCTAAAGAGGGACCTAGTACCTTTACATGCTTTAGGTGAGTTCTTAGTCTAGGCTGAGTGATGTGCCAATGCATCTAGGGTGTTATCTGGTAAATTCTAAGCTGCATCAGATAAAACAAATTCTATTTTATCCTTTACCTTCTTTAGAGAGATTTTCCTTAAATTATATCTCTTTAGAAATAATACTTTTCATGTGGGGCCCACATATCACCACATGCTATAATCTACCTTTTTAGAAATATGGAAGAGTCCTCTACAACATAAAATCATCACTTTTAAAAATCAATGAAAACTAGGTTGGTATAAGAAATCTTCTCCATGTGACTCCTAGCTTGGGTTAGCTATGGTTTCAAACCAAACTACATTCTTAACAAACCATTCATAAAAATATGACAATCAAACCACCTCATTATTTTTTTGAAAGATTCATAACTGACCTAGAACGCTATGCCAAAGATATCAGGTCCCCATGTAAAGCATATAAATCACAATGAATGTCAAAAGGTCTAAATTTGCTTCACAAACACACTAAAACGTACACGGTTTTGCTAAAACCTCCATATCTTGCAAAATATTCTTCACCTTGACCTGAAACTTGTCATGAAGCATCATGAAAACATCCTCTAACTTTCCATACTCACCATCTAGCCCAAAATATCTTTCGAAATCTCCATCCATAGTGAATTACCTATTCCAACATGTCTATTTCTCATTTACTTGCTTACCAAGGACCTCAAATATGCACTGTACCTTTGAGTTATGATATTAAACTCACCATACACCTCATGTTTAATACCATCATATTTCTACCATGATCTAGTAGGAGTAATCATCTCCAAAACTCATAACTTCACCTCATTCTGTATGTACCAAGGTTAGAAACAAGCCTGGAATGACTTGACTCAACATTAAAAAACCCATGAAATGACCATACTGACATCATACAGACTCATAGACACCTGTAACACACCTCTATGACCATGTGTGACCTCATAAAAAGTTCCAACCAACTTGGGATGACTCATATTGTGACTCATCTCACTAGACCAATGCACCAAGACCACATATAACACTCCAAATATTGACACTACCAATCAACCTTCATGCATGACATCTGATTGACACCTCAAGGAGATACATACCACACCATGACACCCATTTACATCAATGGATTTGACATCAATGACAATACAAACACACAATGGCCAAAACAATCCATAGATAAACATTAACTAACAAGTTCCAAACTTTAATTTGTATGTTTTCCATTCCTAGTCAAGGTGTATAGTTTGGTCGAGACAATATATTCATTCTTATCCAAATTTTATGGTCATGGACTGACATGTTATCAAACTGTGGTTTCAATATTATATTATTTTTTAGTTCTTATAATCTCTCTGGGTAAACATTTCTTAGATAAATCATCGACAAAATCATATATAAGCAAGTAAACACTACCTTATTTACTAACCTATAAATCCTATGGCACCACATTGATACACTCACTTCCATAACTTATAAGAGGCATTAAGGATCCCTAAATATTTTAACAATACACCTATAGTCATTAGGGTACATATATCTACAATTTTGAAGTTGTGTAGTACATCATCATATTAGTTTCTCTCATATACAAGAACTTAAACATCCCTTCCCCAAGTATTTTAGCAAGATCCAACTCGTCTCAAACATTGCAAAAGGTGGTTTTCAAATTTATTTGCATTCATTTAGATATCACATGCTCGGTGGAGGAACAACATATGATTTTCAGCCTCTTTAGAGTATTGCCAATGTCAGCATTACATAGGGGTGCCCACAACCCAACTAATGTTTGTTTCGTAGGACTTATCATCCATGGTTAGTGTTTAATACCATGTTTAGAGTATTCAAAGAGCTTTGTCACATGATCAAAAACTAGAGTTTGATAGTGACATATAGTTACATGAAACATACAATGTTGAGAAATTACAGAGTTAGAAGCATAACATGTCCAAGACCGTATAGTAGGGTCAAGACCATACAGATGGTTTTGGCAGAGTTATATGGTCCTGGACATGGTCATTTTCTAGTTACAGTCTATAGAACAAAGAATCATTAAGTTTAAATCTTCCTATTTCGTAAGCGAATCCACCCAAAACCTCCCAGAATAATAAGAAAACAACTAAGTACACCCATCCCTTTTTATTTCCAGGTTTTTATCTTTTTAGCATACTAGTTACAAGTATAAAAGATTTATTCTGATTTTGGTAATTTATCTTGGAAGTTAATTAATTAGAATAATCACTTGTTCCTAACCATTACAAATTTTTGTGTGAAAAATCACTAAAATAATTAGGTTTCATGTTAAATCTAATTAGGGTATAAAAAATGATGTTTATTTTCATGACCTCTCACCTCCTCCTATGAGGCCTTATAATACCAAAAAATACCCATTATAATGCATCTTTAAAAACATGGCTTACTACATCATATGGGATATACCTTTAAATACATCTTAAAATTTCTTTTACTACTTCGAAATTCCTCACTCATTCAAACAATTAGTTCCATATTGGATGGTATACTTTGTGTCTAATTGGTTGCAGGATTATGTTTACTTTGTCAACGTTTCCCTCTCCTCTTATGTGGCCTCATAAAATATTAAAAAAACCTTATATTTTATTTCAAAAAACATTTCTACCACACCCATGTAAGATATAAATTAAAGTGAATCTTAGATTTTCTTTTATAATTCTAAAATACTCATTCATCTAAAAAAGTAATCATATATTGTTTGGTAGTTCTTTTTTTATGGTATTACATAAACCCCAATATACCACGATCCGTATATCTTGGCTTTTTAGGAGGCTTGTTATGTTTTTTGTCTCTATTGTCTATCATGTCATATGTGTTTTTATTGTATTTCTACATTAGCTTTTATTGTTAATATATGTATTTAGACATTATTTTTTAATTATATTTCTCCTTGAAACACAAAACCAACATACAAATTAGGTAAGACACTAATTGTTCCTACTTTGTGCAATGTAGTATTATTTTTTAAATTACATAATAAACATCAAAAGGGACTTCTGGACTGGATGCACACACTTTGTTAAATGTACTAAAAAAACACCTTTTTGAATTTTTCTTTTCTTTCAAAATGTGTAATATGATATATATATATATATATATATATATATTATATATATATATATTCTAATGATATTTTTCCTTCTTAAAATACATGTATGTAATTAAATTTTTGAAATACTTTCACATATTTTCATTTTAAACAAATATATGTGTTTTAATTATTTAAAACCCCTTTATATTACTAGGTTAGAACTCATAGACCCTATCGAAGAATAAATAAATTAGATGAAAAGATATACAATTATTTAAATTTTAGGCAATTTTCATTTCATACGATAATTGGTGATTTCTTAAAGTTTTAATGTTGTGAATTACTAATTATTAAATTCTATTAATACTTCATGTGTATGTGTTTTTGTGTTTAGTGATTTTTATAAAGTCAAATTATTTGAATTATGAATACATAGAAATATATCACTCTAAAGGAAGTGTTATTTGAATTATGAAAGCATGGGGAGGAGGCGTTCTTTGGGACTCTCAAGGAAGATTTCTTCTTGCCTACTTCTTTGACCTGGGCTTCCAATCTAACAATGTTTATGAGGTAACTGCGATGTTTTGGGGGGTGAAGTTAGCCGAGGAGAAAGGCTTAAAACACCTTGAAGTGGAAGGGGACTCTTTATATATCATATCATTTTTGAAAGGAAAATCTCAACCTTCTATTTTTGTCAATGACTTCATAAATAAAAATAAGCTTTAATTATCCTCTTTTGAGGTCATATCCTTTCATCATGTGTATCGTGAAGGAAACTCTCTAGCTGATTTTATGGCCAATTTGGGGGTGAATGCAAGGGGTCTTAAAGTGGTAGAGGATCCTAATAAGATGCAAGACAAATTTATTGAAATCATGAAAAGGGAAGCTATAACTAATAATACTCCTACAAATGAGGAGGCATTAATTCTTTAGACTTGTGACATCTCTTTTTCATGATTCCTGGTCTCATGTACAAAATTTCCTTTCTAATCCTTGCAAGGGCATGCCAGATATTTTTGTTTTATAGAAGTGGGACGATAAGACTCAGGGAAGGTGACTATTTTCATAATAGAAAAAAGAACAATGGTTAGAAGCATGGGGGGTGACTTAGTGAGAAATAAACCTAGCAATAGGTAGGAGATGTCCATTGAGGCTAAGAACTTTCTTGAAAAGGTGGGTATATTACCCTTTTTCAATATCTTTGATGGCCACGATGAAAATATGAGTGAAGATGTGGTAAACATGTGGAAAGAAGGCCATGTTCAGGTCAGAAATTTCTCCTTTACCATTTCCCCAAAGCTTATTTCCAAAGTCTTGGGTTTAGCTCTGGAAGAAAGATGCATCTACAAACCTAAGTTGGACTATATCGTGGAGATTGAATGTTTTATGCAAGGTAAGGGAGCACCTATCTCTCTTCATAATGGTTATTCTCTGCGTAACTTGCCCCATCCTTTTGATGAAATTACTCACTTGTTTATGTCCTACATTACCTTAGAAGGGTGGTCTAAAGTGATATATGGATATCACTTCCCTATGATGAACCATGTCTGATAATGCCAAACCCTATAATTTTCCTTTCTTCCTATATACTTCCATTACAAAATTCTATTGTCATGGTCGAGAGAGGTACATTCCACTTAAATTTTCACCAAGGACTCCTAAAATCCCCTTCTTATGCTAGGAAATCCCCTTTTAGGAAAAAATGAGAAATTTGGGGCTTTTGCCATTAAATGTTCGGTGCCCAAGGAGGAAAGTTTTAGTGAGGATATGATTATGGCAAAATAGTGGCTAAAAGAACCTGATCTAACCTAATTCATGGTGGCGTTAAGAAACGTAGTAGGGTAGATGATGTTCCTAAGACAGTTGAGGAAGTGGAGACTAATCTTAGATTTGGGTGAGAACCAAGATGGGAACCTGGAATTTTTGGTTTCTAGTATGGATAAGGAAGCTGTTGAAGGGGATAACAGTGCGGATATGGTGAGCAGAGAAAGCTCCTAGAAACTTCCAGAAGATAAGCGTTCAAAGAACTCAGAGGAGGCCATTGAGAGCCTACATGCTCTTTAAACTAGCCAAATGAAAATTGTTCACTGCCCATGACTCTGCTGTCAAGTCTCATACTTTTATGCAGGAATTTGAGCACTGCATGCTTGATACTGATATCAATAGACATAAGATTAGTATGGTTTTCATGGATCTGAAGGAATTTATTGATAAATTGGAAAATTTATTTTCTTTGGTCCTTAGCGAATAGCTCAAGAATGTAAATGAGAGAATCTTGAGAGATGGCTAAGGATATGCTAAAGATGAAAGACATTGTTTTCTAGATTCATGATGTCCATCTCCTCAATGTAAAAAGCACCACCCACCTTCTCAAGCTATTATTTGAGATGATTCATTCTATGGAACTGGCTAAGGAAAGGGAAAAAGAAGGAAAAGGCCCCGAAGTGGAAGATTCCTGAGCCTAACTATAAGTACTCGAAAGCTACCATTGACTCCCTTATCAAAGAATGGGATGGTTGTATGAATTCAGTGGGGGACATGATAAAAGAGTGATGAAGAAAATGGGTTACTGGTTTTCTGTCTATTATTTCTATGTTGTGTTGTTGTTAGTTTCTCTATATTATTGTTATTAGTTATTTCATTATTTATTCTGATTGTTTGGATACTTTCCTTTATGGTTTTATCTCTTTGTTGTTTGTTTTGTGATGCTATAGGGTTTTTTATTAGGCTTCAAGGGTAACCCCTTGTCCTCTTTGTAAGGAATTGGTAACACTTTGTATGGGGTAGGGTCCCCTCAACCCTTTTTTTACCTCTAATCAATATATATATATATATATATATATATATATATATATATATATATATATATATCACTCTAAATAATTTCTTAACATCGATCTCAAGTAAATATTTAAACATTTACCTTACTTTATTCCTTTCTATATATTACTACCCTTATCGGTATTTCCATTACACATTTGTGATGTAGTTAATTATATACCTATATTAAATAGGAAGAGTAACATTTAAATTCTATTTGTATTCCTCTAAGCCTCTAATGACATACGTAAATAGCCAATTAGTTAGTTTTTTTTTAAAATGTCAGGGATGGTGCAAATGTGATGCAAATAGTGTCAATTTATGCCACATTTGTTCCACAACCACCTCTAACTTAATAAACTTAGTGAAAGGAATGATAGGAAGATTGTTCTAAGAAATGAAAATCTTAGATGATAAAATACACCACATTTGATAAGTTAAAATGAATTTGTGAGAATAACCTTACAAAAGGATTTACAAACAAAGAGATAAAATATCATATATTAAAATATATCATAATTTCATTTTATTATTACATGAATTAGCTCAATAAAAAATATGTATATATATAGGAGGAGGGAAGTGAAATTACTACCTAGATCAGTGGTGAAGAACTCCCATTAATTGATACTGGAAATTAAGTTAACTCCACAAAACTAGCAAGCAAAATCCACACAATTGGTAAGCTAACTTAACAAAAGTAGTTAGCTAATTCCACACACAACTGGTAAATCTAAGAAATCTAACCCAAGAAGTGTAGAGCTAACACAAGTGCAAGAACTATCCTAATAAACAAATAAAAGTATAAATAATAACCTACACTAATAACGAGTTAGAAAAATACCCTCCCACTTAATTTCATTTCACTTTAACACCAATAGGAGGAAAGAATAAAGGAAAAATGGGGAGGAGAGGAGAACTGTAGTAGAAGGGGAAAAAATTTAAAAAAAAAGGAGAGGAAAAAAAAGGACAATAAAATGCAAGAGGATAAAGGAAAAAAGACAACACTTAGGAAAACAAAGAAAAAATGGCATATCAAAATATTCATGGAGAAAAACTAAAACCGTTAAGGTAATAAAAACCTCCATTGGAAGAAGAAGAGTATATGACGAATCCAGATTACATGTATGTATATTTTCATATGAATTTGATTAGTAATTTATGTGAAGCCTAGGAAGTAAAATGTAAATCTTAGGATAAATTTCATAAACCCTAGGATGGATTTTAAGGGAAATTATTTAATCCTTAAATAAGTTCTAAAAACATTAGGATAATTTTTGTAAGCCCTAGGTTAAATTGTAAAAACCATAGGAACCCTCAATATTTGAGATAATTCTGAAAATGGGGAATGGGAAGCATTATTCCAGAACCTAAGTAATGGGAAATATAATATCTCTAGAATTTGATACCATTAGAACAAAACTACTCTTTAAGGGGATTAGGACCTCCCTAAGCGGTTCTACTACAAACTAAGTAGAATTAAATCAAAGGTTTACCACAAGGGAAACATCACATGTAATAATATTTACTGGTTTCTAAAAACCCTAACTCTTTATATAGATAAGAGAAAAAAAAAGAAATAGAAAATTGAAACAGGAGAGATCCTACCTCCAATATTTGCCTTCTTAAATTACGCACATAAGGTGGACTACTTAAAAAATCATAAGATCTCCTCCTTACTCCCTCTTTTCTTCTCCTTGAGTTTTACACAAATTCAATTTTAAAATCACCAAAAGTGGTAAGTGTATACATTATCCTTTACTTATAGGGAAAACTCCAATCCTTTTAGCCAATGGGAAAGTGACTCGTCTCTTCCCATGGATTTTTCATAATAAAAAATTATTACTACACCAAAACATTTAACCAAATGAACTTAATGCATTTACAAAGGTATGACACCAAATAATTTCTTTCCCTTATTTAATTTTCTCATCCGACATGCCATTTTTTGATATTTGGTAAAAGGAGGGTTTTGGCAGGGAAGCTACCCTATTAGGAAAAAGGATCTAGAATCCAAATATTTCTAAATACATTTCATGAGACAAAAAAGATCCAAATATTAAAAAGAGTTGGTGCTATCAGCACAAACCAACCCTAAACCAGTCCAAAACTAGTCAAAACACAAACAAAAAGTAGAACAGTCCACAAAAGAACCAACCCGTGATAGAATAGAGAAATTAACAAGAAAATGCATTAATAGTTAAGGATTTGGGTAGAAATCTTGATGAGCTTATTGATGTTGTTATCTCATTATTTTATCTCCTTCTTGTCGAGAAATTTTCCTTTACCCTTACTATCAATTTTTTTGATCTCTTTAACCATAGATTTCAGGAGCCCAGTTTTGATGAAAAAACCATCTACAATGAGGTTATATTTGTATTCCACTTTTTCTAGGTTTTCATTTATCCCATCCAAAAATTTCTTGTATTTTTTTTCAAATTGAAGCTTATTGATACTGCCCTTCAGATTGGTAATGTTATTTCTGACCTCACTTAGGGCTTCCTTTTGAACACCTAGCCCAGAAGTTTCAGGGTCATTCTTATCTCTTTTTATCTTCTTACCCAAATTAAGGAGACATTTATCTGCTAAATATCCTTACAATTATTCCTCCTTGGTGCTAGGTCCCTCAATAAATTTACCTTTTTTGGAGTTTCTCCTAAGCACATAAGTGTTGGGCTCTTTGGGATAGGGATGGACAAGAGTTGGGTTTTTACTTGGAAGTTTGGATTTGAGGTGCATGTAGATGAGCAATATGACAACTTGGTGTAAAGGATAAGCTCTCCTATCACACTGTACCTCCTTTATGGAGATTTCAAGTGACATGAGGATGTAAAAAGGGAGACTCACTAGAAAATTTCTTCTAAAATGGTTGAGGAAGACTAAGTGAAAGGTGTTAATCCCGTGAAGTATTCCCTCCAGAGTTAGCTACTTGTTAATTAGTTTGGTGAATTCATCAAATGGAATAGGAAATGGGGATATGTGAATACCACTGGGAACTTGAGTTAGCTACTCACCCTCTCCCAAAAAGATGGCTTCCTACTCCACCCTATTACATTTATTTTTATAAAATTTGGTATTGTACATGCTCATTCAAGTGACATGGGAGATTAGGCCCTCCGATATAAGATTTATCTGGCCTTTAAATAGAACCATTATATATTTCCAGACATTTGCAAATTCAATGGAAATATGAGGACCATGCCCTCTAACCCACTCAAGGAAGGAGTTGAACCTACTGAAGCTAAGGATTTCTTAGAGTTGTTCATCCTCCTTGAGATTCCTGTTAAATGACGGCTCGAACTAGTTCATATAAACCCCCATTTCCCCTTCTTTGAGCTTTTTCAATTTTATATCTTTTATCCCTACATTCGATGCGATAATATTTCTCCACAAATCACTTAGCCGAGTACCCAAGTATCTAAGACAAACATGTCAAGGATATTCAAGATGTTTAAGGGATTTATGATCATGTCGCCAAATGTGTGAAGAGTTTTTCATGAGAGAAAGAATTTATGGTTTAGATATCCCAGCCAATAATTCAAAATCAAAATCTCAGTATTAACACCTATGATGGCATACAAGTTATCAAAATCATAATTAAAGGAAAAAGAGGAGGCCTTAGATGGGTAAAAAAATCCCTAATCAAGTGAGAAATTAAAAATACCTTTCCCCTAAGGTTCTTGAGACTTATATAGAATATCGGTTTTGAGCTTCATGAAATTAAGGTCTCCCCAAGGATTAAGGTAAGGAATAAGTTCCCTTCATCAAAAAAGATATCCTCCTCCCTATATTTAGCAAGGGAGTCCCTTACACTACCAACATTAGAGAATCTGAACAAGACCTTATAAACTAAAGTAACAAATATTACAACACTTACCTCCTTCTTGAGGAGATTACATTTATTAACCAGAGACCAAATAAGAATCCACCATTGGATGATCTTACCAAATGTCAAAATACTATCCAAAATTGATAAAACAAATATGGAGCCCTAATATAGCTCTAGAGTCTATTATCAACTTTCCAATCTTTGTTTCCCATGAATTTTAGTTTCATTTCCACTCTATTTTCTTGCATCTCCATCCTAAAATCATTATTGCATCATTTTAAATTGTCTTACACTAATAAAACTAATTAAAATAAAACCTTATTTAATTTCCTTGGTATTTTATGGTCAAAAGTTGATTATTTCCCCATGTTATTTATCTTTCCGTAGTTCTCTTTTTATCCTCTTTGCTTGACTTTTTTCCTCTTGTTGTACATCCTCATATGTCTTCTCTAGTAGAAGGTGTTTTGGATAAGGATGCTTCTTAAGTCTTGTTTTTCCCCTTGATAGGAGTCACAATAATTCAGATTTTCTCCCCCTTCTTCTAATTTGATTTTTAGTATGGCTCTGTCTTCTTCTTTGTATCTTTTTCCATTGTTATCTCGTTCTCTATTGAATATTATTTCTCTTGATATAATCCTTCTTGACACTACTATGCAACTTATTCTATTTCTTTCGGGATAATTTATTTTTCTTCTTCTTCTCTCTTATGGGCATCAACTTCCTTTTGTTATTTTCCATCAGTAATTTCCTCTTGTGTAAATCCATTCTCCATTTCTTTTCTTTCCATTTCTATGTATGGAATAAGTAGTTCTTCAATTTGTGTTTTCTCTAAAATCTCCCCTTCCTCCAAGAAATCTTGTTCTTTATTTTCAAATCTTCTTGAATAATAATCCTCCTTTCTTTCAAAATGGTTTCCTTCTAGTTTGTTGTTGGTTACTTATTCACTACTCATTTTTGTCTCATTTCCTTGATCCTTTTAATCAACCTATTTTTGTTTCCATTCTAGTTTCCTCCTTGGTTCTCTTGTGTTTCCCTTATTCTTGTTATCAGGGAAAGCTTAGTACACTTATTGCATTTTAGAATGGTGGTTTCATATTCCAATATATGTCTTCAGTTCCCTAGCTTGGAATACCTATTAATTATATCTAGTAGCTATTTTTCTAGATCCACGTTGACACATATTCTTGTGTATTTTAATCTTGATCTTTCCTTACTCACACCATCAAATATACTAGAGAGCCAAAATATTTAGCTATACTTGTCAGTACATATTCTTCCCATAATTATAAAGGCAAACCATGTAGTTTGATCTATAATGACATCATATTTATATTTTTCTTATCAGGGTCAAATGCAAGAGTCCATGTCTTAATAAAGATACCCATGTTTCATAGGAACCACAATCCATCAACCAATGAATAGGTACAATCATCTAGTATGTTCAACTGAATTAGGAAAAATTCTTTAGTCATTAATGAGATGTCCATATTACCACGAAAGTTCCATTTTCTAAAGGCTTGTCTTCTTATGATGTCTACATTTGGTCATGGCCCATGAAACTTTCGTATTAGAGCTAGCTTATTTCTTTATATATATTTCTCAATAACCACATATGGAATAGTAAAGCGATGTTATTTTTCTAAGACATGGTGCTTGATTTCAGTTCTTTTTGGTTCTTTATTTTTTCTTAGGGTTTTTTTGGAAACCACACCCACCCACGTGGTCTTGGGACTTTCATCATGATTTTCATTTCCTTTCCCATCACTGAATCCTAACCCGTATCCTTCTCCATCATTTTCCCCTTCCTTGTGCTCTGTTGTAGGGTTCAAAATCATTCTCCCGCCTAGTTATCTTGCTCAATATACATACCATTATCAAGTTCTTTATTTCCATAAATGACACTAAAATATCTTCCTAATATTACCCTGATAGTCAAGGATTCAAGATTTAGTCATAATTGAGTCATAAGAGTTTTTTTTACCTCTTTTCTTGAGACTCTTCACGTGCATTTGATTTTTTTCACTTTTTCCACTTTTTTTGACTTACTCTCACTCTTACAAGGTTACACATAGACTTTTAAAAGTATTAGGTGGAAGGGTGAAGTTTTAAGGAATAATTTAGAGTGTTAAAATTTTAAATCACACCTAATTAATAATACTAACAAAAACTAGGAACAACTATGACTATGATGCATACTCCTAACCCTACTTAGCTACATTTGGTAATATCATGATCAGTGATGTAGCCTAGAATTACCAGATAACACCATAATCACGCAGGCACATCACTCAGCCTAGACTGAGCGCTCACCCAAAGTACACAAAGGTACCATGTCCCTCTTTAGGGTTGTTGTAGCAGAATGTTAGTGTGATGAATGAATAAACATATAGATCCGTAACTAATCCATCATTCTACAATGCATACCACATTCAGATTTATGAAAGAACAAGTTTAAACAATAATCATGATTGAATCAAGAACATGCACTACTTGATTTCACATAGTAATAACACTTAGATTCAGCCAATAACTTCCATCTATTAATAAACACAAAATCTCCTTACAATAATGGCATTTTATACCAATGCACGTATGCATCTGATACAATAATCCCATCATATACCTCTCTATACCTATCTCTCTCTAAGTGTGTATGTATATTTTACTATGTGCTTCATATCATATATATAGGGTGGGGAATTTTCCCTCCACCACTGCTCTATTCCAAAAATAGGCCGCATGTTATTAATAGCCACACGTTGTTTACAGGTATAGCCACACATGCAAGTGTGCTATCTATAGACCTCTTGCAATTAAATTAAGCAAAAATCCTATTCTTATCTTGTCTCCATGAAAAATAATATTTGATCCAATCCTCTAAATATATACAATGAGTGGCACACACGTCCCTTCATTATTGGTGTATTCCGCATGCCATCTTCTAAAAATAGGTCTTCATGCTCAAAATAGGATAAGTCCCAAATGCTAAAATTTCCCTCTGTGTGTGTGTTCTTCTTGTCCATTCACGCCCTTAAACTTGGCCTGTTTTCCCATGCAGAATTATTGTGTGAGTTCTGTCAAGTGTTCTTTAATCAACATTACCCCACACTAATCACATTGTTACCCTGACAATGGGTATCTCCAAAAAATTGAAGTAAAGAATATTTAGTGGAAAGAATAAGAAAGAATGCAGATGAATAAATAATGTTTCAACAGGCATCATCCTCTGTATCAGCTTGAAGGATCAACTCTGGATACTTCTTTATTTTGGCCTCCAAGGTCTGTCATTCAGCGAGTGTTTGTTCTGCTTTCTATGGAATGTGCACAACAATGGATTCCAACTCATCCCTCACAATATCTCCTTTTTCATTCTACATAACCAACACAATGTTGGATATTGATGTCATGCTTCCTTCTAAAAGATCCATTTTCTTCTTTCCTTTTACCCCTACTGCAGTTGCCTTCTTTAGTGCCATTTTTACCTTGCAATCCTTTGTAGATCCTTTCCGTTCAAATTTTGCAATGTGAAAAGAAAACACTAGTTTGATTCAACATGCCCTATGTGAAATTACATTCCCTTAACTCTTCTCCATCACCTTGCTTCACTCAAACCCTTCACCACTGGGGAAAAAAGCTTCTTCTGCACATAGATCTCTTCGTCATGACTAGTTACACACCTCTCACACCTTAAAATGATCACTCATCTCTTTGCACTTAGCTTATTTCAAATAATATTACTTGCAATGGTAAAAATGAATTCACATCCCATCCTTACATAGATTTTTCAAATTTTGATGCATTTATCACTCCTTCACCTACCAAATATTCCCTCATTCATTGCCCAAATTCGTTCATTCCACGAGGTATATCTTCACGCCCCAACTATAACCTTATAGCATGCATCCCTACCCTCTGTCACAAACTTCTCTTCAGCACACACCCTTATGCCTGAGTACCTTGTCATTGTACCGTCTAATGGTAGTTATCATGGCCTCCACTTACCTTGCATTATACTATTTCTTCTTTCATCTCTATCCTTGGTCACTTGTGAGAAGAAATATTTCTTTGACTTAAAAGCACACCCATAGCAGCTTATTCCTTTATCCTTTCAATTCCCACTGTCTTGTACCTAGATATAAACAATCACCCCACACTAAAAGTATGTGCATTCCTCTGCGCATAACCATGCTTCACATAGTAAGTAGCTTCATGCGCGCTTATTACACAAGAACAACAATTAAATTGACAAAACATAACACCAATGAAGGAAATACATTAAGGAAATACATAATTTAAAACCTAATCTAAATGGAAATACTACCTTATTACAAACACCAAGAAGACTTATTTATAGTAGGGCTTCAGCCTACTCCCATTGAAGTAACCGGGTAGTTGTGTTCCATCAAGTGCTTCTAACTAGAAAGAACCTATTTCAAGTATGTGAGTGATGAAATACAGCTCCAACCAAAGTACTTTAAGCTTTCCTAGATGGCGCAAGAACTTAGAGTCATAAGGAAGTACCATTTGTCCAATCTCAAACTTCTTATCCCTTATATTGTTGTCATGCCATGCTTTCTACCTCGCCTTTTCCTGCTTCTGAATCCATCGTGCTATGGCTCATCACTCATCGAATTGAATCATCTTCTCAATACACTCTTCTAAATCCTACTCATCAGCTTAGAAACCTAGTTGTTATACCTATTATAAAGTCCTTCGTAGGTGCTACTTTTTCCCACTGCATGAGATAATCTATACAAGTAATGATATAGTGTGATATAGTCCTACGCGTGGCTAGTGAAATAGGTCATACAAAGTCAATGGCCCATTTCTCAAATGATTCAACACTAGTAATAAGTCTCGAAGGCATCTCATCTATTTTCCCTAGTTATCCTAGGTGCTAAAAATGGTCACACCGCCTTACAATATGCCTTACAATATTTATATAATGTCTCCCACCATAATTGGTGCCGTGCGTATAACAACCTGTTTATTTTCTAATGCCTTCATTCCTTCTGGCGCCATACCAGTTCGTAGAAAGACAACAATTTCTTCCAATTCTATGGTCGTGTGTTGTAACCTATATAATTGTGCATCTGGCATGGTTTCTTCAATTATCTGTGCTTCTTCTCCTAAGTGAATTCTAGATAAGTGGTCTGGTCCAGAATTACTTTTCCTTGGCTTCACCACAACTGTGAAATCAAACTCTTGAAATAGGAGTACCCATCTGCATATGCACCCTTGTGAGACTGGTTTGTTTACCAAATACTTTAATGCCATGTGATCTATATAAAACATAAATGGTGTTGCTAACAAGTACTGTCAAAACTTGTGTAATACAGAGATCATTGACAAAGCTTCCCACTCTGTAGTTGTATAATTCCTTTCAACAGGAGTCATCTTCCTACTAGTAAAACAAATTGGATGATCTATAATACCTTCTTCAGGTTGAGATAACACGGTGCCAATGGCCATACTAGAAGCGTCCACATGCACATGATATGGTTTATTCCATGAGGAAAAATGCAAAATGGGTGCAATAGTAAGTTTTCTCTTTTACTATCTCAAACGTACGCTGCTGTGGTTCTCCCCAATAAAATGTACCTTTCCCTTTTAGCAATTCTTCCAAGGGTGCAACCATTTTGGCATACCCTTTAATGAACTTTCGATAGTAACCTATATGAACCAAAAAATTTGAGCACCTCACTTTGACTGGTAGGCACTTCTAGGCCTAGAATTATTGCAACCTTAGCTAGATCAACCAGTAACCCTTCCTTACAGATTATATGCCCCTAACAATATTCCAAAAGGTGTAGCAAATATGCACTTCTTGATGTTTAAAGAGATACCCAATTTTCTGCATCGTTTAAACATTAAGCGCAGATTGTCACAATGATCTTTCACAAGGCCATATATTGTCCAATCATCTAGATAAACCTGTAAAAAGTTGTGAATAAAATATTTGAATTCTTGAACAACTATACTTGAGAATACAGCAGGCACATTTTTCAATCCAAAAGACATCACAGTATAGGCAAATCTGCCCCATTCAGTAGTAAATGTAGTCTTTTCCTAATCCTCCTGAGAAATCCTAACCTGATGATACCCAGAAAACCCATCTATGAAGGAATATATTTCATGCCATGCAACTCCCTCTAGAATTTCCTCCGTCAATGGCATAGGGAATGGGTCTGTTACACGGGTAGAATTTAGCTCCTTGTAGTCCACAAATATTCTAATTCTTCCATCCTTCTTGATATTTATCACCATTGGACTAACCCATTCTGACTCAACAAGGGGCTTGGTGATTCAATATTTCAACATTTTATCAATTTGTTATTTTACCTTTTCACACAAATTAGGATTCCTTCTATAAGGTCTCTTTCTCACGGGGTGTGCACCTTCCTTAAGCTTTATCTTCATTTCCCCAAGAGATTCATGCATGCCTTTAAGTTCATGATACCCTCAAGGGAATACGTCCTGATAATCCTTGAGTAACTCAATAATCTTTTCCACCTCTGACTTTGACTAGTAATCTCCAATTATGACCTCCTTAGGCTCAACCTCTGATCCTATATTGACCTTTTTGGTCTTCATTGGTTCATGGTATGCGCACGTATCCTTATATGCACTATCCAAGACATCGCGCCCCTTGTGAATGGTCAATATCCAAATTTTTAACTTCCTCATCATCCACGATGTACACCATCTTACCTTTTTCTTTCTTAAGAGAAGAACGATCAAGTAATATGGAGTCTTATCCTTCTTCTTCAAAACATTTTCCTTGTTCTGTCTCACCCATTAATTCCTGTATAAGTTCCTTCACCTTTGCACTATCTCCCATGGTTAACCGCTTGACAAATTTTTAATGCCTATTCTATTGTAGGTTGAGAAGAAAAATAGTCAAAGGTCTGAATCATTCCTAAAGTCAAAATTTTCCAATTCCCAGTCTCTTTATGTAGTTCTGCATATACATACCAGGCACGTGTGCATCCTTGTAGAGTAGAATATAGTCTATGCACCCAGAGTGAAGGTGGTAATGTTTCCTATCCCACTATCTAAAGTCTCTCACACTACTGAATGTGATGTTGATTAGGTTGATCACCATTATAAATGCATATCTGCATAGGTGCATTTCTTCTTACAAACCTAGTAGATAGGGAAACTCTGATCTCCTTCCACTCCATAAGATTATCTCTATGAACTACCCACCAATGCGTTGCTGTCTCGTGCAAGACATATGCTAACATGTCTCTTCTCTTGACTTGGTCTACACAATGTGCCTCCATGGCTTCCAAAAATACATGAAGATCTTCTGCTCATGTATACGAGGGTACTGCACATCCTATCCGTCAAATAGAACAAAGTCCCTTGTTGTGCATAACCACGTTTTTCACCTCACATCCTACTAGTTCATATGTACTATGATCCTAATTATCACAAGCAATACTCCGTAGTATCACTGATATAATGAGAATCCTCCCACTGTAGGATGCCTTCCTTTAATGGCTCATTGATCACTAGATCGTAAAAAGCGTGGACATAGATTTTGTTTTAAGTCCTCCTCACTTAGAGGCTCAACATATGGTGTAGACTTCCCATTTGTCAAAGGTATCAAAACCCTTTCCTCCTTGTTCTCAAAATTGATATACCCCTTATTGAATCTCAAGTCAGCATTATTCGCATAACACTAAGGGCATCCAAGGAAGGCTAGAAAACTGTTTTCTTCCGCAAGTGCTAATACCTAAAAATCCCTAGTGAACTTGGCCTCTTGTATAGTTATATATGCATCCTTCCAAAAACTCCTATGGGAGTTTCCTTAGTTCGGTTCATCATAAAAAACACATTAGATGATGGTTACAATAAGGGTCTACCCATTTGTACCCATGCATCTAATGTAAGCATAATTACTTTGGCACCTATATCTATCATAATATTGCTCAGCAACCATCCATCACACAAAAATATTTAGAGTAATTTCCTTTTCATATTCAATGCTATCAGGGGGAATATTTGCATGTAGGATTTGAATTCTTGTCTCAATACTTTTGCATGGATTGTTCCCTTTTAACCAAATTCATAATAGTGGGATGATGTTATCTTGGTACAAAATTTTGCATATTTCTTCTCAGATCATCGGTATCAGTTTGGATTGTCTCTGATGCTTTCTTCTACTCCTTTAAGTATTGTATTTTCACCCTAAATATTCCTTAGCACTTCCATGGTATCCTGATAAACCCCTTTCTGATGAGTTGGATCTGGGTACCTTGCATGCAAAACCTCCTCCTTGGTGATCGTAGGCTTCTGGTATGATGCCTCTCTTGTGTGTGCCACTTCAGCGCATGTGGTGATCTTGACAATTAAGGCCTCATATTCTGGTGCTATCTTGGGCATCCACTAATTTTCCTCCACGTGTTGGATCCTAACCATCCCTGCACATTTGTTCTCCTACTTATGTTGTTTACTGATATGCTCATCTAAATCTAGGAACTCCTCACAACTATGATTCTTTCCACAAAAAAACATGTAACATTTTGGGGGCATTCACACTTATAATGATCAGGGGAACCATATGTATAGCACGTTCCTCGAGGAAACACACTTCTTCCTCCACCACGGCCTCGTCCTCTATATCCACCTCGCTATCCACATTCTCTTCCATGACCTCCTTCAAAACAGCCCTCATTCCTATCATAGCACATTTGACTATGATCCTGATCCTGGTGCTCATTCTTACCCTTAGAATTATCTATTACACTTGTTTGTCATCCCCCAATGCCTATAGCATCCTGGATCTGACCAATCAATTGACAATCCCTAGTATCATGGGTTGTGGACCTGTAAATTTTACAAAAGCTAGATACATTCTTCTTTATCATGTGCTATAACAAAGGACAATGACTAGCATCATGATTCAAATGACAGATCTCATAGTCCAATAGTAATGATCGTATTGTTCTACAAGGACAACTATCCTTGGTGTGACCTTCTACTTCACAATCTATACACCAAATTCCTGAGCGCATTTCATGGGCTGAATTTGCTGATAGCATCTCTAATTGTTTAACCATAACTGTAATCTATGCCTCTAATAATAGACTAATGCTAGTGTTAATGCTCCTAACTACCTCAACACGTAAATCTACTTCCAGTGATTCACGCAGATCAATGTATGTCTTATGTGACAATGCTCTTTTGAATGGTGTAATCAATCCTCCAATGAACCATTGTGCATGTTGGCTGGCGTGAATATCATAATAAATTTTGGATAGAAGTGTCTTAAAGAGGTAATCATACACACGTACACTCTCAGTGGTGCCCTACTTGATATCTTTGAGCGCTCTGATACTTTTCTACTCAAATTCTGGGATATAGAACTCTTTTAAGAAAGCATCCTTTAACACTACATTATCCACACAAGTTTGATCAGGGTCAAACTTCTTATACCAGTTGTGTGCTTGTCCTTACAAGGTAGTAGAGAATTGACTTTCCTTACACTCAACATTCATGATCCCTTTCACGTGCCATAAGATTTCACACATGTGCACATGCTCAGCAACATCCTCTATGCCTCTATACTTTGGAAGATGAAGATACATCTCCATATAAATGTCATGTGGTTGCTGCGGACCTTGACCACTTGATCCAGAACCTCCTATGTTTCCTCTACCGCTAGATCCACCAGATCTACCAGAACTAGAACCACATATACCTCCTGACCCTCCACCAGTAGTGGGAATAGGACCTATAGATTTACTCCCCTGTGCTTTGATAGTAGTAAACCCATATAGTCTATGAGGTAGTTCCACTACCAGAGGTGAACCCAATATTCGGCATGCTTACATTCTATGTGGTTGATGCACTTGAAAACACACCTCCGAATAACATTGAAGCCGTCTATCCTGCCATTGATGTAATTGCTCTCTTACTTCCCAAACTTACTTGTTGATTACTGGTCGTACTAGATACTGAAAAACAAAGTGCAAGGGCTAGATCACCAAGTGGATTAAGATGCACGCATGTGGCCCAAGTAGTCTCTGCTAGTGTACTTCCGTGTGAGGCCATTGGGGGATCTCTATGATGCTTTCCAAGATGGGGGATTTCCTGATGCTCTGGCTCCATGTCTTCTACATGAGCTTTAAATCCTTCATAAGTCATCTCTCTCCTCAACGCCATACTTTCTATAATGGTACGTTGCTTCTCTATTTCCCTCTCGAGTTCCTTATTATACTTAAGCTTCCTTTCCTGTATCTGCCTTTCTACTGCTAGGTCTACCATATTTTACCAAACTTTTTCCTACCCTCGTGCGAGGTGAGGTTTAGTTAGCCATCAATTTACTCTCTAGGTTCAAATTTACCATCAATATTTTGATTGCCAATGGAATGCATTCATCTAGGATACCACAAAAATTAGAATTCAGTTACCTCCAGGAAATAATACTTCGAAATTGAATATTCTAGAATATAACTGTTTTAGAACACCATGAAACCACGTATCCATAGCACGAGTCCAGATCAAGTCAGCATCATAAAGGGCCTAAAATTATTCTTGTGTCCAAAAAAGTGTGCAATACCTCCAATTTTGGTTAGATGTATACACAGTCAGCCACTCATATAATTATACTTGAAAGATGGTGAAAAATCTCTCATATAAGTTTTCATACAGATTATTTTCTACCCAAGTGCTGTGCGTTAAACTCAGATCCACTATTGAACCGCCGTGCATATTCTTCCTCCAGATCGTGTATCCACTCCTCAATAATTGCTAGGGTTAACCGGTATGTCTTCATCATGAACCATCCTAAAAAACAACTGAAAAGAGGTCTCGGAAATGAAACCAATGATGCAGCCTAGAATTACTAGATAACACCCTAGTCACGTTGGCACATCACTTAGCCTAGACTGAGCGCTCACTCAAAGTGCACAAAGCTACCAGGTCCCCTCTTTAGGGTTGTTGTAGCAAGATGTTAGTGTGATGAAGGAATAAACATATAGGTCCATAACTAATCCATCATTCTATAATGCATACCATATTCATATTTATGAAAGAACAAGTTTAAATAATAATCATGATTGAATCAAGAACATGCACTAGTTTATTTCACACAAAAATAACACTTAGATTCAGCTAATAACTTCCATCTATTAATAAACACAGAAGCTCCTTACAATAATGGCATTCTATATCAATGCACGTATGGATGTGATATAGTAATCCCATTGTATACCTCTCTATACATATCTCTCTCTAAGTGTGTATGTATATTTTACTATGCGCTTCATATCATATATATAGGGTGGGGACTTTCCCTCCATCACTTCTCTATTCCAAAAATAGGCCGCATGCTATTAATAGCCACACGCTATTTACATGCATAGCCACACATGCAAGTGTGATATCTATAGACCTCTAGTAGTTAACTGAAGTGGTAATCCTATTCTTAGCTCATCTCCATGTAAAATAATCTTCAATACAATCCTCTAAAGATAGACAATGTGTGGCGTGCACATCCCTGCATCATTGGTGTGTTCCACATGCCATCTTCTAAAAATAGGTCTTCATGCTCAAAATAGGCTAAGTCCTGAATGTTGAACTTTCCCTCTGCGCATGTATTCTTCTTGTCTATTCATGCCCTTAAACCTGGCATGTTTTCCCGTGTGGACTTCTTGTGTGAGTTATGTCAAGTGTTCTCTGATCAACAATCAGCGCAGTTCCAATTCCTTACTTTACTTACCTGTTAATTTTACATAAAAGGAACACATCAAAATGTTTGATCCCTAATATAGTTATGGCATCAGTACATGAGTAATATTAATAACTGATAGCTAATCATGTTACATAAAATATAAAATTATTGGGAGGAGGAAATTCCGATAAGTATTGTTAAATCTTTAGGTATTTTTATTTATTTTGATATTATCACTAAATCTAGATCTAAGTTAACACATGCCAGATTTTGTATCAATGTTTTTGTTAATTGATTTCTTCCATAATTTACTATTGTGCACTCTATATTTGGAACCATGATAAAAAAACATAGAATATAAGGGTTCCATGCCCAAATGTAAATCATGCCATAATTTTGGACATGAGGATAGGTCATGCCCTACAAAATATCTGAACCTACAATATGGAAAATAATATTTTTCAAATAAAGGCCTCTGAAGGAATCACGAATAATAATGTCTCTGTTGTAACAGATCAAAATAACAAGTCTACACCTTTGGAGTAGATTGGTAAGGGTTTAGCTAACAATTTATTGGTTGCTTATAGTTATAGGGATTGGTTAGAATCATCCCAAAAGTACAAAATAAATATTGTTGAGGCTCAGATTTTGGTTGATGAGATTATTCATGGTTATGAAAAGCTACAAGGTATAGGAAATGATGTGGAGAATGAGAAGAAAAATAATAATCAAGAAGAAAAGGAAGAAGAGGAACTTCTAGAGGATGAAGGGGAAGATTCTGGAGAAGTATAAGTAGTAGAAATAGAAGAAGAGGTTTAGACTAAAAATTAATAGGAAGAAGATCCAGAAGAGGAAAATGTTATGGTAGAAAATCAAGAAGATGAAGACACAAATGATGAAATTGTTTATGAAGATTAGAATAATGTGGAGCAGGAAGTTAATAATCAACATAGGATTGTTGATGAAAGTAAAATAGTAAAGATGTAGTTAGAGAATGTTAAGAAAAATTAGAATGCAAAAAAATTGAGAAGTTTGTATCCAATAAGAGGAGGAGATTAAGAAAGACTCAATCTAGATTATGTATAAGAGAGAACCACTTTACATTGGTTCTTATCTCATACTGAAAATAGAGATAGATGGATGAAGGTTTTAAACTTTTGGGAAGGCCTTTTTTCAGAAATCATATTAAAATATCATACATGAACAAATATTTCTTTAGAGAAATTACTAAAGAGGAAAGGTGGACTCAGGTGGTTTGGAATAGGTAAAATCATAATGTTTGGAGTATATCACCTCCTAGAATAATAAGTGCTTATAAATATTTGTTTTGTTGTTCTAGTAGGGATATTTTTCATCTTTCTGTTGTTTTTCTACTGCAATTATGTTGTACGATCATTATTTCTTCTCAATTTTTACTTTGTCGTGGTTCTATTTTGTTATGTACTATTCTTATATCTATATCTAGGTTTTAAGACCCCTCATTATGTTGTAATAGGGTTGGGCCCCTAATAATTTTCCCCTTTACCAATAACAAAAAATGTTACATAAAATATAAGCATAAATGAAAAAATCTATTCAATAACATGTTTATGTTAAATAAAATATCCATGTCTAGATATGTAACAAAAATTGAATAATTAGTATATTAGTTTATTAGATGAAATACTGATGGTAAGCATGAAATAAGTTGTAATTCCAAGCTAAAATAATAAATTTTCAGCACTTTGTGCTTTTAAATACATATAAAAAGGGCACTATATACCTAAATATATCAAACTAAATATTTCATATGTGACAAGATCAAAATATATACTAGAAAATAAAGCAATGTAAAAAAGGAACTCACAACTATTGGCATAAAATTTGGACTAAATAGGCATTTCACCATACATTTATATATAATTTTATTTAATGTAATATATACTTGTAGTAAATAATAATACTATTGACCTTAGATGTAATAGTACTCAATAACAATGCAAGCATCTACAAAGGAAAGGTTCCTTTTCAGGTCATAAAAGAAAGTCAATATTAGGCCAAAAATATTTAGATTTCCCTTCAAGAGGCTTTATTAAAGAAAAAAATACAAAGAATATAAGCTCACAAAAAGAAGCTACTACAACATAGAAAAAATACAAGAAGCTCTTTAGTTGCATTTAAAATTTATTGAAAAGGGTAACACTGAATCAAAATATATACGACATCATCTCTATCCTATTTTCCTAGTAACATGATGGTTTTTTTAAATCATATTTTTTCTACCATATTTGTTTGTTTGTTTTTGCAATAAAATTTGTACATATCCTTAAATAAGTGAATTCTATTAAAAAAATTTGATATTAGAGATGATGCAATCTATTCAAAATATGTTGTATGCCTTCACTTGTTGCATCTCTAGAGATCATGCTTTAGAACAATATGACATGGATGAGGATTTAGACGAATCCCATGTTCTACCTTGACATTCTTTTATGATTCAACATTCATCGACCTCTACGTGCCCACCACATAGGTATAAGCTTAAAGTGTGTTTTGTAATTTAAAAATTACAATTATACATATTGATAATGAAGTATATTACTTATAGGAGTTGTATAAAAAATACCACCACATACATATGAGTGGATGTATCTCAACCTCTAGGGACTAAACAAGTAGATATGAATTTATAATTTATTTTAATTAAAAATTTATTCATTTTCATTGAACAATTTTAATATAACTTTTTTTTTAATCATAGATCTACTTCCCATATAGTCCAATAAGAGGAGGAGGAGGATGCTAAAAATAATACATCCTTCGTATACTCCTGATGAGTCCCCTACTCAAAGTTATAAATGTATAATATATTTTTTAAAACAAAAATAATACTATGATTAAAAAATTCTAATATAACTTGATTATGACATGTCTACATCCCATATTGACTGACATGAGGATGAGGGAAGTCATAGGATGAGGGAATCATTTGCATTGAGGTATAAATTTTTCATTTACTATTTAAAATCCTTTTAATTAATTATATGATAATGAGTAAAAATAATTTGTAAATCCTCATCAAAGGTAGGTCCCTCTCAGCCTATTCGTAATAAAAAATAAAAGAATAAAATGATGATAAACTGTGCCAAATAGTATTAATGGCCTACTGTTGAGTGGATTAAGGGGAGATGAAAATGTGGTCTTACCTCCTCCAATAACAAATATTAATAGACCCTCTCATCTTGTTTATAGTAATTATAAACACTGAGTGCAAGTAGACCTCGAAATAGATCTCTATGTAAATGTTGAAATGATTATATTAATGGATATTTATGGAAAATAAGTATTTGAATATATTTTATTCGAGCTAGGATACTTTTTATTATTATTTTAGTTTAGCATTATACAAGTTTCAGTCATTTTTAGTTTATTCCATATGTCATTTTTATTGGTTTCAACTATTTTGGCTTCAAGTATTTTAAGAAAATAGTGGTTGTTCAATCATGAAAATTGATTCATTGATATTGTCATCTAGACCAATTCCTAATCCCACTTAAGAGATAAAGAAGGCTAGTGGATATGAATTTTTTCAAGTTCAGGAAGACCCATTATGATCTAGAGCTAATTGGGAAATTTTCATCTAAAGGGTTTTGGAGAATAAAGAGGAATTTGAGGGTAATTATGTTGTGTAAATATAATGTTTAAAAAATTGTATAGTTTTTAAATAATTATTTATATTTATAATTTGTAGGTTAACTACTAAGGAAACATAAATGACAAGAGGAGAAGTCTTTGACCTCCCAAAATAGAAAACGATGCTTCTTTTTGTTAATGTGGCAAGTGGCTAGAAGAAGACATTGATAGGGTTACATGTTAGCTAACAAAAGTAATGATATATGTTGACCTTTGTATTGTAGAGAGAACTATTTAGTGCATTGCAATTTGGTTGATAAAGACACTTTCTTTAATTTTATATTTTGTGTTTTCTAGTCACCATTCAAGTCTTATAACAAACAAATATCACCTATGATCACAATGTTATGGTAATTATATAACATAGTGACTAATGAAATATTTAATACATATTGCAATTGTTGCAGGTATGAAAATTAATGTGCTCAAGGGGTATGAATCCTGATCCTAAAAAAGGTTTTTGGTGACTCATTGTTTGAGATGAGAAAACTTGGAAGAGGCCACTGATAAATTTTATAGTTGTATATAAGCTATTTTTGGAGTTTTGTTGTTTTTAATAATAAATTTAATGTAAATTATTAATATTTTTAATTTTATCATATTATTGTGTTCATAGGAAGAGTGTTATAATAAGAACATAACAAAGAAAATGTGTGCACCATTAAAATAATTGGGATGGAACAAAAAATCCTTTAACCAATGGGCCAGAGATAATCAATTTGTGTCAATAATACATGTAGTGTTTAATTTTTTATGCACACAAATTATAAACTAAAACTAGACACTTCAAAAATTATCATTTTTTAAAGGGAAAAAGTATTTAGGAGGACAAAGAGGATGATGAGAAGGGAAAGGATGATGAGGACGATAAAGAGGATTATGTGGACGAGAAGGAGGATCAGGATTAGGATCGATATGAGCAAGAATATTTTGAGGATTGGGTGAGGAGGATTAGACCAATCATTATGATATTTAGGATGTAGCTTTATATATATTGTTTTGTAATTTGAAAGAGACGTTTTAGTACTCCCTTAGAATTACATTGTTGTATATTATTGTTAACACATTTTGAATTGAAGTATTGTATTTTTATCTATTAATAATAATAATGAGATATTTTACATATTTTTCATGTACATCTATATGATTATATATATACAATATATAGAATAATTTATACAATACAATGTAAATAATATCTTAGTATTATTGTTTAACTTTTATAAATAATAAAAAGAATAATACACTTATTGTAATTTATAATATTTGTACTTAAAATTAATTATATCATTTTAAAAAAATTGTAATGATATTTGTGTGGTTAAAGGGTGGTACAAATTACGTGCTAAGGTTGTGTAAAATGGGTATTAAAAGTGGTGCTAACCTGACACAATTAAATATGATTAGTTGTGTCTAAATTGTGTCACAATGTGATTTAATCAAAGAAACATGACCAAAAACACACAAAAAGGTCAAATTTTGACATGAAATTGATCCAAAAATCACATTATTCTTACTATGTGTAGTAGTTTTTATTCACCTACAAATTACCTATCTCTCTCAAGTTCAAATAATTCTAAAAACACTTCAAGATCTCATAAATTCATAAAAATTAACAACACACTCTTCGAGCAGCCCATACACAGGTCTAAAACACACTCAACTAGGCTATAGATTCACACTTCCCAAGCTAGAGATCATCCAAGCCAATTCAAGCTAATCATGTCAAGTCAATGCTGGAAAATGAAGTTATCAAATTCCCAACTCTAGTTGCAACCATATAGATATCACATACTAGGTGGAGAACCATGTGTGATTTGAGGTCTCTTTAGAGTATTACCAATATAGGTGGTATATGGATTGTACTTCAAGGCAACCAAAAACCATTTTTAGAGTCTCTTACCTATGGTTAATGTTTGAATCTACTTTTCATTATAATGAGGCTTTTGCGCATGTGTGACGCCAAGTGTTTTAGAACATAACATATCATAGTCAATGGTAAGGGCACAAAAATTCACACAATGGCATCTCAATTCCATACATACTTTTCCGATAGGTATATATGTCCCTAATAGTTTCATCCGTACTTTTTTTGTACTCCTAGGTTTAGAGACTAAGAACTTGTAAATAATTTACATCCTACAACAATCATACAACACTACTCAAACATCTTATTGAATCTATAATAACTAGGTGTGCCCTTTTTATTTCATTTTCAACTTCTTAACAATCATTTCCAATATTCTATTTTACAATTTTTGAATAAAAATTAATATTCTAATTTATTCATCAAGATGTTTATTAGTTATATTAATATATTACATGTTACTAACCGTTGATCTTATAAATAAATAAGACCACATTAATACCAAACCTTATTTATTTATTTAGGGCGAATCAAGGTGTTTATTATTTAATATTACTATATTACATGTTCATAACCCTTAATATTATAAATAAATAAGACCACATTAATCCTAAACCTTATTTATTTATTTAGGGCGAATCAAGTGCCAAGATAGCCATTTTTTAGAACCTGTGAACTACCACAAAAATACAATCATGTACATGCTTATCGTAAGGAATACCTAACATAAAATACATTAAGACATAATTCTATATATTTCCTAGAATTAGAAGAGGAGTGTAAATGCTTCCAATTATATAGCTATATAATTGCACAAGTTATGCAACATTTTATGTAACTGGTAACATCATACAAGAGATTTAGAAAGTAGATATACCTTTAAAATACAATGACTATTTTTTCTACCCCAAAGTGACATGAAAAATTATTTTAGTGAGCCTCACAAATTAGTTTTTTATTCTTCAATGTAAGAACATAGAGTTATATCATGTGGCATAGAACCCTCTTTAGCAAATGATAGTTTAGGACATTATTTCCAACATTCAATCTCAGATATATATTAGAAAATTAAGGGTCTTGATCATAGATTTAAGGCCATTTTAATGTTTCATGACCCATTTAAATCAAGAATCATTTCTAGTGAGGTAATCAAGGATTAAATCAAATATTCAACAAGGGAACATGCATAGAAATGGGGAATCAAAAAGTGGCCAAACACACAATTGATAGGAATTTGAATGTAACATGCTCTTGTTATTGTGTGGTCATTTTATAACATGATCAAACCAAAATGAAATGTGTTATAATGCTAGCATATTATGGCTTGGTAATTCCAATCCAAAACACTCTCATGTTATAATGTGAGCATATTTTAACTATGTAAAACTTATTTTTCATTAAGAAAATAATGTGAGCACATTATAATGCTAGTGCATTATAATATGAACATGTTTTGTTTTCTTTGTCTTGAAAACCACCCATACTTGGATATCTAATCCTAAGGGTTGCACTATCTATTTCGTGACTAAATCCATGTTTTACGAAAAAAAACATGAGAATCTCAAGTGTATAACCCATTTTCTCACTTTTTTAAAGACAATATTCTAAAAAACATGACTAATAAATCAAGTTCTATCTTATATTTATCTTGATGTATTTGTTTCTAAAATCTGAATAGTTAAAGGTTTTGACCCTTAATTTCTATTATTAGCATCTTCATTTTTTCCAAAACATGTATTATTTTTCCTACATAATTATTAAACCACTCATCCAAATTTCAAAATTATGACATTGATTTGCACTCCATTCTACACAAATTAAAAAAAAAAAAATTTGATTAATTTTCTTAAAGTTAAGGGGTGTACACATTATTATTTCATTTCTAGGACGTGTCTACTTTGAAAATTAGTAAAGAATAATATACTCATTAAACAAATAGGAAATAATAGTGGCATCTAATATATGATCTTAGCTAACTTTCAGTTAAAGGGATTTGTAAAAATTTTGGTCGAGAAAATTGACTAAGTATCATGGGAGCATAAAGGCTTACATGTAAGAACACATATGTAGAGAATCAAAGTATGGTGCAAGGGGCGTGCACATTAGTGAAATAGGATAGCGCGTGGGGCTGCATGCATGTATGTACAAGAGCAAGGACTTAGCCAATTTTCTAGAGATAAGGCTAAAAATAGAAAAGCAGAGTTGGTGTGCCACTTAAGAAAGGACTCTAAAATAAAGAAAATAAAGATGACTTGTTGACCAAGAAAGGGTTATAACCGGAAAAATCACATGCATAGTAGGGATAAGGAGAGTGCATGAGGATGTCTAATAATACGTTTAAAGCATGTTGTATGTTTGGCTTAATCTATAACCAATATAGAATGTAAAAAACATGCAAGCCTTTGTAAGCATGAATATTATTAGGAAAGAAAGCATGTAAGCGGTGAAGGGAAAGTCCCCACCATATAAATATAGATGATGCACCATTGTTTGAAGGATTCTTTAGTGAGTGCGAGTTAAGGATCTACAGACTTCAAGTTTGGGTATGATCTGAGTATATATGAGTGCGTGCATGGTCCAACGTATGGGTATATTAAGTATACAATAGGAAGCTTCTTTGTTATGTACACAATGGTGTATTGTAATAGCTAAGTGCTTGTAATTTGTGGATGTATATTTAGAATTCTTGATTATGTAACATAATTATGCTTATGATGAAGTTTTTGGAATCTAAGTT
Organism: Taxus chinensis; assembly: GCA_019776745.2. NCBI lineage: Eukaryota > Viridiplantae > Streptophyta > Pinopsida > Cupressales > Taxaceae > Taxus > Taxus chinensis. The sequence goes on from CM034152.1 coordinate 577,941,841, forward strand.
TTATTGTTCATGATGGGTTGGTTTCCTTATTACATGTGTTGTTATCCTTATGATGATTCCTTTTGCATAAGTGGTAGAATTGGTTATGAATATAAAGAACATGCATACTAACATTATAATAAGCATAATAAATGAGGTACTTGGTGGCTGCACATGATTTGAGTGATCTTCCAGGTTTGACTAGATGAAGTGCCAGTGCACCTAGCTTTGGTTTGGGATAAATAAAATACTACATTTTGGTTCCATTTCCAGGACATATTTTCAAATTGTCTACCAGGATGTTGTTTGTAGATGTTGTATTGACTGTCTTTGGAGAGTATTGAGAGATGGATAAAAGACAACCAAGATGATTTTGCATAAAGATATAACACTTGGCCTGATTTTAATGCATGAAATTGGGTAGAAGATAATCTTTTATGACTGCCTATATGAGACGTTCTTCATTTTTTTCACACTATAGTTGTACTAGTGGCTGACAACTTACGTGACAAACAGAGGTCTCCACCTAGGAAAGAGATCTTGGATGCATGAAGATTATCAAACACTATTTGATTCAATCGAGACCTAGACTAAAGTTTTGGATCATTGGTGGGAAGGTGTAATGTATAGATATACTTAAGAGTATGTAATATCAATATATTCTTGTCTAGAGGAGGAAAAATTATGGTTTTTGCGTGAACGAAGAGGATCTTATTTACTTGTAATACGCTTAGCTATCAAGATTTTAATGGTAGAACTAGGAATAGAGAACTTACATATGACTAGATAAATCCCCACCATGTGTGGGGGTAAGAGAAAGTTTGGAGATGATGTTAACGGCCCTAGTGGAAGAAAGATAGACAAAGGCAAGATGACTCAAGTATAATGAGGAATAATAGAGGGTAGTTGATGAAGCACTGAGATCAAGAAGAATGATGACTAACATAAGTGATGAGATCCCTATGGAAGATGGTGAGCCAAAGTATCATGTCCTCCCAATATTGGGAAAGTGCAGTAGAGAGACCCCATCTAATTCTAATGAGAGCGTGTCAGAGGAGAGAATGATGACTGCGGACGTGCATCTAAACCAACATGGTTACCTAGCCTTTGCGCAAGGAGTTCCACATCTAGAAGTAGTTGTTGAAAAGAACCATAGTGAAGGTGAGTAAGAAGTATCTACATGTTGGGAAGGAGATACAATTAGGCACATTCTAGTTTCAACTGCGGAAGCAAAAAATATTAGGGACACACATATGATAGCGCAAAAAGTGCTAGTGTTTGGGATTATCTTTGGTGGTGTTTTATGTAGGTGGATCATTAGGGAAGATTTTTGGCACACAGATCATTGGAATCAATCCTATAGGGTTTTCTACAACATAGACAGTGGGTGTCCAATTCAACACAACAACTAGGACACAAGGAAGTTCATCCATAGGACCACAGGTTTTAGCGGGAGGCTAAAGAGGTTTAGGTTAGCCACCGCGTGGAGGAATACTAGTGGAGGATCAAGATCTGGGTCTAGTCCTAACCTAGGTTAGGGTCCACCATCATAACAACCTCCCCAAAAACTACTACCAAATTAGCCTTAGTAGACACCACCTCAACAACCACAACAATAGACACCTCAATTGTACTTTGTGATGTCTCTTCACTTGCCAGAGTATAGAGATGTGGAGGATGCAAATGAGCATGTGAAAAAGTGTGAGTTGTTAAGGAGAGCTAAGGGGATTACAACTCCTGATAGAAAGGAAAACTATTTTTCCACCACGTCTCAAGGGAACACACATAGCTGGTATAGGAAGTATGATCGACACCAGATGGCAATGAACTTTGATGCATTGTGTGCTGCATTTTTGGCTGAATTCCACATTCCAGAGTTTGAGAAATAGAGTATTAGCACACTCAAGCACATAAAGTAGGGCTTATCTGAAATTTTTAGCAAGTATGATGCACAATTTAAAACTCTCTTGTCTAAATTATCTTATGATATTCATCAGGTCCAACATGCACAATGGTTCATTGGAGGCTTATTGACTCCATTTCAAAGGGCCTCATCACATAAGACATAATTAGATCCACGCAAGTCTTTAGAAGCATCTCTATATGCTAACATAGTTGGGAGTGCAGATACTAGAGTGAACCCTTTTCTTAAGGCACAAATATACGCTATTTTTAAAAAATTGGAGAAGCTTTCTGCTAATTAAGCACATGAGAAATGAAGTGGGTAATGGTGCATCGATTGTGATGTGGAATGGAATACTAAGGATAATTTTCTACACAAGAATGTACACGCACTGTTGCAATCTTGTGATATTTTCCACAAGAATCATGATCTCGAGAATTTCCCCCTCTTACAACAAACATTAATGAATAATGTCTCTATGTAATGTAAAATTTGTGACACGTACACCCATGATATAAAATATTTCCAATTGATAGACTAGATTCATGAGGTATGTGAGACTGGATTATGACATACCACTGTGGCTAAGTAGGTCTCAGAAACAGGAATCCCAACCTAGTCAAGGGCGTAATAATGGAGATCATGGGTTTTCAAGGTGGATATAGGAGTATAGGTAGTGGGGTAGAGGAAGGTTCACAACTGGAGGCTTCTCCTTGTGGTCCTTAAGATCATACCAACGGCATGTCCCTACCTATGGTTAATGTTTGAATCACTTTTTCATTATATGAGGCTTTTGCGCATGTGTGACGCAAGTGTTTAGAACATAACATATCATAGTCAATGTAAGGCAAAATTCCCACAGATGGCATCATCAATTCCATACCATCTTTTCCGATAGGTATAAACTAATCCCCTAATAGTTTTCATCCGTATCTTTAGTTGTCCCTCCTAGGTTAGAGACTAAGAACTTTAAATAATTACATCCTACAACACTCATACACACTTCTCAAACATCTTATTGAATCTATATCAGGTGTGCCCTTTTTGGGAAGGGGGGGGGGGGGGGGGGGGGGTGTGGGGGGGTGTGGTGATCTTTCACTTCTTAACGATCATTCCAAATATTTCCTATTATACAATTGTTTGAATAAAAATACTACTATTCAAATTAATTCCTCAAGATGTTTTAATAGTTTATTTAATTATTACATATCACTTAATCCGTTGATCTCTAGAAATAAATAGACCACATTAATACAACTTATTTATTTATTTAGGGTGAAATCAAGGTGTTTTTTTATTAATATTACTATAATTACCCTGTTCATAACCTTAATATATCAATAAATAGAAAGACCACATTATCCGAAACCTTATTTATTTATTTTAGGGCGATCAGGCCAAGATCCCATTTTTAGAACCTGTGAACTACCACAAAAATACAATCATGTACATGCTTATCATAAGGAATACCTAACATAAAATACATTAAGACATAATTCTATATATTTCCTAGAATTAGAAAGAGTGTAAAGCTTCCAATTTATTAGCTATATAATCTGCACAAGTTATGCAACATCTTATGTAACTGGTAACATCAATACAAGAATTTGAAAGTAGATATACCTTTAATCAAATACTATTTTTGTCTACACCAAAGTGACTGAAATAATTTTATTGATCCTCAACATTATGTTTATTCTTCAATGTAAGAACATAGAGTTATATCATGTGGCATAGAACCCTCTTTAGCAAATGATAGTTTAGGACATTATTTCCAACATTCAATCTCAGATATTTATTAGAAAATTAAGGGTCTTGATCATAGATTTACGGCCATTTTAATGTTTCATACCCATTTAAATCAAGAATCATTTCTAGTGAGGTAATCAAGGATTAAATCAAATATTCAACAAGGGAACATGCCTAGAAATGGGGAATCAAAAAGTGGCCAAACACACAATTGATAGGAATGTGAATGTAACATGCTCTTGTTATTGTGTGGTCATTTTATAACATGATCAAACCAAAATGAAAATGTGTTATAATGCTAGCATATTATGGCTTGGTAATTCCAATCCAAAACACTCTCATGTTATAATGTGAGCATATTTTAACTATGTAAAACTTATTTTTCATTAAGGAAATAATGTGAGCACGTTATAATGCTAGTGCATTATAATATGAACATGTTTTGTTTTCTTTGTCTTGAAAACGCACCCTTTATATCTAATCCTAAGGGTTCCTATCATATTTCGTGCACTCTAAATCCATGTTTTATGAAAAAAATACTGACAATCTCTAAGTGTCTAACCCATTTTCTCACTTTTTTAAGTACAATATTCTAAAAAACTGACTATACTCAAGTTTCCATCTTATATTTTATCTGATGTCTTTGTTCTAAAATCTGAATATGAAAGGTTTTGACCCTTAATTTCTGATTATTAGCCATCTTCATTTTTTCCAAAACATGTATTATTTTTTCTAATAATTATTCAAACACCAGCCAATTTCAAAATTTTAAATTGATTTGCACCGCTCAGTCTACCAATGAAAAAAAAAAAAAATTGATGAAGTGCTTAAAGTTAAGGTGTGTAACATTATTTTTCCATCTAGGACGTGTCTACTTTGAAAATTAGTAAAGAATAATATACTCATTAAAAAAATAGGAAATTATAGTGGCATCTAATATATGATCTTAGCTAACTTTCAGTTAAAGGGATTTGTAAAAATTTTGGTCGAGAAAATTGACTAAGTATCATGGGAGCATAAAGGCTTACGTGTAAGAACACATATGTAGAGAATCAAAGTATGGTGCAAGGGGCGTGCACATTAGTGAAATAGGATAGCGCGTGGGGCTGCATGCATGTATGTACAAGAGCAAGGACTTAGCCAATTTTCTAGAGATAAGGCTAAAAATAGAAAAGCAGAGTTGGTGTCCACTTAAGAAAGACTCTAAAAATAAAGACAAAAAGATGACTTGTTACCAAGAAAGGGTATAACAGGAAATCACCTGCATAGTAGGGATAAGGATAGTGCATGAGGATGTCTAATAATACGTTTAAATCAGTTGTATGTTTTGCTAAATCATTCTAACCATATATGAATGTCAAAACATCAAGCCTTTGTCGCATGAATATTATTAGAAAGAAAGCATGTAACGGTGAAGGGAAAGTCCCCACCATATAATATAGAGAATGCACCATTGTTTGAAGATCTTTAGTGAGTGCAATTTAAGGATCTACGACTTCAAGTTTTGGGTTGAATTTGAGTATATATCGATTTGCGTGGCATGGTCCAACATATGGGTATATTAAGTATACAAATAGGAAACGCTCTTTGTTATGTACACAATGGGGTATTGTAATAGCAAGGCTTGTATTGTGGAATGAATATTAGAATTCTTGATTCTGTTACGTAATTATGCTTATGATGAAGTTTTTGGAATCTAAGTTTTATTGTTCATGATGGGTTGGTTTCCTTATTACATGTGTTGTTATCCTTATGATGATTCCTTTTGCATAAGTGGTAGAATTGGTTATGAATATAAAGAACATGCATACTAACATTATAATAAGCATAATAAATGAGGTACTTGGTGGCTGCACATGATTTGAGTGATCCTCCAGGTTTGACTGGATGAAGTGCCAGTGCACCTAGCTTTGGTTTGGGATAAATAAAATACTACATTTTGGTTCCATTTCCAGGACATATTTTCAAATTGTCTACCAGGATGTTGTTTGTAGATGTTGTATTAACTTCTTTGGAGAGTATTAGAGATGGATAAAAAGACAACCTCAGGAAAGCTCGAAAGCAGGCATACAAGAGATTTTGCATAAAGAATATCACACTTTGCCTGATTTTAATGCATGACATTGGGTTAGAAGATAATCTTTTATGATGCCTATATAGACGTTTCTTCCTTTTTTCACACTATAGTTGTACTAGTGGCTGACAACTTACGTGACAAACAGAGGTCTCCACCTAGGAAAGAGATCTTGGATGCATGAAGATTATCAAACACTATTTGATTCAATCGAGACCTAGACTAAAGTTTTGGATCATTGGTGGGAAGGTGTAATGTATAGATATACTTAAGAGTATGTAATATCAACATATTCTTGTCCAGAGGAGGAAAAATTATGGTTTTTGCATGAACCAAGAGGATCTTATTTACTTGTAATACGCTTAGCTATCAAGATTTTAATGGTAGAACTAGGAATAGAGAACTTACATATGACTAGATAAATCCCCACCATGTGTGGGGGTAAGAGAAAGTTTGGAGATGATGTTGACGGCCCTAGTGGAAGAAAGATAGACAAAGGCAAGATGACTCAAGTATAATGAGGAATAATAGAGGGTAGTTGATGAAGCACTGAGATCAAGAAGAATGATGACTAACATAAGTGATGAGATCCCTATGGAAGAGGTGAGCCCAATTATACAGTCCTCCCAAGATTGGTAAAGTGCCAGAGAGAGACTCCGATCGAATTCTTAATGATGAGCGTGTCAAGGAGAGAATGATTGCACGCGGACTGCATCTAAACCAACATGGTTACCTAGCTTTGCGCAAGGGTGTTCCACTCTAAAGTAGTTTTTGAAAATAAACATAGTGAAGTGAGTAGAACGGTACTACATGTGGGAAGAGATACAATTAGGCACATTCTAGTTTCAACTGCGGAAGCAAAAAATATTAGGGACACACATATGATCGCACAACAAGTGCTAGTGTTTGGGGTTATCTTTGGTGGTGTTTTTTATAGGTGGATCATTAGGGAAGATTTTTGGCACACAGATCATTGGAATCAATCCTATAGGGTTTTCTACAACATAGACAGTGGGTGTCCAATTCAACACAACAACTAGGACACAAGGAAGTTCATCTATAGGACCACAGGTTTTAGCGGGAGGCTAAAGAGGTTTAGGTTAGCCACCGCGTGGAGGAATACTAGTGGAGGATCAAGATCTGGGTCTAGTCCTAACCTAGGTTAGGGTCCACCATCATAACAACCTCCCCAAAAACTACTACCAAATTAGCCTTAGTAGACACCACCTCAACAACCACAACAATAGACACCTCAATTGTACTTTGTGATGTCTCTTCACTTGCCAGAGTATAGAGATGTGGAGGATGCAAATGAGCATGTGAAAAAGTGTGAGTTGTTAAGGAGAGCTAAGGGGATTACAACTCCTGATAGAAAGGAAAACTAGTTTTCCACCACGTCTCAAGGGAACACACATAGCTGGTATAGGAAGTATGATCTACACCAGATGGCGATGAACTTTGATGCATTGTGTGCTGCATTTTTGGCTGAATTCCACATTCCAGAGTTTGAGAAATAGAGTATTAGCACATTCAAGCACATAAAGTAGGGCTTATCTGAAATTTTAGGGCCAGTATGATGCCACTAAACTCGCTGTCTAAATTAGATTATATATTCAATCAAGTCAACATCACAATGGTTCAATTGGAGGCTTATTGACTCCATTTCAAAGGGCCTCATCACATAAGACATAATTAGATCCACGCAAGTCTTTAGAAGCATCTCTGTATGCTGACATAGTTGGGAGTGCAGATACTAGAGTGAGCCCTTTTCTTAAGGCACAAATATACGCTATTTTCTTTTTTTTTTTTTTTTTAAAAAATTGGAGAAGCTTTCTGCTAATTAAGCACATGAGAAATGAAGTGGGTAATGGTGCATCGATTGTGATGTGGAATGGAATACTAAGGATAATTTTCTGCACAAGAATGTACACGCACTGTTGCAGTCTTGTGATATTTTCCACAAGAATCATGATCTCGAGAATTTCCCCCTCTTACAACAAACATTAATGAATAATGTCTCTATGTAATGTAAAATTTGTGACACGTACACCCATGATATAAAATATTTCCAATTGATAGACTAGATTCATGAGGTATGTGAGACTGGATTATGACATACCACTATGGTTAAGTGATCTCCTAACATTGAATCCCACCTAGTTCAAGGGCGTAATAATGGAGATCGTGGGTTTCAAGGTGGATATAGGAGTATAGGTAGTGGGGTAGAGGAAGGTTCACACACGGGACTTGCTATACTTGTGGTTCCTTAGATCATTACCAACGCATGTCCCTATAATTAGGTATGTGTGTATTGTGGAAAGTAACATAAGGTTGAGGACTGCCCTAAACTTTATGAGCAAAGGAAAAAATAAGGACAAAGTTGCAAGGATGGTTAAAGTATAGCGTATGAAGAATGAAAAATAGAAACCTAAGAAGATGCCTGATCCATAATTATAACCCATGTTTGGTGCAACTCTCACGCAGGAAGAAAGCACACGTCATGAGCCCTTTTCAAAGCCAAATTCTCATTAAAATAAGACATATGAATGCATTTCAAGTATCCAAATGATGCTCATCAAGGAGGGGTAATATCAGAGATATGGGAGCGATTAGATATTCACAGTAGATCTAAGTACATGAGGACTAGGTGCCCTGCGAGGGAATGCCTGATAACATTTAGTCCAAAGAGATATGTGTAGATGAATTTGAGGAAGTATTTAGATGTGACCAACATGAGCCATCATCCATTTCTCGGGGATTCACGACATGAGAAATTATCACGCGTAAGAGCTAAGCACAAGCATCAGATCCTCCATGCCAATTTACCACCACAGAACTATGAGTATGATAAGGAGATCACATTGGATGCAGTGATTGATGGTTGGATGGTGAGTATTATTCTAATTGGCATGGGTGTAGAGGTGAATGTCCTGACTTTGGATGTATGGAACTAGATGTAGAGACCACCATTGCATCTATCTTCTGATGTGTTATATATGGAAAATAAAAAAAAGGGACATGCCTATTGGGGTGTTGAAGGATGCTTCAATTACCATTAAGAGAGCCAAGTTTACATGGAATTTTGAAGTCTTGGAGCTGGCTAAGGTAGAAAAATTTGCAACATTTCTTAGGTGACCATGATGTTATGCGACCAATGTTGATTTGCACTTCAATGAAATATATATCAATTTTGAGAATAAGGAGGAGAGTGTGATAATTCCCCTAGATGATGTGAAGGTTGCACCTTATATTGAGCCAGTGATTGAATAAGATCTTAATAGGATTTATACATGCATAGTTTGCGACCCTAATAAAGTAGAACCATCTAGGGAAGGTGTACTTCAATGGGAATATGTGCATTATGTCCATGAAACTACCAATGTTTCTTGTGACAATTGGGCCCATGGTACGTATGAAATGGTCAAGTGCAAGGTTAAGGGAAGAGTTACTTGGATTATTGGACCGTGAATGATTAGGTGTTTAGGAAATACTCAGTTACTCAGGTATACTGGAGAGGAAAAACATGACTCTTTCTTACGCGCCATAGAGGAATAACATAAAAATTAAGGGGAAAGGAATAATATGATGGTGTATACCTTACGTAGAATAATAGTGCAGTGGTGGGTGACATACAGAGATAATATTTTGGGATGGCACGAGGTGAGGGTAGCCTTTTTTATAAGGTTTACTTGGAGAAATGTACCTTCTCTTAAACATGAGTATTATGGAAAGGCTCCATCTTTGGTACACATCCATAATTGTGAGAGACAATGGATGCAAGGCCAAGAGGCTTTACCACCATATCTTTGGGTACATAATTTATACTCCACTTTGTGCAGATGCACACGAGTATGGTATGTGCATGATGAGATCAAGAAAAATACTACAAGTTGGCAAGACAGGACTGAAGGTATGGCTCACACTTTTTTATTAATTTTTAAATAAACCACTAATACATGAGGCTTTGTAGATAATGAATTGAATCACATTAAGGGATAACGTAAAAGCATAGGAGCTCATGCAATATTTACTTGTGGAGCTTGATCCCAAGACACACAAAGATATATTGGAAATAGAGGAGACATTGTTGGAGTGTGCCTAGAAAGAAAAAGAAAAAGGGAAAATGGTGTACCTCATTGATGATGAGGAAGTGGAGAATTTGGATATTATCCATGCAGAAGGTGCACACGAGGTAATGGGCTCTGTAGATGAAAAGGAATGCATGTACCATGTTCCTATGAAGACAAAGAAGGTTAATATTGGCACTAAGGATGTGCCTAAGGAGGCTATCAGTGACGACTATTGGTCAGAACCAGAGGTTACAAAGATCATTGAGTTCTTGCACAAATTTTAGGATTTGTTTCCAAGAGGATATCATGAGTTAAAAATTATACATCCCTAAAAAATAAAGATGAAGATTAAGCTGAAAGAATGTGCATGTATAGTTTGGAATAGGCCCTATAGGATGAATCTAAACCTACTCGTAAAGGTCAAGGAAGAGATTGACAAGATGCTTAAGTTTGGAATTATTGGACCAATTGAGGAATTTGAGTGGGTCAACCCCATTATTATTAACATTAAGAAGGATGGGTGGATCAAGATTACAAGAACCTTAATTCCTCATGTGTCATAGATCCTTTTCCTACACCATTCACAGAGGAGATCCTTGAGGGCATTATAGGGCTCAAAATCTAATCCTCTTAGGATATCACCAAGTGTGCATTGCACATGAGTATTAGGAGAAAACCACATTTACCACTGAATGGGAAATTTTTGTTTATTGGATCAGACTGCAAGCATTTTACAAATGATATTCAATACACCAAGCAAGATATTCTATTCAACATACATATTACAAATAATACCGAGGCTAATAAATAGCCATGGAAATAGAAAACTGACTTCCTACAAACCAGGAAGTCACACAACAAAACACCCGTTAATATCATTACGGGTACAACAAAATTATATTGTGGAAACAATATAACAAACCTGTATACTCATTATTAATAATATTACAATAATAATGAGAGCACTATGATATTAAATTCTAACATTCCCCTCCTTAGTGCGAACATGGGGAAAACACCATCTTCAACCAAGCAGCATGGCGCTCCGTAGCCTGCACATGGTCTCGATCCTCAACACTGACTATGGGAACTACATCATCCAGGGACCGTTCAACCTATTAGATGAATACATGAATTGGGACCGTTCAACCAATTCACATCAACCATCAAATCAGTCTGATCAAGAACACTTCCTGCAATAGTATCAATGGTACAATTTATCATCACGGGGGACACACAAGCACTGCATTGCACACAGGAACAGGGATGCTCATCTGTTCTTATTCATCACACAAGACACAAAGATGTCACTAAAGCAGCTTGCGGCCTCTGAGGTAGTGATGAACTCGAGGACGCCGATTGTCCTCCTGCCTCCGTTGCCGCCATCCTCCAAAATGATGATAGATGCTCAAAACAGATAGTCTTCATCACTTGAATAATTAATAGGTTCATTGTCACTTGCAGGATTAGAGTAATCATCCCAATCTTCTTCAGCAGCTAAAGCCTTTTGTTGCAACTTATCATCTAAGAGATCTTGAGCTCTTTTCTTACAATTCACAAAACCATGTCCTGGTTGTTTACAGTAATGACACAAAAGACGTGTCTTTGACGATACAAACTTTTTTTTTACCTTTATAGAATGATGATTTATTGTTTGCCACCATGACAGTTTCTTGTTCTGGTACACACCTTTTGATTTTTTCTTCCTCATCAAGCAACGAGGAAATTAAATTTTCCAAACTGGGATTGATCTTACTAAGAGTAAAAACAATACTCGAATATTCTTTTGGCAAACTATTTAGTAAGATTGCTTTAGCATCTTCTCCATCTACCTCTGCTTTTATTCCTGCTAATTGATTTAAAATGGATCGAAACTTACTGATATGTTGAACCATATTGTCATTTTCTCCCATCTTTAGCCCAAAAAGTTTTTGCTTCAGCGCCATTGCTGCACTACCTGCTTGAGATCCAAATAACTTGTTCAATGTCACCCAAATGTTATTAGATGACTTGGTTAGATCAATATGATGCAAATATGCATCGGAAAGACCAAGGCCGATAATTGCTATTGCTTTCCGATCCTTACTTTCCCATTTCGCTGCTTCATCTACATCATTCGGTTTTTTAATTTTTCCTTCGACAATGTCCCATAAGTCTTTATCAATCAATTGTAATTGGGTTCGTACTTGCCACGTGTGGAAGTCTTTACCATCAAATCTTTCAATTACATTTATCTTTTCCATTTTAAAACTCCACAAAATCGAACAATAACAAAATCTTTATACTGGTAGAGACACTTGACTTTAATAAAGAAAATATATCAAACTTGGAAAAAATGCATGGACAGATATAACCTCAATACCTCCGGATCAAAATGAACTTGCAGCGGCCAACATATTCACTTCTGTTTGATCAAATCTTCCATGCACGAATTCCTATCAAACTGTCCACTCTACTGCTCAATTGCACGTGGAGACGTGTCAAAATTGGAGAAAAATCTGGTGCATCGAATCTTTGATGAGGTCGTTGTGATCTGTTAGTGTGGGCATCCAATGTTGAAGGGAAAACCGCAGGTTTGAAATGGTGAGAAAATCTGTGACAAACAACTATACAAATTTAATTGCTTGACAGTGATCCACCGTATCTCTTCACCCGCAATTTGTGTTGACCCGTGAATGGATGTTGTGGACCAGTGAGGGCTCACCAAACTCAAGCCAAATTGCTCGATTCAATAATTGACGGAGGGCCAATTGAATACCAAATCAAAGCAATGAAAAATGGATCAAAACAAAACTGATCGCCCAACCAAAATACCCATTTCTTTATTCACGCCTCTGTTAATACTGACCACACATTTCAATGCTGAAAATATTGAAATTAACTGTATTCAATGCGTATAAAACTGTAAATCTGAGAATCCCACGCCATAAGATTGGGAGTATTCAATGCGTGCCAAAATGGAATGTAATCAAATTTGATAAAAGAATTCTATACGACCTGAAGTGCCACCAAGCTCGACAAAAGAATTCTCGATTTGATGTCAACCAATATAATTGGATATATTCTATAGCAAACCGTGTTATAATCCAGATCATACCTTGCATGTAGTTTTCAGATTTGACACTACCCAAAGATTGTGTTCAGATTTCTGTATACAAATTCATTGCATTGCCTCTTGCTTTGAAGGTTCTATGACCTTGATTTTCAGCTGGAATGAATGAGCTGCCATGATAGAAATAAAATTGATGCAAGAACAGAAATTTAAAAAAATCTCATCACAGATTTCCATATACGGGGAAAAAATAAACAAATCAATTTTCCATCTGAGGACAAACCAGTTTCGCTTTGATACCAAATATAGATTTGGATCAGACTGCAAGCATTTTACAAATGATATTCAATACACCAAGCAAGATATTCTATTCAACATACATATTACAAATAATACCGAGGCTAATAAATAGCCATGGAAATAGAAAACTGACTTCCTACAAACTAGGAAGTCACACAACAAAACACCCGTTAATATCATTACGGGTACAACAAAATTATATTGTGGAAACAATATAACAAACCTGTATTATTAATAATGAGTTATAATATAACTCATATTAATAATATTACAATAATAATGAGAGCACTCATATAATTTTGAGGATGGAATTGTTTGTAGATCCAACTAAGATGTAGTGCCTTTTAGGAATGAGAAACCTACCAATCAAAGGTGAAGTGGAGTAATTTTCTTAGGGTTAGTATTGGAATTTATCAAAGGTTACATATTTTTGTTCCCCTGGAAGAGTTATCATTGCCAAAGAAGTTTTTATTGGGGTGACATGCAAACACTTGTTTTGGAGCTTAAAGGAAAGATTGACTACCACTCCTATCTTACACTTTCTTCCTAAATAACCTTTTCATGTACATGTCTATGCGTCTAGCATTGGCTTATTGGCACATATGAGTGCAACTATGAGAGGTCATTTGGATTCATCCCATATCCTTTGTAAGTAGGAATTTGACACCAACATAGTATAATTATACAATGACTAGTGCGAGTCATATCCATGTATACTACCTCTTCATAAATTCTGACAGTACTTGTTTGCCGCACCATTCAAACTCCTATACCAGATCATATGCATTGAAAGTATTGGTCAACAACCTGTTATGCAAGGGTTGCCCTACGATTGGATACTTATTTTTTTAGGAATTTGATTTCATAGTTGTAGTAAATAATAGGCAGAAAAACCTAGTACGTGACCACTTATCGAGATCAATGCTAGAGAGGACACACAAGTATTGATGACTAGGATTTATTACAAGTTTTTAGGTTGAATTGTGTGCCCAAGGGGAAGAGATAACTGAAAAATAAGGAGTAGAGTAAGCAAACGAGGGGAAAAATAAAACAAGCACAGAAAAAACGAAAGGAAGACCAAAGAAGCGAATAGCGGACTAACAACAGAACCATCAAGTGAGACAAGAACAGAGAAGAGCAAAAAACAGAAAAAGAACAAAAGTACACAGAAACAGAAACACACGATCAGGACAAAGAGAGGAAAAAAGGAAGAAAGAAGGAGTGGAGAACTCATCATGGGAAAGAAGCGAAAACCGATAGCAAAACGGTGGCGTCGGGGCAAAGAAGAAAAGAGCAGAACGGAAGCGGAAATAAAAAAAAATCCCCTTTTGAGTACCTCACAGTCTGAATTGTGTACTGCCTTGCACTAGAAGGCCATGAAGATATCGGAAAGAGCAATTGCTATTCAAGCCAGAACCATATCAACGTATTGGAGGATACTTGGTATAAAATGGTTGAGATGGTCTTTCTCTCTGGTGTGTCTTGAGTATGAGCACAAATCCATTATGGAGGAATCTCCATGGAGGCATCGCCAGAGACTATGCAGGAGATGTGACTTCTTGCATATCTTTCTAGTTGGTTTATGGTGGGAGAATTATACCCGATACCAAGGCTTATATCAAGGCATGTGTCAATTGCGAGCACTAATTAAATAAATCCCTAAAAATATTTACGGTTTATTTAGCTATTGGACAATTATGGGCTTGTAAAAAGATCCTGTGATAATCTAAGGCTCATTTTTGCGAGGTTTGTAGGTAGTTAAAATATCTCTAACATCAGTAGTGTATGCTTTACTCACACCCGTTGGCACTTTCCTTAGGCATAGATTTATTGAGGATGGATGGTTGTAGAGACAAAATAAGATAGTAGTCATTTTAGGAAATGGAGAAACCTACCAACAAAGTGAAGTGAGTAATTTCTTAGGGTAGTATTGGAATTTTATCAAAGGATATACAAATATTTTTGTTCCCCTGGAAGAATTTATCATGGCCAAAGGAAAGTTTTATTGGGGTGACATGCAACAAGTGTTTGAGAGCTTAAAGGAAAGATTGACTACCACTCCTATCTTACACTTTCCTTCCTAAAATAAACCTTTTCATGTACATGTCGATGCTTCTAGCATGGCTATTGGCACAATATTAGTGCAACTAGGAGAGGGTAATGTGGATCATCCCATATCCTTTGTAAGTAGGAATTTGACACCAACATAGTATAATTATACAATGACATAGTGCGAGTCATTATCCATGATCTACATGCTTCATAAATTCTGACAGTACTTGTTGGCCGCACCATTCAAATTCTATACAGATCATATGGCATTGAAGTACTTGGTCAAAAAACCTGTTATGCAAGGGTGCACCTACCGATGGATACTTATTTTTTAGGAATTTGATTTCATAGTTGTAGTAAATATAGGCATGAGAAACCTAGGACGTGACCACTTATCGAGGATCAATTCTAGAGAGGACACACAAAGTATTGAGGACATTATGATTTATTCACAATTTTTTAGGTTGAATTGTGTGCCCGCAAATTTTGAGGACCTCACAGTATTATTGTGTACTAGCCTTGCACTAGAAGGCATGAAGATATCGGAAAAGAAGCAAATTGCTATTCAAGCCAGACCATATCAACTTATTGGAGGATACTTGTATAAAATGGGTTGAGATGGGTCTTTCTCTGGTGTGTTCTTGAGTATGAGCACAAATCCATTATGGAGGAATCTCATGGAGGCATCGCAAGAGGACATTATGCAGGAGATGTGACTTCTTGCATGATCTTTCTAGTTGGTTTATGGTGGGAGAAATTATACAAGGATACCAAGGCTTATATCAAGGCATGTGATCAATTCTAGATAATTGGTAAGCCTGAACATAGGGATGAAATTACATTGCGACCTTTAACAAGTGTGGAACCTTTTGAAAAGTGGGCCATATATTTTGTAGGAACTTTTGCACCACATGTGTGCATGACCGAGGTGTGCAACATAATCACATGTACTAACTACTTGACAAGGTGGGAAGAGGTTGTGCCTACAAAATATTACATAGTAGCTACAACAAAAATGTTCCTATGAGAGAATATAATTAGCAGTTATGGATGCCCTTTGATCTTGAAAATTGATAGAGGAACTCATTTTTTGAATGAGACTATAAGAATTCTATTGGCAAAATTTATGGTGGAACACCATAAGATTACTCCTTATCAACCTCAAGTAAATGGAACTACTAAATATTTTAACAAGATCTTAGGATAGACATTAACGAAGATATATGATGTTGGGAGAAAGGATTGGGATGAAAAGGTATTAACTATTCTTTAGGCATATAGAAATTTTTTTATAAGTGGTTGAACAATGCCACACCATTTTAGTTGGTGTTTAACATGGAGGCGGTATTACTTGCGGAATGTATGTTACCATACCTACATATTTTGCATGCAAGTGGATTATCTGATGAAAAGGATGTGGAGAATAACATTGTAAAATCAATGGAATTAGATGAGTGGCGCACCATTACGTGTTGGAGGTATAAGATAGAGAAGTCATGACAGAAGGCTTGACAAAGCATATCACAAGCAAGTCTTTTACAGTTGGGAGAATGGTCCTTCTGTATGACTCCAAACTTGTGCGCCACATAGGGAAGTTGAAATTCCATTGGTTGGGACCCTTTATAGTAACCAAGATATTGACTCAGGTGCATGTCAATTACAAGTCTTGAATGGCACCATTTTTCTTGGTTACTTCAATGGGAATAGGTTGAATCCCTACTATAAATAAGCTTACATGTTACCACTTAGCTTATATTACCACTTAGCTTATATTTTCCTTTCATGTTTTATTTTTGCTTTGTTTGTTTTTGTTGTAATAAGCATGTTCATGCACAGGAGATGATTACTATCTATTAAGTTGATGTGTAGAGGATTGCACATATTTTTAGTGTGGGGTGGAAATAGGTGTAATAGTGCACAAAGGTGGCCAAGATGATGACACTTGCCTTGGAGTTTTTAAGAGGTGTTGTAAGTGTTTAGGTTGATGGTACTCAAAATAAATTTCTTGGATTAGAAACCACGTGAGAAAAGGGTCGCCCAATGTAACATGAGGGAGGCAGACAACAGGATGGACTACTTAGTATATAACACAGAGGAAGATAGGTATTGTGGCTGTAGAGGAAGTGTGTGCACAAGTATGATTGTAACCTGGGAAGTTAGTAGCGCACCAAAAGGTTACAACTAATGCACGTGAGGAAGAAAGTAGGAAAAAGCACAGAAGAAATTAGGAATTGCATTTAAAGTTGTTAGTACAGTGGTAGGTGAGGAGAAATAAATGCCATAAAAATTTAGAAATCTATAAAAGGAGTGTGAGAGAGTTCATTCTTACCTTACCTTGTGAAGATTTTAAGTGTTTAAAGAGTGATAGAGTGTAAATTTGTGTGAATTATGAATAATGAAGGAGAATCAAATGAACTAGATTGAGATAGCACATGACTTAGATTTAGGAGCTCCTTTAGGTGGAAGTTTAGAGTGTGGGGAAGGCATGGAGGTTGTGCAGATAAAGTGAGTGGTTTACATCCATCGAGATAGGGTTTACAGAAGCACAAGTGCACAAATTTGAAATTAGGGCACATGGTCTTAGAGAGATAAGTAAGACACATAAAAGGATTTGAAGTACAAGGAAGTGGAAGGATTGAAAATATTGGACATGAAGTGGTTGAAAGGGATTGCTATTCAACACCTAGGGCATGGATTTGTTGCAAAGTTGAGAAGTTTTAAGTTTCCACAGTTGAAACAAATGGCACCAAAGAAAGCAACCATTGTTACTTAGTCACCAAGGGGAAAGGGAAAAGGAAAAGGAAAGAAGATATGTGCCCTGAAGATGACGCTGAAGGAGTGGTTCTCTGAGATGCAGTACCCAGGTGAGGTCATAGTAGCAAAAACATGGGTCTCCCAACTCACAAAGTGCAAAATAAATGACTACAACCATCACTTCGAAGTAGCATGAGAAGGGTCGATATTACAAGGAGGTGATGAAGAAAATGGACCAAAGGAATAAGGATGGGAAGTTGGTCTATGATGACAAAGTTTAGAAGGACTTGGAAAGCGTGGGCAGTACTCTAGTTATATGAAGTTTCCTTTCTTTGGAAAACATGAGAGATTGTATCAGTAATGATTAATGTTTGCATCCATGAGGACTTACTTTTACTTTCAGGAAGAAGGATGCACATCACCATGACAATTGATTGGGTGAGTAACATGTTTGCACTACTTAGGTTTGGAGATTCGGGAAATGACCTTGGAGGATGATGAAGTGGTAGAATCCACTGCCACTGTGCTTAATATATCAAAGAGGAATTCATGCCATGGATGTTCAAACATCAATGATCTATGCACAAGATTAGCGACGCATGCCTTGTCAGCTACAAATTTGGCACATCTAAAATGTGGTCACAAGTCAACAAGAAGTGGCTACATGTTAGCGTAGAAGATGGCACAAAATACTATGTATAACATTGTGTTATACATTGCTAAAGGAATTGTAGATGAAGCTGAATGGATCCAGGTGGAGAAGGGTGAAAAGATAACCTAGGGTGTTGATCCTTTTGCTCATTATATTTTGTGAGATTGGGGTACCTGATGGACCCAAGGATAAAATATGGGTCTACCCACCTAGAGGAAAAGTCTCCTATGCAGAGGTTTGCAACAGTTTACATGTGAAGGTGTGATTAACACTAGCTAGTATAAGTTATGATTAGATACAATGGTATAAGTGAATGCATGAAGCATTTGAAAAAAATGGCATGTATTTTGAGGGAACTTCCCTCATTACTTAAAGGAAAGAAGAATTCGTCAGTGCATCAACACTTCATCCTTGGAGGATATTTAAGTTGATTGATGGAGATTACAACCCTTAGTGTTAAGCTACCCTTTTCCTTCATGGAAAAATTATTTCCAAAACTTCAGTTAAATAGGATAAAGGA
This sequence comes from Taxus chinensis, assembly GCA_019776745.2. Lineage (NCBI taxonomy): Eukaryota > Viridiplantae > Streptophyta > Pinopsida > Cupressales > Taxaceae > Taxus > Taxus chinensis. The sequence continues at coordinate 577,960,946 of CM034152.1, forward strand.
GGTGTACAAGTTAAATTTTGATGCAGATAACATGGAATCTAATTACCACACTTTGCAACAAGACATTTTCTACCCTGTCAGGTCGACATATGTAGAGACTATGGAGTATGATAACATGGATATAACCCTACAACTATGGTAAGTAGGAAAGTAGGTCGTTAAAGTGTTCATCTACCTTAGGCCAAAGATGAAAATGGGAAATATGTGGTTAAGTGTGAATCTTTCATCTCCCAGAATCCCCAAGGAAGAAACAAAATAGTGGGAACTAAAAGAATGTGCAAGGAAACCCTCCCCATCAAGAAGAAGAAGAAGATGAAGATGACGAAGAGGAGGTGTAAGAAGAAGAGGATCCTACCCTCGATCAAAGTGCAAGGAAAAAGAGACAAACAAGAGTCATAGGGAGGAAATCCAAGGTGAGCACTTCTAGTAGTGACCAAGAAGTCACCCAAGAAACCAAGTCTGAAGAAGAAAACCCGGTGAAGAAGAAACCAAGGTGGTTTCGAGTGAGGAGACATAGAACTTGGGGAAGTTTGATGAAGAAGAGGTTCCACGGAACTCTCCAATCATTCACAATGTGGATGATGATGATGAAGAGGAGAGCATGATGTGTGAGGAGGAGGTCCAAGGAAGGATGTTGAGGAGATGAAGTAAGGCCATGATGAATCCTATTGCAGAGAATGTAGGTGGAGACTAGGAGCTTGAGGAAGAGCACATGAATTTGAGTGTGAGGAAGAGGAAAAGAAGATAAGGACACCATCATGGGAAAGATATAGTTATGGGAGAAGAAAGTGGAGTGGTTCATCTATTACGCAGGAGGTACCTAAAGGGGAAGAGGGGGAAAGGAAGAAGGAAAATGAAGGTAGATATCCCCCAGGGCCCTCTATTGCAATATAATGATGATCCTGAAAAAGTCCTTCGGGAATGGATACTAAAGCTTGGTGGCCATAAAAGATTTATTTTGTTGGTCATTCTTTGATACAAGAATGAATCCCTCCCGCACATAAGAAGATGATCTCTTGGGACCTTTCAGTCACACATGGAAGAGAGGTAATTTGAAATAAATATAGATTCATTATCTAAGACTCAACTTAAATCTACACCAGGAGAGGCCTTTCCAGTAGTTGACTCGCAGATGTTTACTGATGAAAAAACATGTAATGTGCTAAAAAAATTAGCATCAGAGGTTGGAGTGAGAATATTTTATAAGGATGCCATAATCAAGAGAATGCACAAGGAATCTCAAGAGAAGGATCAAAAGATTAAGAGATTAAACAAGAGCTAAGAGAAGAAAAAGGACAAATGTGTGTAGACATATAAAAAGGCAGAAATGTATTGTAAAATTATCACTACCACATACCCAGACTGGTTGAAGCACCCCCAAGATGAATATCCCTCAACAGCTACACTATTTAGAGGACTGGTTTCATGGATCTCTCACATGAGAAAAGGATAGGAATAGGTTGACAACTAAGGAGATAGCCTTGCAAGAAGAATACTGACAGGGAACAAGTAGAGACACATCTTACGCAGTATGAGGCACTAACTATAGAGGCTAAGGAGGCTACATGAAGGGAAAGTTTGTCTTTGACAATTTGTCAATATTTTGAACAAGTTGTGAACACACATGCCACCAATGATGAGGCAGAGTTAAAAGAGATTCAGGCCAAAATGAAGAATAACAAGGCTGAGCGGGAGAAGGTGTTGGTTGAAGTAGAGCAGAAAGAGATATTTGATAACATCTCTTAAAGGCACACTAAGAGATAGAATTAAAGAAATATCTTTCCCTTGGTCATGCGCATGATGGATGCGCTAGATGATGTGGCTTTCAACTGAGAAAATGATCGTGGAGATCAAGGGAAAATTGATGAGTTAACTCCCCAAAAGTACCTACCATCATTGATGCCATGCCAATCAAGGAAACAAAGGAGTTGGAAGGTTGGAGGAGTTGGAGAATATTTTGGATAAGGAATTTCTAGGGATCCTTCCACCCAAAAATACATGATAGTTGTTAGGTTGTGGCAGATCTAATTCTTTTTTAATTCTTGGGGTGCAATCCAATATTCTTATTCTTTAATTTATTCATTCATTAAAGGCATTCTTTGATTCAATATTGCTAAGGATGGACAATATCCCTAGTGTGGGGTAATGTTGGTCATAAAATTGACTAAGTATTATGAGGCATAAAGGATTATGCGCAAGGGATGGTGCAAATGAGATCAGAGTAGACTGCACAAGGGCACACATGCAAGTAGTGACGGGATAGGATAGTGCGTAGGATGTGCACACATGCAGAACAAGATCAAGACTCAAGCCAATTTTCCAGAGCACATGGCTCAAAATAAAAAATCAGTAGAAGACTTAGAGTTTTATCAAGAAAAGGTCTAAAATAGATAAAATCAAGATGACTTGATGACCAAGTAAGGGCTATAGTTAGAAAAAATCACATGTAGAATATAGATAAGGAGTGCACATGTAGGGATGTCTAATAATAGGATTAAAGCATATTAAATAAAACTATTTTAGCTCATAGCTGTTAATATGAAATTACAAATTATTATTATCATGGCTATTATTAGGAAAAAAGCATGTAAGTGGTGAAGGGAAAGTCCCACCCTATAAATATAGGTGTTACACCATTGTTGACTAGGGATTGAGTCTTTAGTGAGTGTGAGTTAAGGAGCTAGAGAGTTCTAGTTTGAGGTATGATTGAGTCTGTATGAGTGTGTGCATGGTCCAACGTAATGGGTATATTAATTATATTGTAATCAATTACCTTATATGTACATTGATTATGGAATTTTACAATGGATAAGTGACTGCAATTTGCGGTTATGTATTCAAACTTTTTAACTATGTAATGCAGTTATGCTTATGATGAAGTTTTTGTAATCTGAGTGTTATTGTTCATGATGGTTTAATTTCCTTATTACAAGTGTTATTATCCTTATGATGATTCCTTGTGCTTAAGTGGTTGGATTGGTTTTAAATATAATGAACATGCATGATAACATTCTGATAAACATAACAAAGGAGGACTTGGCGGTTACGCGCGCTTCGGGTGAGCTTCTAGATTTAACTGGATGAAGTGCCAACACACCCAGATATAGTTTGGGGTAAATAAAAGACTACAAAATATCTTTACAAAAATTAAAAAAATGGGGGTGCACACATGACGCTATGTTCTATTATTGACATGAAATATTACCAATTTGTGTACGAAGTAGAATTGAACTTCTTAATCTATACCATATTTTTAAAAATAGGAGTTTGAAAACTACATTATGAACACTACAATTGTTATTCTTATAAGATATTCCAATTTTGAGCATAGGCATGTTGATTTCCTCATTGAAGTTAACATTTTTCTAATTTCAAGAAATAAGTGGCCACTTTTGACACCCTTTTGGTCACCCATTTCCATGCACAAACCCACAACTTAATTAGAACTCCCCTTGTTATGAAAGATGTTGAGATGGAATGTCTAAAGATAAGTGAACCATCTCTAGTGACAATTGTTCTACAACATTCTTTGGATTCACATGAATTACAGGGTCTTGTGATATATGTTTATGATAATCTCTTTTCCTCGGATATTGTGTTCTACTATTTTCAGGATTCCAAAATGGTGTGAAAATCCTGTTGCTATATTGGATACATGTGCACTTTTTCAGAGAAGGAATCACTATGATGTTCCATTAGATGGCTATATTAGGTGAGGATTACTCTAAGTGCGTACTCAAAGGTATTTGTTTGTATCTCAAATGATTGTTATAGATCTAATAATACTAGGAATTATGGTAAATAGAGTTTCTTCTTCATATATAAAAAATTAATTTTGTTGTTCCTCTTTTGATATGAACGTTTCTTTCACTCCATGTGTTAGACGGTTCAGAGGCCATGCAATGTGATAAAATCCAAGTGTAAACATTCCATAAAATTTGTCTGACCCTAAGAAACTTTGAATTTATGTGAGAATATTTAGGTTTTGTCATTCTCGGATGACCTAGATCTTCTATGCCTCCACATGCACACCATTTGTGATGATGATGTTACAATTGTATTTAATACTTTCCATGTCAAAGGAACATTTTTCTATGTTGGAATAGAGATAATGTTGATGTAATATTTGAATAACCAATTGGACATGTTTCCTCCTCCCATGTATTATTAAAGACAATAATTTCAATTATGTACACAACCAAAAATGAATCGAGGAATGGTCACTGGATATCATTCATCATTCTCATAAATGACAGTACATTTATCAACACAAATTACATGAAAAACCATTTGAACAACCCCTGCTTAGATTTGAAGGTAGTTTTCTAAATGTTTGTTGGATCGATGGAAACGTGGTGGTTTTTAACTTCATATTAATATTTGTGAAAAAATATCTCCGCTGAGCTAGTCCAGGGGCGCATCAATCTATAGAAGAGGGTATTATGTTTTATTGTGATTTAATTCAAGGATTGACTAGCTAATGCAGAGATGGCATGCCCCATCTTTCTTTCGGCCAAAAAAAATTAGGATTCCACAAGGTTATGCACTTAGTAAAATGTGCTCCTTTTAAAAAACCATTTAGTAGTGGGGTTTCATGGACTAGGTCGATTAGATATTTCACCTAACAATGAAAAGGTACACATGTTGATGGTATAAATATATATGCATATTCAAATATCATCTTATCCATTTGCATACATTATGGTATTTGGCTTGGTCTGATAGATATTATGGTCATTTCAACATTTTCTTATTCTCATAACTAATCATGAGTAAGAAAAAGGTTCTTGTTTGATCAATTAACCTCAAAATTTATTTTACATTGATCAGTGCCACTTACTTAGCAGGGTCTATGTTTGGGATATTGTAATTCTCATAGCCTAGAGTGATGATGGAACTCTTATGCCTATCCTGATAGCTACCATGAAAATATCACTTATAGGGTTTTCCAAGAAGCACATCACAGACATCCAAGGGTGTAACATCACATACCACCACATTCTTGAATGGTTTGATTGAATAGGGAAGATAATATTATTGATTGACATGGATTTCTCTTCCTTAAAAAATCCTATCAATAAAGTATGGTTGTGGGTGAAGAGTTGATACCAACTTTATCCTCTTAACTATTTCTATAGATATTAGATTCTTTTTACCACCATTATCTAGGATAAAGTAAAATGGTGTTCCATTTACCCACATCTACGAGTGAAATAGTCACTCTACATCATCTTTTTATAGAGGTATTATTCATGTGGTGGAAATAGTGGTGTATGGATATGCATATAACATTGGCTCTCCTTCTTCATGTACACGTGGGTTTTCTATGGAGGATTTTCCTACATGTGTCTCCCATGACTCTATTAGCACATTTTTGTTAATGGCTTGATAGTATTTTGTGTCATGGAAAGTGGTTTTTTTCTTCTCACACTGCGGTACCATTTCTTTTTGTGGCCTTTATTTCCATGTCTTCTTCTTACTCTCTCTATGGTGGTGCATCCTTTCCTTTCTACTTGGTGTCAACCTTCCCTTTCTTTGGATATGAAGAATTTGTACTTCATATACATCTGGAATTTTCTTCAATATTGACCACATATTGATATGATTTCCCTAGTGTCTTGATGTTTGCAAACTCCATCTCTTCATGGATATAATATCGCAACACCTATCATTTTTATATGCACTAAATGTTTTTGATAGGGAGTGAAACTAATTAGTATAGTCTTGCACTTTTTTATCATGACCTTGATGCAACTTGTATACTTTTTTGAACTGGTCCTCATGAATCTTAATTAGATAGTACTATTCTCTATTAGCCTCCACAAAATTTTCCCATATTTTTCTAGATTCTATATTGATAACTACATACTCATTATCATCATTTTGAAGGAAGTATGATTCCCACCTTTTTTGACATGTAAATAATCTTTCAAGAGTGCGAATTTTATATTTTCATTAACATAGAAATTATTGACAAAGCAATATGAACCTAGTTGGTTGAGCCATTAATCTAACTCATCTCCATTAATTTTTCCTTCAAACTAAGTATTTCCAAAATTAACTCGTACCTTGAAGGGAGTTGGACCCTTGGAAGATTTACTTGATGGGGGTGCAATTACAGAGATGAATATATGAAGATTTGGATAGAGTTTTACACAACAATTACATAATGAATTCACATTATGTTTAATATAAGATGTTTACACATATATATAGGGGGAGGGGATCCTATAAACAAATCCCCCTCAATTATTTATTATAACAACTCCATTAAATTAAGTGATTTTTTAAAAAAATATACGAAACAATTGTAGTGCCATGTGATCCTATGCCGAGAGAAAAGAACCTTCGCGTGGAAAAAAAATTAAATAAAAAATATTCATATTTATAAAAGGTTTGGAGCTCATCGAGATAAGTGTAGAACTAAGCTCACTAACCAATTTATATAGCAAACTAACTCTTATATCACTTGCATCACACCCATCTTATACTACATTCACAACCAACTCTTTAAGCTAGGTGATGACTCATCGAGCCAACACTAAATCCTCGGTGAATTAAGCATTACACTGAGAGCTGAAAATAAAACCTTACATGTTTTAATATTTAGAAAATAAAAAAATAATGGAATTATATTTAAAATAGTAAAGTAGAATGAAATTAAAAAAGGAGGATAAAATCAGACACGTGGGAGTGGAGGGAGCTCATCCTTCCCATCACACAAGGAATAGATGCTCATTAAAGTTTTGGTGGGAGATTAAGACTAATAGAGATTAAGATTAAGTTTTGGAAGTTGGAATTCACGTAGAGATTGGTGTTGGGTTTGTTGTGGGATTGAATAAGTGTCACGTGTCTCCCCTACCTGGTTGAAGTAGCTTGGGAAATTTCAACTAAAAGAAAAATTCCACAAGCATTGAAAAAAATTGTTTCCTTTGCTGCGCCAAAATGGACGACTAACCAAGTCTAATAGAAACATTATGTAATTGAAAGCACCCTGGAAGACGTGTATGCAAAAAAATGGAAAGAAGTTTTAATGTTGTTCTGTAAGGCATCCAAACTATTGTTAAGGCGCAGGAACTATTTGATAGAATTTCTCAAATAAATTTGACTTCATGGAACTTCCCTAACCGTGTATGCTCAATTTTTTTATTTTCTTTTGTTTTAACATAGATGCATGTCTATGAATGAGAATTTCAATATTCATATGACGTGAGTGCTTCTCATAGAATGAGCCCATTTTAAAAAAAAAAATCCATTGTCTACATTTTGGGAAGTCTTGGTTGTGTTGTTATCTTGGGGATGTCCTACACATTATTATTAAGGTGCCACTTAAACTTGTGATGGTTGCTTGGAGTTATTTACTTGTTTCAGCTGCACGAAAACACATGTTAATTAGAGGAAGCTTTTAACTTTATCGTCAATGTGAATGTGAAACGTTTGGTTGTTGTGTGGATCTGTTTACTTCATTTAACATCTGGGCAGTGTTAGATATCTTGAAGAAACTCTAAACTGCCCATCAAATGCCAATAAAACCTATGTGACTATGTGGATGTGTTTGTTGGGTGTTTGACGAGCACATAGAAATGTGAAAAAAGGTGGAGGTATTCTTAGACAAATCCTATGTACTATTTAACAAAATTCTTGAAAGAAATGTGGTCTCAACGAATGCAATGATTACGAAATTTGCATGAAACAAATATGGATTTCCCTTCCTCTTAGACTAAAATTACGCACTTTCATCGTTTCCTTATTTTAGCTTTTAAATGTTTTGAATATTATAAAATGCAACTGAAATGAATGATAAAACCTTTATCCTACCCGGAAACATTTCAGGACATAGAAATTCGACCTCCGAAACCACATGCATGGAGCGCCAAACTAAGTTATACCAAAAACTAAAACCTCTAACATGATCCCTATCAAACTAGGCAACAATGAAGGACCTTAAACAAGATGAAAAAAATTAATTTGATGCCTTAACGAGATAAGTTTCAAATCCATTTTAGCATTTCAGTCACTTGTGGTGACATTCTCGTTTTAAGAAAATGTGGTCGGTTTTGGATTACATTTACCACTTCGATTGGGTGAAAATGAAAAACCACCCCCACCTAACTCAAGACATCCAATAGGATAATTGAAACCAATTCTCAATTCCATGAAAAATCTTTTGGAGGTTAGTTTTGGAAGTGGTTTTTGGGGCCCACTCATCATTATGCAACAAGAGTGTTTGATGCATTTACGACAAATTGATAATTGGCCCGGACATCACCGTTGTAACTTAAGCCCTGTTTGTCGTAATCAACTTCTATTGAATCCAATGATTTATTTTTATACAGTGGAGTAAGTAGGAATTGAAAAATATTTTGCTTGAACTTAAAATGATTGCTTTTGGGACCCGGTTCATAACACTTTATCATTTTTGGTTAATCCTCGCAAACTTGCAACTTTAGCTAGAAAATCCTTTTGAGGATCCTCTTCAACTAGTAACTACTTGTGAAACCTTTTAATATTGTCACAATATTGTGTGGAGTATGATTTAATCAATTACTTTATATGAATGAATTTCAAAATTTATGATGTTTTCTCTGTCCTCCCTCTTCTCTCTCTAGAAATAGCTATGAAATTGTGGTTGGTCTTGAAAATGTCATTGGATTGAAAATGTAGATGGATTTGAAATGAAAAAGGATACGAAATGTAAATGGTTATGATATTATGAATAGGAAATAAAATGTCTCCTAGTCTTTCTCTCTTGTCCTTACTCTCTCTATAATAAAATAGAAAAGTGCAAATGAATATGGAAGTGTGAATGTGTGAGGAAACGTTCTCTCTTTCCTCTCTCCCTATCTCCATCTCTCTCCAATATTTTGTTTTGGATTTCTTGAAATTATGGATGCATTGGTTTATGCTTAAGAGTAATGGTTTTCCATACCAGTCCTAGGATTGACCCTGTGTTGGTTGCAAGTAATCCAAATTAAAAGCGTGATATTTCATCATTAATGAGTTGGCATTAAAATGTTGTACATTGACATTGAATGCAGATATTAAATGAAAGTGAAATAGAGAGAATGAAATATATAAGTTAATGTGTTGAGAACCATTGTTTTCTTGAACTCTTATGTTTTAAGCACGATATATGGGAATACAATTTGGCTTGTGTCTATTTGTATTTTAAACTATTTTTTTTTTACATTAGTAGGGGTGACACCAATGAGTGTAGGACCAACCATGTAGAAATCATGTTAACTTAAATAATAAATAAGATAGTTAACAATGTAAATAGCTAAAAAGTTGATGCAAGGTGCTTGAAAGGAGATTTGTTCGGATTGGAAACCACGTGAGAAAGAGGCCACACAATGTAACATGAGGAAGGCAACAATATGACAAACTACTTGGTATATGGTGTAGAGGAAGATGGTTTGCAGTGTAGAGGAGTGGATGCAAAGATGAATGTAACCTGGGAATTAGTGGCACACCAAAAATTTATGACTATTGCATGTGGAAGAAAGCAAGAAAAAGTGTGGAAAAATAAAAAAGTGTATTTAAAGTTGCAGTATGATGGTAGGCGAGGAGAAATAAATGCAATAAAAATTTAGAAATCTATAAAAGGAGCATGATCGAGTTCATTCTTACCTTACCTTGTGAAGATTTTGAGTGGATAAAGAGTGATAAGGTGTGAATTTGTGGAAAATTATGAAGAGTCAAGGAAAATCACAACGAACTAGAATGAGATAGCACACAGCTTGATTTATGAGCTCCTTTAGGTGGAAGCTAGAGTGAGGGGAAGGATTAGAGGTTTGCATTCATCAAGTGAGGGTTTCCATTTATCGAGATAGGGTATAAATAATTACAAGTACACATAATTAAAACTAGGGCACATAATTTCTTAGGTGTGACAAAGATTCAAAGCAAGGACATCAAGCATCTCAAGTTCGAAAGCAAATGAGTCAAGGATATGAGTGATAACATATGGTTTGAACCAATGCAGCTTAAGCTTTCCTGGGTGGCATAGAAACTTTGAATCATAAAGAAGTACCATCTGCCCAACCTCAAGCTTCTTATCCCTGACATGCCTATTGTGCCATGCCTTTTTCCTAGATTTTTCTTGCTTTTGTCTCTATCATGCTATTTTTCGCCTCTCATCTAGTTCTATCAACTTGTCAATTCTTTCTTCCAATGCTTGCTCATTAGCCAGACTTCTGTGTGCACAATATGAAAAGAAGATAACATGAATTCCATGGGTAGAACTGCCTATGCGCCAAACACCAATTGAAAGGGTGTTGTCTTATTCAACCATTTGTAGGTTGTTCTATATGACCAAAGCACAACAGAAACTTTATCATCCTAGTCTTTCCTTCAAACATCAATTTTTTTTTCAAAGTCTAGCTCAATATCTTGTTGAAAGCCTCAACAGTCCCTTTTACTTGAGGATGGTAGGGAGATGTCTTATGGTGTGCAACCATAAATTCATCAAATAATATTTTGATAGTCTCATTAAGGAAATGAGTGCCCCTATCACTTGTAAAAATTAAAGGACATCCATACTTGGTAAGAATATTTTCCCACAAGAACCTTGCTATTGTAACTACTTTACAATCCCTTATAGGTGCCACTTCTACCCACCTTGTAAGATAATATGTATAAGTCATGATGTAGCATGATCCAGTTTTGCATGTGACTGGGGAAATAGGATCCAAAAAGTCAATTACCCATTTCTCAAAAGGTTTTGCACTAGTAATAGGTCTTAAAAGCATTTAATCTCTCTTACCAGGTTTTCCAAGGTGTTGATAGTGATCACACACCTTACAATAGTCTTTCAATCCTTGTACAAGGTCTCCCACCATAAACCATCTAGTAGAATCTTGCACGCAGTGGCATCACTTGTATAGTGTCCACTTGCAATACCACCATGAGCCTCCTCCATGATTTCCATTCGCTCATGCTCCAGTACACACTGACGCAATATTTCATCTCAACCTAGTTTGTATAAGTGTTGGTTAAATATTTTGTCAATCCAAAATATGAGGTTCAACCATAGTATATGGGATTAAATCCCTCCTCAAGGATAGGTGAGGCTGCCTGCTTATTACTAATCTAAAACACAGCAAAACAATATATACAGTACTCACACTAATCTAACGATTGGGGTTAGGATAGAATCCTGAAATCCATATCCACACGTTGGGAAGACATCGTTTTTCTAAATGGACAGGGTCAGAAATTATTACAATGGAAAGGAAATGAGAGAAACGTATTTTCTTTCGAGTAAACACAGAGCACGAAATAATCATATAAGCTTTAGATCATAAATATAATGTCTGAAATGATTAGAAACACTAAGATGCTAAACAAAGAATAGCTTAAGATTATGAATGTAAGAACAATGTCTTAAGAAAGATATATCCCACAACACAAAGTTTGCAAAATAATATCAATTCCTATTCTTCAAAATGATTAAAAGAAAACACAAAGTTTTTCTTATTTCCAATAGCTCCCAATATTTCAAAAATCTCGACCCTTTGGAATGCATAAGCATCCCTTATTTATAATAAAATGAGTAGAGAGAAAATAGGATAAATCCTAGAAAATAGTGTTCCTTACAAAGAGTTCTATTTTGCTTGACTCTCACGCAGGAGACCAAGTCAAAATATGATTCAAAAATGTGACGAAACAAAAATGAAAAAGACATGTCAATTTCAAGATTGAAATGACACATCACATCAGGACTTAATCTGAATCATCATCTTTTGATCCTTCATCTTTCTCTTCCTCTAGCTGAGCCTGTTTGTTCTAAAATTCTTGGAACTTCCGAATTATGCCTTGCATTTCGTTTTCGTCAAGCGCAATGGAATGATCATTCAAAACTTCACAGGTTTCATGAGTATCACTGGCACTGCCGGGAAGCTTTTTCAATCTTTTGCTGAGCTTTCTCAAGGCCTCCAAAGAATGTTCAATCTTTACAAACCTATCGATGATTTCAATACAAAATCCGTGAGCTGGTTCATGCTAAATAGATTCTTGGATTTGTTTGAAAAGATCATCGACTGATAGGATGCCTGAGTTTCCAATTGACACTTTTGCACAAATTTTTAACAGTTCTTCCTCCAGGTCGCTCTTGCCATCGATCAACTGATCTCTTGATTCTCTCAATTTACCGCAGGCCTCTTTGAGAATTTTCACCCTGAACCTGATGGCCTTGGTCAGCTGGAAATGCTTATCCGCATGTGAGATGATGTCTTCTTCTACCAAGAGATGTGATGGCATTTGCTTTAACACCTGGAGAGCTTCAAAATTAAAATCAAGATGTCCAATTTCTTGGGAGAAATCATCATCCATCTTCTCTCCATCACTCTGAATGTTCCCCAAAGATTGATAGACTTCCACGATGTCTTGAATCACTTCCTTCCCCTATTGGAGCAGCCTTTGGATCCATTCATCGACCATCCTTCCTTTTTTATTAATCTTCTCAATCGTAGGCACTGATGAGAAATTGAATCTGACAGGGACAAAAGAAGATGGTATGGATTCGAGGGGTTTTGAGAGCTTAAGAAAAACCTCAGTCAACTACTGCACCTTTCATTTAAGCTCATCTCTGTTGTCTTTTGTTTCTTTCAACTTCTGGCACAGCACGTTTGTGGCATCCCATGCATCCTGTTGTGCTCCTTCCGTTGTCACCTCTCCTAGAGCCACCCTAGTTATCTGATAATCAGAAGTTGTTATGTCTTCTTTAGTTTTGTCAGTCGCGGGGAGTGGCGATCTCTGTGAACTTATGCCCTGAAGCGTCCACCAAAACCCTTGAAACTGTTTTGGGTTTCTTGGCTGATTTAGTAGTAGAAGCCTTGAGTGAGCTGAAATCAAAGGTTGGTATGGGTACAATCACCTTCCTCTTCCTAGGAGTTTTCTCGAGTAGCCATTGTGGTGTATCAGAGGGAGTTGTCACTGTTGTAGGAGTTGGTATCATACTTTTAGGGGGAGAAGGATCTATTAGTGGAGGGGAAACAGTTACCAATGTGGTAGCTGATTCAATAAAAAGAGGCACAGGAGGGGGCGTGTTGGTGATTACTTGGGTCCTAGTAGAGAGAGGTGAGATTCTAGAGAAAATACTGGCCATGACTAAAGAAGTTGATGGAGAATGAGGAGGTAGGAGTGGTTGTGAGGGGGGAGGCGCAGATCTAGACTCCAAGGCCTAGGATGCAAGAGATAAGGTCTCTTCAGTTTGGCAGTCAACAAATGGTGAAACCAAAGGCTGGCTTCCTTCTCCTTCCAAAGAAATTTCTCCTATTTCTAGTGGTGTTGGTGATTTTGGCACATTCACCATTTCAACTGGAGAAACAATTGAAGAGATTTCTCTCTCTTTTCTCTTTTTGACAAACTTGACCTTTATAGGCCCCTTAGAAGATATTTTGTCCTTTCCCTTTTTGGAGGGCCCCGCCTCTGAAGCAACCAATTTTGAAAAATTATCATCTTTAAAACTCATTCCCCAAGAGGCGAGCCATGCTTTGGTGTATGCAAGAATCAGGGCTGACCTATCTGTAATGGAGGCTTTTTCGCTGATTGACCAATCAATAGGTGGGAAAACATATTGATCTTCATTCAGTCCATCATAAGAAAGGTCCAGAACACTTTCATTATCACTAGTACCTTCTGGTAAGTTAGCAAGCTCAAGTGTTTGAATCTCATCAAGTGTCAATCTGCTATGATCTTTTCTTCGGACAACAACCTCATCACGTAGATCAATCCAGATGTCCTCTATGCTTGGTCTGTGCAGGTGCAGAGTTCCATACACCGTGAGGACTCCTCAAATATCAAACCCATCTTGGGGCTTCATGTGCTTCTTCAACTTATCTTGAAGCTCATGGACAACATTCTTGGCTTTCACCATTGTCAAACAAGTATACCTTCCAATAGAAATTGGGAAAGATATAACGGCCTTGTGTTTACTTTGTTAAAACTTGTGAAAATCCAACACTTGCCTAACCAATTCCATCAAGATTAGTTTGTCCCCTGGATATCTGGGAAAACAAAAAGGATCCCCTGGGTACATGACTACTCGAAGATATGTGAACTTCTTAAATTGTAAGAAGACACAACCCCATTTTGAAACTTCAGCCCATGCTTCATCAGATACTCTTGTTTTCCTTAGTTCGGGATTTAACCTGCAGATGTTCTCGTAAAAGAAGGCATCGTTTACCCTTCTGAATTGGTCTTGAGACCCTTTTCTTGTCAGCTGAGGGAAATATTGATAAATATGTTCTACTATCTTGTTTCCCTTGGTGTCCAACCCAGGATAGTTCCTCATACTGACTGCTGCATAGGTGACATACGAGGACATGTAAAATTTTCCTGTAGACAGGACTGTTGTCATTTGAGAATCTATCTCGTTACTGACAAGAGTACCCCAATCAATTCCCTGTTGATTCTTCTTAATAGTGATCATGAACTGATACATCCACCCTTGGAAAACATTTGATTCGGGAAAACCAAAAACCCGACTCAACAGAGTGATGATATCATTATCATTGATTTCCTGAATGAAATCACTTCTGGGAACAAGTCTTGGGAACCTGGAAACAACCGGTTTGGCTTTGATCAGGAACTTCTTATTCACGTGCTTGATGCAATCCTCCTGATCATTGTCCCAAGATTTTTGGGCTAACTTGAGATCCATAACTCCATATTCTTCAAAATTAGGCAGCTTAAGAAGATCATCAAAGTAACCTCCGTCTAATTTGATCACAACTTCTCCGCCTAGTTTTTCATAGAATGAGAAGCAGAGTCATAATTTGAAGCACGTAACAAGATGAACTCGGGGCACTGAGTGGACATAGGGAAGCCTACCGCAAGAGGTAGGCCACTTTCGACTATCAATTTCATCCATGGAATTTGAGAAGGGCTCTTGACCCTATTCCATAAATCCTCCATGTCTACATTTCTGAGCTTTGTATCTCGGATGTCGAAATTACAGTCAATATAGGATGGAGACTCCACCTTCCTGAATTTGTATTTCATCCTCCCTGACTTTTCAGTCTTTTCTTGTGATGGACCAAGATCCGGCATGAGGGATTTCGAAGGAGGAGAGTGAACACTGCGAAAACCCTGACCCACTGAAGATGCCAGAAAGGTGGAAAAATCCAACACACTGAGGAGGATGTCGGGGAGTTCGGAAAACCTGACACACTGGGAGGATGCCGAAGACTTTGGAAAACCTGACCCTTGGAGGATGCCAGAGACTTTGGAAAACCTGACACTTTAAATTTTTTGATATACTATGGGTTTTGAACACTGCAAAGCACCCTGCGAAACCCGAGAAGAGAGAATAGGGTATTTGTTGAGTTGAAACATGCAAGTTTTTCCTTCACCATTTGTATCCCAAACATATTTTTAATTATAACATCATTCTGAGGGATAAATCAAAGTACTAATTCCAAAGGGGGAAAACCTTAAAACATAAACCTGATTTGGAAACAACCCCCAAAATGAAAAAGATAAAAACCCCATAACAACCCTGATAAGAAACTTGGAAAAATTCCTTACACAATTAATCCACAAAAACCACAAGAAAAGAATGAAGAAAAATAACTTCAACCCGGAAAAGGAATGATAAAAAATGAGCAATGCAATTGGGCACAGAGGCGAGTTTCGGGTTTCGGGGACGAAGATGCATGCGCAAAAATCCATGAGGTAAAAAGTACGTCTGGTAAAAATGACTTGAAAATCTGAATATATATAAGAAAATTCACATTTAATACACTTCAGTTGACACGTGCCAACTACCTAACAACTCGGCATTAATGCCATGTCAGCATGTTTGGGATATCCGGAAACTCGACACAAAGGTTTTTAGAGTAATTCAGGTTTCGGGTTGCGGGAAACGATCGACATGAAACATGATGTTTGATAGCCTCGGAAACCTGAAACAAAGGAGTAAACTTGGTTTTGGGGATTGGAAGACATGCGACATGAAGCATGTTTTGACGAAGGCATGTTTCGATGCTTGGAAGATCCGTAAACCTGACTTGCCTTACTTGATGTGGGTTTCGGGTTTTGGGGAACACACGACATGAAGCATCCACGACACATGTTGTCTTGCTTGTGAAACCCGAAAACCCGATTATCTCTCTGAAAGGTAATTTTTAGAGAACCAACTCAAAAATTTCTTAGGGTTATCTCATTTTTTGGCGTAAACTCAAAAATGAGATAACAATAAGTCACCACTGATCAACATGAAAGGTGCGGTGCAAATTTCAAGTTATTTCTTTTCTAAGGCCTTCGTTCCTTCGGGTGTCATACCTGTTCGTAAAAAGAAAAAAATATCCTCTAACTTTGAGGGTGTGTGGTTTAACCTGTATAACTGTGCATCTTCCATTTTATCTTCAATACTTTGCATGTCCTCTCCTGATTGAATCCTTGACAAATGATGTAGATCATAATTGATTTTACCTGGCTTTAGCACCACTGTAAAGTCAAACTCCTAGAATAAGAGAACCCATCGGCATATGCACCCTTGTAAGATGGGATTCTTCACCAAGTATCTCAATGTTATGTCATCTATATAGAAAATAAAAGGTGTTGATAGCAAGTACTGTCAGATCTTATGCAACGCGTAGATCATTGACAAAGCCTTGCGCTCCGTAGTTGTATAATTCTATTTTGCAGGAGTCAACTTTCTGCTAGAAAAGAAAATAAGATAATCTACAATACCTTCTCCAGGATGAGCTAGAATTGTGTCAATGGCCATGTTAAAGGCATCCACATGTACGTGAAAAGGTATATTCCATGAAGGAAAATGTAGAATAGGTGCAATAGTAAGGATTTCCTTCAGCACATTGAATGTGTGTTGTTGTTGTTCTCCCCAATAGAACTTGTGTTTACCCTTTAATAACTCCTCCAAGAGTGTGGAAATCTTAGCATATCCTTTGATGAACTTCATGTAATACCTTGTGTGGCCCAAGAATCCGCACACGTCACTCTGAATAGTAGGCTCCTCCAAGCCTAAGATGATTGCAACCTTAGATGGATCTACCAACAAACCCTCCTTATAGATGATATGCCCTAGAAGAGTTCCAAAAGGTGTAGAAAATACACACTTCCTGATATTTAAAGAGATGCTTAACTGTTTTCACCTCTCAAAAATTAACCTCAAATTGTTACACTGATCCTTGATAAGCCCATACATGGTCCAATCATCCAAGTAAACCTGTAAGAATTTGTGAATAAAATCTTGGAATGCTTGAACAACAATGCACAAAAATACTGCAGGTGCATTCTTCAATCCAAAGGGCATCATTGTGTATGAAAAAATTCCCCATTTATTGGTGAAAGTTGTCTTCTCTTGATCTTCTTTAGAAATTATTACTTGATGATACATAGAGAATCCATCTGTAAAAGAGTAAATTTCACACCTTGCAATGCATTCCAATATTTCCTCAGTGAATGGTGTAGGGAAAGGATCAATCACACATGCAACATTCAGCTGCATGTAGTCCACAAAAATCCTGATTCTTCCATCTTTCTTTATGATGATTACCATAGGATTAACCCGCTTTGATTCCTCTATGGGATCAATGATGTTAGAGTTCAACATCTTGTCAATTTATTCTTTAATGTTTACGCGTAGGTTAGGGTTAACCCTATAAGGTCTCTTCCTAACTAGACGCGAACCTTCCTTTAACTTAATTTTCATCTCACCCAAAGATTCATGCCCTCCTTTTAGCTCATGGTAGCCTCTAGGAAACAAGTCCTGGAAATCACGTAGCAACTCACATATCTTAGAAACTTCATATTCAGACTATTAATCTCTAATTATGGCCTCCTTAGGTTCAACATCCGTTCCAATGTTTACTTTCTTCGTCTTCATAGGTTCATGGTAGGCACGTGCCTTCTCATCCAAATTGTCTAAGACCTCACATGTACCCTTTGAATGATCTATGTCCAAATTTTCCACTTCATCATCATCCACCATGTAGATCCTATTTCCTTTCTCCTTCTCTAGGAAAGTGTTCTCAAGTATTTCTACATCTGTCTCATCTACTTCTTCAAAACGCGCTTCTAGGTTTGATTCAAAAAACAAGTCCTGAATGAGTTCTTCAACCTTTGTACTATATTCCATAGTCAATCGCTTCATAACCTGTAATGCATCTTTCACTAAAGATTTAGTGGAGAAGTATTCAAAATTCTTGATCATTCATACAATCAAGTCTCACCAATTTCCAGTCTCTCTATACAACTCCACATAAACATACCAAGTGCACGTGCAACCTTGCAAGGTAAAATAAATTTTGTGCACCCACAATGAAGGTGGTAAAGTTTCATGCCCCTCTATCCAGAGTCTCTCAAACTAATGAATGTGGTGCTAAAAAGGATTATTAGCATGATATTCACATATTTGAGTAGGTTCATTACTTTTGAGAAACCTTGCTGATAGGGAAACTCTCACCTCTCTCCATTCTATGAGATTATCCCTATGAACCATCCACCAGTGTGTTGTTGTCCTGCATATGGTATAAACTAACGTGTTTCTTCTATCCACATGATGCTTCCACTGTAATTTCATGGATCGCAGGAATACCTCAGGGTTTCCTTCGCAGTGTACCAGGGTACAAAGTTGTTTCCTAACCACTTAACACATTGTGGTCTACTTACACGTGTATCTGCACTTTTTTCCTCATGCCTACTCATCTCATAAGTGTCATGTGCCCAATTGTCATAGGCAATACTTCTAGTATCACTGATGAACTGTGCATCATCCCACTGGAGAATTCCTTCCTTAGATGGCTTAAGCGCTTCCAGATCTCGAATGGTGTGCACATAAATTCTGTTCAGGTCTTCTTCACTTAAAGACTCAACATAAGGTGTATATTTCCCATTTGTAAAAGGGATAATAAATCATTATTCCTTATTCTCAAAACTGATATATCTTTTATTGAACCATAGATCAAAATTATTTTCATAGCACCAAGGGCACCCAAGTAGAGCTGAGAAGCTGTTCGATTCTGCAAGTGCTAAGACCTCAAAGTCCCCATTTAACTTGGCCCCCTGTATAGTAACGAATGTATCCTTCAAGAATCCAAAAGGCATGGCCTTAGTCTAATTTTCCATATACAATACATTAGAAGATGGTTGTAATGGAGGTCTGCCCATTTGAACCCATGTATCTAAAGTAAGCACATTCACTTCTACACCCGTGTCAATCAAAATAGTGCTCAAAATCCATCCATCCACAACAACATTCAGAGTGATCTCCTTGTCATAATCCAAACTATGAGGAATGAGATTAACATGCAGAATATGCTGCCCATTCTCAATACCAGAGCGCATAGTGTTTCCTTTTAGCTAACTCCCTAGTAATGGAATAATGTTCTCTTGATGCAACATCTTGCACACTTCCTTTAGATCATCAACATCCAACTGGAAAGTCTCAGCTGCCTTCTTCTATTCTAACTTCCATGACTGTTCCATTAAACATTGTATTTCACCTTGCATATTTTAGAGTACCTTCATGGTTTCCTGATAAACCTCCTTTTGATGTATAGGGTCTGGATATTTTGCATGAAAAACCTTCTCTTTAGTAATGGTATAATTTTGTTGTAATGTTTCTCTAGTGCGTGCAACCTTAACGTGTGTAGTAATATTCATATCTACCACCTCAGGATCTGGTGATAACTTTGGAATCCATTAGTTTTCCATGATTTGCTATATTTTAACCCTCCCTATGCCCTTGTTCTCTTGTTTGTGCTTCTTTCTTAGATGTTCCATATATATATCCAAACACTCTTCATAGTTATGATTATTTCTACAAAAACAACAAGTAACATTATGAGGACACGTGCACCTATAATTATCATGAGATATGCATGTATAACATGTTCCATGAGGGAGCTCACCTCATCCACTTCCATGACCTCGGCCTTTGAATCAACCATGGTATCCTTGACCTCTACCATAACCTCCCTCAAAGTTCCCTTTATTATGATCCTAGCACACTTAAGTGTGATCACTATCATGTTGGTTAATTTTATCCTTGGAGCTATTCACAACTCCAATCTGTTGTACACCAATATCAATGGAATCATGGATTTGATCAATTAACCTATAATGTTCATTATTGTGAGTTGTGGACTAGAAAATCTTATAGTAACAGGACACGTTCTTCCTTATCGCATGTTGCAACAATGGAAAATGGCTCGCATCATGGTCTAAATGACATATCTCACATTTTAGTAACAAGGAACACACCGATCTGCGAGGAAAAATATCCTTAGTATGCCCTTCTACTTCACAATTTGTGCACCTAATTCTAATGCATGTCTCATGTGTTGTATTAGCTAATAGTTTCTCCAACTATTTTTATATTACTGTAATTGGAGCCTCCAAGAATGGGTTCACTCCATTGCATATGCTCACAATAGCCTCAATGCAAAAAGATTCTTCAAGTGCTTCCCACGGGTTTGTATAAGTCTTATGTGAGAGCACCCTTCTAAAAGGTGTGATCAAGCCTTCGATGAAACACTGGGCATGTTGACTTACATGGATATCATATGATAGTTTAGATAATAGTGTTTTTAAATGAGCATCATATTCCCTGACACTCTCAATAGTTCCCTGCTTGATATCCTTGAGCGCACTTATACTTTTCTTCTCAAACTCAGGGATATAAAATTCTTTAAGAAAAACATACCATAACGCTGTATAATCTACACAAGTCTGATTAGGGTCAAAATTCATGTACCAGTTGTGAGTGCCTCCTTGTAATGTAGTTACAAACTCATTTTCCTTGTGCTCTGAAGCTTATTTTCCTATGCCCTTGTTCTCCTATTTGTGCTTCTTTCTTAGATGTACATATATATCCGAACACTCTTCATAGTTATGATTCTTTCTGCAAAAATAACAAGTAACATTACGAGGACACGTGCACCTGTATTTATCATGAGATATGCATGTATAACATGTTCCATGAGGTAACTCACCTCATCCACTGTCGTGACCTCGGCCTCTAAATCCACCATGGTATCCTTGACCTCTACCATGACCTCCCTCAAAGTTCCCTTTATTATGATCCTAGCACGCTTAAGTGTGATCACGACCATGTTGCTCAAATTTATCCTTAGAGCTATTCACAACTCCAATATGTCGTACACCAATATCAATGGAATCATGGATTTGATCAATTAACCTATAATGTTCATTATTGTGAGTTGTGGACTAGAAAATCTTATAGTAACAAGACACGTTCTTCCTTATCGCATGTTACAACAATGGACAATGGCTCGCATCATGGTCTAAATGAAATATCTCACATTCTAGTAACAAGGAACACACTGATCTGTGAGGAAAACTATCCTTAGTATGTCCTTCTACTTCACAATCTGTGCACCGAATTCCAATGCATGTCTCATGTGTTGTATTGGCTAATAGTTTCTCCAACTGTTTTTACATTACTACAATTTGAGCCTCCAAGAATGGGTTCACTCCATTACATATGCTCACAATAGCCTCAATGCACAAAGCTACTTCAAGTTCCTCCCATGGGTTTGTATAAGTCTTATGTGAGAGCGCCCTTCTAAAAGGTGTGATCAAGCCTTTGATGAAACACTGGGCATGTTGACTTACATGGATATCATATGATAGTTTAGTTAATAGTGTTTTTAAATGAGCATCATATTTCTGGACACTCTCAATAGTTCCCTGCTTGATATCCTTGAGTGGACTTATAATTTTCTTCTCGAACTCAAGGATATAAAATTCTTTAAGAAAAACATCCTGTAACGCTGTATAATCCACACAAGTCTGATTAGGGTCAAAATTCATGTACTAGTTCTGAGTGCCTCCCTGCAATGTAGTTACAAACTAATTTTCCTTGTGCTCTGAAGATGTAATCCTTTCACATGCCACAATATCTCACACATATGGACATGCTCAGTAGCATATTTTATTCCCCTATACCCTTGGAGATGAAGTGATATCTTCATGTAAATATTCTGGGGTTGATGAGGACCATGCCCACTAGATCTAGAACCTCATGTGTTACCTCCACCTCTAGATCCACCAGATCCACCAGATCTTGAGCTACGTATTCCACTTGATGCTCCCCCTATAACAAGAATTATCCTAGAGGATGTACTTATTTATGTCCCAATAGTGGTGCTAAATTCAACTCCTACAGTCTGCAAAGTTACGCTACTCCCAGATGTCTTCCAAAGTTCTACGCACCTATGTTCTGTGCTAATGACATACCTAAAAAGGTAACTCCAACTAGACCTCTAAATAATAAGGAAGATGTACACCTGGCCATAAATGTACTTACTATCTGATTTAATCCTGATCCTACTGATAATTCAACTTTACCTCTTGCTACTCTACTTACTTAACTAGCTTGTTGACTATTGGCTCTACTAGAAACAAGAAAACCAAGTGTAAGGGCTAGGTTGCTAGGTAGATTGAGATGTGCACCTATGGCCCATGTTGTCTCTGTTGGCGCACTTTCATAAGAGGCTAATGAGGGTTCCCTGTCATGTTTTCCCAAATGGGGGAGTTCCAGATGCTCTAGCTCCACGTCCTCTACATGAGCTCCAAATCCTTCATGAGCCATCTCTCTCCACATTTCCATCTATTCTACAACCTTGTGCTACTTCTCTAAATCCCTCTTGTGCACCTCATTGAAATTAAGATTCCTTTCTTCTATTTTTCTCGCTTCCACTAGGTCCACCATCCTTCACCACAGCTGATCCTACCCCTACACATGGTGGGGTTTAGTTAGCCATCAACTTCTCTTCCAAATTTAGGGTTACCATCAAGATCTTGATCACCAGCATAACTCCATGTAGATATGATCCCTTGGGATAACATAAAAATTGAAACTCAGCTACCTCTGGAAAAGAGTAAGTGGAAATTGAGTACTCGAAAATATAGCTATTCAGAACACCACGGAACCAAGTATCCACAACGCGCGCCCAAATTAGATCAACATCATAAAGAGCCTAAAATTCTTCTTCCGTCAAGACAAGTTTGTGAAACCTCTAATTCCTTTTATATGCATAGGCAACCAACCACTCGTATAGTTATATGGGAAAGATAACAAAGAATATTTCATATAAGAAGTCATACACATTCTTCTTAGCCCATGTGAGTGTGCCAAACTCAAATCAAGTGTTGAATATCTGAGTGTACTCTTCTTCTAGATCTAATATCCACTCCTCAACATTTTCTAAGGTCAACTGGTACGTCTTCATCACGCAACATCCTAAAAACAACTGAAAAAGAGGTCCCGACAATGGAACCAATGATGCCTACAATTAACTATAAATGACCCAAGTGCACTAACACATCACTCATCCTGAGATGAGCGCTCACCCGAAGCACACAAAGGTACCAGGTCCCTCTTTAGAGTTACAAGGAATAGTAGAGGAAGAAAGGGAAAAAATTATATATTGTACAAAATGTTAGGATAGTGTGATAGTGCATATGTATATTCAGATTTATAACTAACAATAAACAATCCACATTGCATAAACCAGATCTAGATCTTAGAATTTATATAAGATGGTCCACCCATCCACTTCTAATATAGGCCTGACACGTGGCTTCACTTGAGTGGAAATGGATTCGCAGCTCACTTTTACAATTTTAACTCTTTTTAACAAAAAGCTCAAAAAATCAAAGTAATCCATCGACCCTGCGCTTCCCTCTTTTGACTTTAAAAATGGCCATGTGTCCCTTTGCGGGCCTTAGGCATTCTTTTTACATTTTAACCGCCTTTCGCCATAATGCCTCAAAACACAAAAGGACCAGCCTTTCCACCTTTGAACTTTCAAAGCATCAAAATACAAAAAGGGCCCACCTTTCCGCCACCACTTGTTTTAGCCAATCAGGATCCTTCGGGCCATGAGGCCAATTTGAAAATTTTGCAAAAAAATGACGAAAGTGACAAGTTTAAAAGATAAACCTGCCATGTCGCATCCAATCAGAGATGTCCACATATCTGTGGACGTCAGGACAAAATTTGATGCCTGAATTTTGAATTGTTATTTGTGGACATAGAAACTGCAAACAATACTAGACTCGACACGATCCACAGCTAAAGAGAAGGATTGAAAATGACATTTGAATGAAGGAAAATATTTTCAAGCATCCAAAATGGGGAAATAGAAAATACTTCAAATTGTGAAGATTGAATAGTTTTCAAGTGAAAGGGGAGATTAGAACCGAGCACCTAGGACTTCAAAGCACAAATTTATCCAAAGCACCAACTCAAAATTCATAAAACTTGAATTCAAAAAGAGGAGAATTTTTGAGGGCGACAACAACTGGCTCTTTCTGGGGATGACTTGACAGAGGAACGAGGCAAGATCAAGAACCATAGAAAAACTCTAGGAAAGTAGACCAGTGCCTTTTCCATTGGGCAAATAGAGTCAAACGAAAAACCAATACAGAAGAAAACACACACGCACACGGGAAAAGAAAAAAACCCAAAAAGGAAAGACCAAAAAAAAAACACAAAAGAATGGCCAAAAACCAAAACATTGTACACAATATACAAAAGGACTGGCCTAATCACCTAGGACTTGAACAAATTCAAATATTGCCCACTATAAGGAAGTGGGAGAGAATATCCATCCATATAATCCAAGTAGAAAGAATTTTCTTCAACAAAGTGTTTGATTTTTAAAGGGCCAAGCCAAAGAGAATCAAACATACCATGGCTTCCTTGAGGTTCATGTCTTTTGTCCCATAGTAGGACAATGTCTCCCACTTGAAAATCTCTAGGTCTATCCTTTTTATCAAACAAATATTTCACCTTCAGTTGATGAGCTGAGATTATATCAAAACTTACAACCTTTCTTCATCCAACTTCTGGAGATACATGATCCTCTTGTCCAAGGAACTGGTGAAACTTGTATCTTCAATAGCCTTCATTAAGTGCAAGGTTGGAAATTCCACTGTTACTAGTAGCTGAGCTTCAACACCATACACCACTTGAAATGGAGACATCCCAATTGCTCTTTTGGGTGTAATCCTATCTACCCAGAGAGCATCATAAAGTTTCACGTCCTTCACGTCTTTTTAGCCTAGATGTCCCAACCTTATCTGCACAACAGTTAGTTGATTTTGTGTTTCCTCCTTCGGCCGAATCGGCCTTTCGCCAGGTCCCATGGTTCCCGAGGTCCAAACTGTCCCAATGCTTGCAGATCGCCTGGCCAGCCTTTCGGGCACAGATGCGCGCCCACGAGGCCCCACCAACTTACAACAAGGACCGCCTAGACTAGGACTTAGCCGTTTTAGATTTTTTTCTGGCCCCAAGCTTGTTTTTTGCAACTTTTTCACCTTTTTTAGTACATTTCTCCTTTCTCCTTGGACAAGAGAGTTAGAAAAAGGACGAGGGCACCGAGGGGACCCCAAACATGTTTTTTGCCTGAATCCATCTATTTTCTTGGGACTGAATTCTAATGCATGTTATCAAATTTACCCTGGGGGAGGTGAATTGTGGATACCAAATTTTATCCTTCTTTGTCATTTAGCCAGTCTCTTATTTTTGGCGACTCAGCGCAGATCGCCTGGCAGCCTTTCGGCCGATTCGCGCCCCGACGTCCCAACTGTCCCAAGGACCGCCTAGACTAGGACTTAGCCCTTTTTCATGATTTTTTTCTGGCCCAAGCTTGTTTTTTGCAACTTTTTCACCCTTTTTTAGAACTTTCTCCTTTCTCCTTGGACAAGAGAGTTAGAAAAAGGCCGAGGGGACCCCAGAAACATGATTTTTTGCCTTGAATCAATCTATTTTCTTGGGACTTGAGAATTTAATGCATGTTATCAAATTTACCCTGGGGGTGAATTTTGGATAACAATTTGGCGACTCAGCGGGGTTACCTGCCTGCTAGGTAGAAGATACTAGTTGCGTGAAGCAGTCCATTGGGCATGGAGTCATCAAATATTCTATTTAGAACCCCAACTGACTTAGAATGTGTAAGGAGGAAGATGGAATATCACCTGATGGAAGCAAGGACTATAAAACATCTCCATGGATAGCAAGCTGTGCCAAAGCACTTAGGGAAAACAAAACTAACCTACAGCAGAACAATGTGCACAAGCACTTAGAGGAATGAAAATCTAATCTAATATTTACAAAGTAGTGAATTTCCCTCTAGAAGCAACGCTTGAGATAGATTCCATTGACTGGAATCTGCAGTTCTTCACCATCCAATGAGGCCAATTGGAAAGCATTGCTGTTCTTGCACTTCGTGACCATGTATGGGCCACTCCAAATGGCATCAAATTTTGAATGCCTTCCCGGTTTTGCTCTATCCACATCCCATTTCAACACTAGATCTCCAACCTGAAAATATCTATCTTTGGCCTTCCTATCAAAGGTCTTCTTGATCAAAGCTTGACCCCTTTTCCATTGCTTGGGATGCCTGATTTCTGATCTCTTGCAGCTCCATCAAATCTGCATACCTCACCTCCATGGGCTCAAAATCTAGCAACTCCAGCTGCTTCATGAGTTCCAATGTTGGCAACTCAAGTGACATGGGCAAGATTACCTCTCTTCCATAGACAAGTTTGAATGGAGAGTTACCTGTGGATCTTTTGGGAGTTATCCTATCAGCCCATAAGGCTGATTTCAGTTTGGTATGCCAAGACCTCTGATTCTCATCAAGAGTCCTCCTAATGATCCTCAACAAGTTCTTGTTTGTAGACTCGGCCTGGCCATTACCTTGAGGGTAATAGTTTGATGAAGTGCTTAGGTAAATACCGTTCTTGACAGCCCACTCAGTCACCTTAGATCCAATGAATGCCAATGCATTATCAGAGATTATTGTAGTAGGTACACCAAATCTGGTTGTTATCCCCCTCATAAAAGTCTAAGATGCTAGACTCATTTGCCTCTTTGAGTGCTACTGCTTTTGTCCATTTGGTGAAGTAGTCTATGGCTGTCAAAATCCATTTGTGCCCTTGGCTTGAATTGGGATTAATGACTCCAATGAAGTCCAAACCCCATTGCATGAATGGATGGTCAACTGAGATTGGATGTAATGGAAGGGCAGCAAGTCTCTCTTTTCCTGTGAAGAATGCACAATTCTTACACCTCTTGATCCATGCATAGCAATCACTGAAGATTTTAGGCCAATAATAACTAGCCTTCATGATTTTTAGAGCTGTCACTCTTGGTGCAAAATGACCACCAGCTGGTCCACCATGGAACTCTTCCAACACCCTTTGAATCTGATTTGTGCTAATGCATCTCAGCAGCACTCCATTCACATCTTTCTTGTACAAAACTCCATCAACAATGGCATACGGAACAGCCTGCAATCTGAAGTGTCTTCTTTGGGTCTTGTTCATCTCCGGAGGGCATAGGCCTATGCCTAGGAAGTGTATAATGCCTTGGGTCCAGCAAGGAGTGGGGGCAGCATTGTCTTCTTCTTGATTGCCATTGGGCTCATGGCTGTCCTGGACTGTCAAAACAGCCTCTTCTTCATTGCATACTTCTTTCTGCTTCCCCAAAACCAGCTGCTTACACAATCCTTTCCCTCTTACTAGCTTGGTGATCTTGATCTCAATGTCATACTCTATGACACGGGTGATCCAACCTACCCTTTTCTCATTCAAATCCTTGTTGAGGAGGAAGTCCTTAACCCCAGCATGTGAGACCAGCAACTGGATCTTGTTGTTTGAAACTAAATGCTTGAATTTCTTCAAGCTCCTGATTACTGCAAGTACATGCTTCTCAATAAAAGAGTACCTCACCTCATAGTCATCTAGGCTCTGACTGAAGAAGGCAATTGGATGCTCATCATTATCCTTGTTCTATTGTACCAAAATGGCAGAAATAGTGTCATTACCTCCAAATGCATAGAGGATGAAATCCTTGGCGAAATCTGGGTTGATGAGAGTTGGTGCTTGAGAGATAGCTTCTTTGATTGCTTCAAAACTCTCCTTGCCTTCTGCTATCCACTTGAAAGCCATGCTCTTCTTTAAAATTTTGGTGATGGGCTTGACAAGGGCTGCAAAATCTAAGGACAAACCTCCGAACAAAGTTTATCCTTCCCAAGAAACTCTGAAGGGATTTCTTGTGGCTTGGAAATGGTAGTGCTCTTATGGCTTCAACCCTCTCTGGATCAACTGCTAATCCTTCTTTGGAGACAATATGGCCAAGGAGATTTCCTTCATGTGTGAGGAAGATGCACTTCTTAGGATTCAAAGACACTCCAAATCTCCTGCACCTTGTGAAGACTTGTCTCAAATGAGAGAGGTGGTCTGCTGCATTTAAAAAAAAAATAGTGATATCATCAAGGTAAATCAGCACCACATTGTTAATCAAACCTTTGAATGCCATGTCCATTGCCCTTTGGAAGGTAGCACCAGCATTGGACAGCCCAAATGGCATTTTCCTGTATGCAAAAGTTCCCCATTTGGTTGTGAAGGCTGTCTTGAACTGGTCCTCTTCCTTCACCATAATCTGATTGTAGCTTGAGTAGCCATCAAGTAGTGAAAACCTCTCGGAGCCAGCCACAACTTGCAAGATTTGCTCCATGGAAGGGAGTGGGTAATGGTCCTTGAGAGAGGCTCTATTCAAGTCTCTGAAGTCAACACACGATCTGATCTCTCCACTCTTCTTTCTGACTGGAACTAAGTTGGAAACCCAACTAGAATGCTTGATTGGGAATATGATCCTTGACTCAATCAGCTTGTCCAATTCCTTCCTCATGAGAGGCTCCATGTGTGGATTGATTGGTCTTTGTTTCTACCTGACAAACTTAGTATTTGGATCCAATTCAATGGTATGCTAAGCTAAGTTGGGATTGAAACCTTTCAAGTCTTCATAGCTCCAAGCAAACACATCAGGGAACTCTTGGCACAGCTGTATGAACTCATACCTTTCTTGTTCAGTTGTCATCTTTCCAATTTGCAATGGTTTGTTCTCTTCTACCAAGATGGATACTGAATCCTCTCTCTTGACCTGAATGTTTGCTTTCTCCTTTCTAAACTGATCATTAGGGTTAAAAATGGACTCTAAAGTGATAAGTCCTTTGGGCAGCTTGTTAGTTCTCAGCTGTTCCTACTTGGTCACCATACTGTTGTTCCAATCTTTCTTGATTCTTAGCTGAGAACTCAGCTTCTTCTTGCAAGAAATGGATGATTTGCTGGTCATTTTCAAACACTTGCCAACTGACATTGTTATCCGGCACTGAAGGCCTCATAATCACGTGGATGTTTGGTTGTACCTTGTCTTGTTGAATGCTTTCCACAATGTCAAAGGCTGCCCCTACTGCTGCAAGCCTGTCAGCAGCTTGATTCTCTTTCCTAGGAATGGATTTGATGCCAAAACCCTCAAAATCTTCCTTGAGGTCCCACACCCTGTTCTTGTAGCATCTGAGTAGATCATTCTTGGTAGCATGTTGTCCCTTGACCTGATTTACAATCAATTCACTGTCACCAAAGACTTGCAAGTTCTTTATTTTCTTCTTTATTTCCCAATGCATCCCTTGCACCAAGGCTTCATATTCAGCAGTGTTATTGGAGCATGCAAACTGAAATCTAAAAGCTAAATAGTACTTTACTCCTTGAGGTGAAACAAGCATAGCTCCACCTCCTGCACCTTGCCTACTCCTTGATCCATCAAAAAATAGCTGCCATACCTCATTGTCATCCTTGTGGTTTGGCTTGGTGATGCTAGGAATAGGCTGATTTTCTTCGTGTATGCAATAGACCCCTAGCTCAAATTCTTCCACTTCTTGATAAGGATCAAATGCATGTACCTTGTTTGCCCATTCATCAAGAGTTAGATCTGGGATGCTTCCAACCTTGGTGTCAGCTTCATCAGAGCTTGGGTGATCTTCTTGATCAAATGCTGAGCAATTGGCATTAATCTGACTTGGAGTGTAAGGCTCAATGTGAAAGTTTACAATAGGTTCTAACTTGATTGTAGCCTTAGTTCCATACCTCATTCTGAACAGCATGTGTGACCAATCAGCAGACAAATATCCCCCAATCTTGGCTGTGAAGTCCCTTGACAAGCATAGGGCAAAGAGTGGTGGAAGGTCTATGACTGATACATCTTGTAAAACAACAACATTTGGACATGCATGCAAGGTAAGACTCAAGTTTCTAATCACTCCAACTGTTGCTACTGCTGTCCCATCCAGTTGCACTACCCCTTT
Organism: Taxus chinensis; assembly: GCA_019776745.2. NCBI lineage: Eukaryota > Viridiplantae > Streptophyta > Pinopsida > Cupressales > Taxaceae > Taxus > Taxus chinensis. The sequence continues at coordinate 577,991,095 of CM034152.1, forward strand.
GGATATTGTTTCATACTGGAGCCCTAGCTGATCAGCTATTTGTTTAGGCATTACTGAGCTACTTGCCCCGGAGTCTATCATGCAATTGTGCACTAGCTGATTTCCAATGATTAATGAAACATAGAAAGGAGGGGGCTTCAACATTTTACCTTGCTATCCTCCATGATCTCCTTCAGGCTAGGCAGCATTTGTAAGCACTTTGTCTTGCATCTGAACTTGTTGATTCAAAGTTGGCCAGTCCTTCATGGTAGCTTGCAGCAGATCTCTTTGGCCTGGGATAGATAGGGATTCCCACATTGATATATTGACGTTTGTCTTCTTCATCTGATCAATGATACTGAATGGTGATGAAGGATCTCTTTGCTGTCCCTTGGTTTGCACATTCACTCCTTGCATGTGGGCAGCAACAACTGGTATTTGAGTTGGCCTAGGGGCTGTTCTTGGCTGCCCTTGTGCATTTGAAATTGGATTTTGCTTGCCAACCATTTGTGGAGCCATGGAAGGTTGTGGATTGGTTGGGGCTAATGGCTGTTCTTCACCCAAATTCCTCCTTTTTGACCTTGTGTTGGCTGCAACACCTTGAGAAACTACCTGGTTCATGCCACAAAAATCCTCTGCTTGCCAATTTACCAATGTGGTGTCATTTGGGGCTGATTGCTGTTGGAATGTTTCTTGTTGTTGGCTGTTTCCTTGACTGCCCTCACCCTCCACACCAGTAGTTGTCACCATTAGTGCTTGATTCAAAGCACCATTGAAGCACATGGATTGGTTATGAGGCTCATTGCATGGAAAACACCAATCATACTCTTGAGCAATGTTGTTTTGTGTTGGCACCAATGCCTTAGAGGCAGATATGACATTTGGATTATAGGGCTGAAATGGTCTATTGGCAGGAGGCCTTGTTTGATTCATATTTACAACTGGATTAGGGGGCCTTTGTGGTTGGTATGGCTGCCTGTTAGGCTGAGCTTGGGGTTGATAAGAAGGTCTAAAACCTTGGGCTTGCTGCCTCTTGAGAGTAACCAGCTCATTGCCTAGGTTTTGCAATTTCTTCATGACTTCTTGAAGCTCATTTGGGGCACTTGGAGATGAAGTGGAAGCTTCATTTGAACTCTGATTTCTAGGAGTGGGAGAAGGAGCCAAACTAGGTGCTTGATTGGTGTTTGGGCTCTCTAAACTTGGAAACAATGGCATGGGAGGTCTAGGGGCAAGTTTTCCAGCTTGGATCAAACAATTTTCAGCCCTAATGGCAATGCTATAAGCCATAGGGATAGTTATGCCTCCCATGGACTGAATCAACATAGAAATATCAGAATTTAGAGCTTTGAGATAGTAGAGAAAATCACCTTCTACTGTTGGCCTGACTGCCACTGGAATTCTCTCCCAAGTCTTTTGAAATCTGAAGTTGAAATCGGTCAGCTGCTCATTGGGAGCTCTCTTGATGGTTGTCAGCTGCTCTAAAAGAGACAAGTTGTCTCCCTTTTCTCCAAATTGCTCATGAAGTGCTATACATAGCTGATTCCAATTTGTGATAGAACCAGCTCCAAGGCTCCTAAACCATTGCAATGCTTTACCCTTGAATGAAGATGCCAGTAACTTGACAGCCACTTGCATTTCATTGATTTCATGGATTGCACAAAGGTTGGCAATGTCTTTAACATGATCACCTGGAGTAGTCTGATTTTCTCCAGTGAAGTAGGGAATGTTCTTCAAGGCTGCAATAGGAATTGGATGTTGTGCATTGAGGGCAAGTGGGCTGCTTCCTGTGAAGTTGACATAGGGGTTGTTTTGTGCCATTCTAATTGGTCTTAAAACCCTTGTTGACTGAATGAAAGGCCTACCAGGTGGAGGAGTTGAGAGAGTTCTGTTTGGTGGAGATGGAGACCTTTGAGTCCTTCTTCCTCTTTGCCTTCTTCTTGGAGATAATTGCAGGTATTCAAACAACACTTCTTCTTCTCCAACTCTTGACCTTGTGGTGATTCTTCTCATGAGTTTTTAGGCCTGCACTACTAAAACCAGTTGATTCTTCCCCTTGGAGTCGCCAGATATGCAAATAATAGCTCTTTTTAAGTAAGAAAATTGCAGTAGATGCACATCAACTTTGCTGCAATAAAAATGAGACCTCTAGTGTCCCACCGGGCGTGCCAAAACTGTTGTTGCGGGATCACAGCACCCCTGGTATGCAGATCAGGCTTCTAGGTTGATCACTCTAGCATCCAGTGTGATTGCACAACATGGAAACCTCTCTCCAAGTGTGGGACTTGTGAAATTGAGAGAGGAATCTCTAGATTAGAGGCTGGTTCCTCAAACTCCTCTGATTTAGATCTATATTTGCACAACTACAGAGGTTCAGATCCTAATCCTACTCTAAATTGCAAGGAGATAGGGATAGAAATGCAAAAATTGAAACTAACTAAAGATGGTGATGCACCAAAAGGAGTGGTGAATATTTTTGTCATGCAAATAGACACAGACCAAAGATTGCAACATAAAACATACACAGGATGATAAGATATAATTTAGGATCTGAAATGAAGCAAATAATACAAACAAAGGACTGAAACTCATTCACAAAGCTTGCATTATCATTTCCAATGTCAAAACCACTGCATTACAACCTCAGAGAGGTAGAAAACCTGTTACAGTCTTTGAAGAGGTCTGATTCTTGCAACAATCACTTGCTGGAGGTGAAAGAAGAAGATTGCTATGCCAAAAAGTGTTCCCCCACAAGAAATGAGCCAAATCTGGCTTTTACATTGCATGGGTCGAGCCCAGGAGAGAGAAAATGTACAAAATGTGGGAGCCCATTCCTCATTAACTGTAAATGCATTAAAATGGCATGGGGGACATTACAAACCCATTCCCTGTTATTTTTGACCGAATTGGAGGAGAATGCGACCCATTCTGCATTAAATTTGGTTGCTGAAATGTCACTTCTGGCCATGAACATGCGTCAGAGCTGTTTCTTAACTTTCTCTCTCTAGACTGCACCAAAATTCAAGATTGACCCCAGAATCATGTAGAGAATTTTATAAGCTTTCCAATGATATAAATAACATGCAATTCCGAGCTCTGGATCGAAAGATATGGAAATCTGAAGATTTAGGGCACAAAACAGGCAAAAATGGGTTTTGAAAATTTTTCTCGCGCTCTGCCACCTGGACGACACGTGTCGGGCGCTGATTGGATGAGCAATTCTCTCTCCTTCCCTTACCTGCGGGTTTTCCTTGAAAGTTTTGATTTTTTTTTAATTTTTGGAAAATTTCCCATTTTTTCCCCGCGTCCCCGCCACTTGGGACACGTGGCATGATCTGGTTGGAGGACAGGGGCGCGGGGTCATCCTTTACCTTTTAGTTTTTGGCCAAAACTTTTGCCAAATTCTCTAATTCCTCCCTGAGCTCCGCACTCCCTTTCTCCTTAGGACACGTGTCCTCTTTTTATTGGCTCGGGCCAACACTTTAAACCTTGCCCTTTGAAATTTTGGACGTTTTCCCTTGTGACACGTGGCGTTTCCTGATTCATCCACGGGCCTGCCGGCTTTTCGCATCCCTCACGTCCATTTGGCCTGGCTGTCGCAAACTTTCTGGGACAAAAACTTCTGATCCACCCGAATCGGGCTTACCTGTCCCTCTTTGAGGCAAAGACACGTGGCACATTTCCATTCGCTCTCGGCTCCTTCGGCTTTCCGCGTCCCACCTATCCATTTGTTCCAACTGTCCTGGATTGTCTGGGATAAATTCTTCCGAACCGCCCGAAATGGGCTTCCTTGTCCCTCTTTGCAGCCGCTTCACCTTTTCGCGTCCTTCGTGTCTTTTTGGCCCAGATGCCCCAACCTTATCTGCACAACAGTTAGTCGATTTTGTTTCCTCCTTCGGCCGAATCAGCTTTCCACGTCCTGATGTCCCAACTGTCCCAATGCTCTGCAGACCACCTGGTGGCCTTTCGGCCAATTCGCGCCCCGACATCCCAACTGTCCCAAGGACTGCCTAGACTAGGACTTAGCCGTTTTTCATGATTTTTTTCTGGCCCAAGCTTGTTTTTTACAAATTTTTCACCCTTTTTTAGAACTTGCTCCTTTCTCCTTGGATAGGAGAGTTAGAAAAAGGCCGAGGGGACCCTAGAAACATGATTTTTTGCCTTGAATCAATCTATTTGCCTGGGACTTGAGAATTTAATGCATGTTATCAAATTTACCCTGGGGGGTGAATTTTGGATAACACCCACTTTGTGAAGTAATCTGTAGTAGTTAGCACGTGAGTATGCCCAACACTGGAAGGTGATTTAAGAGTTCCAATGAAATACAATCCCCACTATTGAAAAGGATCATCAATCACTATTGGTTTTAGTGGTAAAGCAGCCAACTTAGGTCTCCCAACAAATTTCTAACAGGATTCACACTTACCCATTTTGATGCATCTTTGAATAATGTAGGTCAATAGTACCCTACACGAAGGATCTTATGGGTAGTGACAGCGGAAGAGAAATTCCCTCCACAATCGTGATCATGAAAGGCTGAAAATAACTTCTTCTATTGCTATTTGTCCACACATTTAAGGAATCTTCCATCTATGCCTCGCTTGAACAAAGCATTTTCCCATAATACATAATGTGTAGACCTTAACTTAATAACTCTCTTTTCCTTGGCACTCAAGTGGGATGGACACTCTTCTTAAGTAAGAAAATGTGCAATACCAACATACCATTCATCTTTTAAACTGAGGAAGAGGACAATAGGAACATCAACTGATTCTTTGGAAAATTCTGCATCAGCTCCTTCAGCAATAAGCTCACATAAGCCTTTACCCCAGACTAGCTTAGTTGGCTTGATATCAAGGTCGTATTCTTAGACTTTTTCTACCCAATTTCCTCTCTTAGTTCCAAACTCCCATTCTGTAAGAATAGACTTGATGGTTGTATTAGGTACAAAGCACAAAAGAGTAAGAATTAAGAATATAAAAAATGAAACTGCTTGACAGCTTTGACCACTACAAAATCATGTTTCTCCATCATAGTATGTGTCAAATCATGAGCTTTCAGAACATATCTCATGAATGCAATTGGAAGTTCATGATCATTATAATTTCTCTGAGTTAGCACAACAGCTAAGGTACTATCCATAACATAGCAATAGATGATAAAATCCTTGCTGAAATCAGGACATGCGAAGATGGGAGTCTTAACAATGGCTTTCTTGATACCTTTAAATTATTCTTTACCTTTAGAATTCCAACCAAAATTTTTCCTTCCTTTCATCATGTGAGCAATGCTCATAGTCAGTTCTACAAAATCAAGAATGAATCTCCTCAGGAAGTTTATCTTACCAAAGAAAGAGTGAACACCCTTTTTACTTGTGGGAAGAGGAATCTACTGGATTGCTTGAAATCTTTCTGGATCTATCTTGATTCCTTCTTTGGAGACAATATGCCATAGAAAATTTCCTTCGATAACACAAAATAAAGACTTCTTAGGATTGAGAGAAACTCCATCTTCTCTGCATTTCTGGAGGACTGCTTCAAGATGTTGAAAGTGATCTTCCCTTGTTTTGGAGAAAATAGTCAAATCATCAAGGTACAAAACAATACCCTTTCCTTTAAGACTACCAAAAGCCAAGTCCATTTCCCTCTGAAAGGTGGCACTAGCATTAATAATACCAAAAGGCATTCTCTTATAGGTAAAGGTGCCCCAAGGAGTAGTAAAAGTAGTTTTGGGTTGATCTGGGGTACTGACTTCCACTTGATTATATCCAAAGAATCCATCAAGCAAAGACAACATCTCAGAGCCTGTGAAAACTTGCAAAACTTGATCCATCATGGGGAGAGGATAGTTGTCTTTTAGAGAGTCCTGATTCAAATTCCTGAAATCCACATAGATGTGAATCTCACCATTCTTCTTCCTAACATGCACAATGTTGGCAATCCATGTTGAATGATTTATAGGGAAAATAATCTATTCCTTTAGTATCTTTTGGATCTCTTGAAAAATAGTTCCAACAACCTTGGGATTGTATTTCCTTTGTTTCTTGTCGAATGGTTTGATCCTAGGTTTTAGAGGGATAAAGTGTTGCATATCCTTTGGTTCAAAATCCTTGAGATCATCATATGAATAGGCAAGAACATCAACATAATTTTTTAATAGGTTTAATTCTATCTTCTTCTCTTCTTGAGTATAATATTTTCTAATATTCACCATCTTTGGTTCATCAAGACTCCCAATATTAATCTTTTCACATTCAACAGACTGCCGAGCTCCTTGGGAAGCTTTATACTTAATGTACCTATCATGCTTATCAAACAGATCTTTCCAAAATCACCAGCCCTTTAGGGATCTTGTTACCTTTCAATTTGATGCAACCATCTTGATCCACCTCTTCCTTGATATCTCCTTCATTAGAGGATACACACTCTCTAGGAAAAGCTTCACTTCCTTCAAAATATAATTGGTTGAAGTTTCCCTTAAGCTCTGAGAATGAGAGAAAGTGATGATCATCATTGAAAATATTCCAATTTTCTGCATTATTTGGTACACTGGGCCTATGAATCATTTCAATGGAAAATTTCTCTTGAGAGAAATCTGGGTGAGGTATCAACAAAGATCCTGAGACAACTAGAGAATCAACTCTAGTATTCTTCTCTCTTGGCACAACTTCAATGAAGAAAGCATCAAGAAAATCAATGGAATCCCATACAAGATTTATATAATGTTTCAATATCCTATTCTTGACTTGGTAAAGATCCCTTATCTGTTTCACAATCAACTCTGCATCACCACGAGCACAAAGATTCCTCACTCCCATTTCTTTTTCCATGTTCAACCCAAGTATGAGTGCCTCATATTCAGTTGTATTGTTTATATTTTCAAAACAAAGATTGAATGAAAAAGGATGAATATTCCCTTCTGGAGAAGTTAACACCACACCGGCCCCAAAACCAGCTGAAGAACAACTTCCATCAAACTCCACAGTCCAAATGCCATTGGGATCATGAATTACCCCCTTAGGAAGTTTTACCTCATCTTATGACATGATCATGTAGTTACCATGCCTTATATCTTCATAGAGTATCTGTGCTTTTGGATCATTAGTATTTTACACAATGTATCCATTCTATTTCTCAGGTAGCAACTTATTCATTTTTCCATTGACCGGGATCAAAGCATTTGACCAATCCATTTGAATTTCACCTCCTACATCCTTATAGAAATTCCTACTCAACAACATACCATATGAGGGAGGAATATCAACAACCAAAATAGTGGCTTTAAGCCTTTTATTTGGAAAAGCAACGAAGGCTACTTGTGCATCTTTAATCCTCCCAACTAAAGGAAATTCTCTACTCTCCATGGAATAGCAAGAACCAAAGGTACATGTTAGATTCAGGCCCAAAGCATGAGATAATTTTGCAAGAATTACATTGTCTGATGCTCCTAAGTCTATGACACAGTTACTAAGTTTATGGCCATCTATGAGGAGAGTCACATAGAATGGTTCAAATTTCTCATTAGGGGAAGTGACTGTAACCACAAGGCTTGGTTGAGGTGAGGAAGAGGGAGTGGGAAAAATACCTTTAGAAGTATTGGATGAAGATTTGTTTTTGGAATTGACAAAGTTTACCATTTTAGAAAAATATTTTGGATGGTTTTGGTAAAAATTTTCCTCTGAAATTTGGATTTTGGTCTTTTTGAGGTGATCAATGATATCAAAAGATCTAGAGGTGGATGGGGAATCATTGCTAGGAACTTGAGAGACTTTTGAATTATCAATTTTAGGATTTGAATGATAAGAAGTTTTTGAAACAGAAGTAGAAGAAGGAGGATTAGTGTTACTCACCTTGTGTGGAGGCAGTGGGAATATGAGCTCCTCTTCTCGCAACTACTAAAATAGTTATAGGATACTCTTTGGATTTATTAGCGGGCTACACCACTTTTTATTTTATGTTTGTTTTCTCCTAAGTCATGACAACATATGACTCACTATTCATATCTACTACTACTTCACCATACTCATCTTCATCATCCATACCTTCAGTGGCGAGGAAATGAACTTGAGATTCACTACGATCCTCCTATTCTTCATCAACCCCTTCTTCTGGTTCTTCATAGAGTTCATTAAATTCCTCATCATCAGGTTCTTGAACTTCACAAGTTACATTGACTAGAAGCTTGATGGGTGGGCCTTCAATATCCAATCTGGTCTGAGAAGGAGGTAACCGGTTCCTAGGCTGAAAATTCTTCCTTGTGATGTCTTGGTAAGGAGTATGTTGAGCCAATTACTTTTTAATGGCAATGAGATCATTTGCCAACTTCTGCACTAACTGATCTGAGTTAGCTCCAAGAGAGGGAGAAGAAGATTCCTTAGACTTGGAAGGTTCTCTTTTCAATTTACCAGACATGATCAGGTCATCCTCAACACTGATAGCTAACCATTGATCAGACTCCAGAGTTATAAGGTTAACTCTCCTTAGTGCATAACTCACTTTAGGTAACTGGGCATTGAGGAAGAAACACTTTTGGATTTGATCCACTGGACAAGTGTTATGTGGAATTTTATGAATTAGCTTGTTGAATTTAGCCACAAACTCTCTCATGGGCTCGAATGGTTCGTTCTTGATATGAGATATTTGAGCTAATAGAGCATGCACATCTTCAACAGGTTTGAAATGTTGCTCAAAATGAGTTGTCATGGTGTTCCAATTAGTGATTGACCTAGCAGGAAGATGATAAAACCAATCAACAACATTGTCCTATAATGTCTCCACAAAAATCCTGACAGAGACATCTTCATGTTCAACCCCAAGAATCCCACATGCAACAGTGAAGGATGCAATGTGTTCATTTGGATGAACCTTCCCATCACACTAGAATTTTAGAAAAAAATTCCTGTTACCCATAAGTAACTCATACAATGGCTAAGGAAGAGCAAGATGCCCAACTTGTTGTCCCCAAGGCAAAGGGGCTGCCATCTTTGGAAAAAATTACTTAAGGGGAACTGAAACACTAGCAAGTATCAAATCATGAATATTAGGACTGAGTTGTTCTCGAGGAATGCTATTCTTGAAATTTATGTCTTTAACATGAGGTGTGCTTGTAGAATGAGTTATTCTATTCCTTCTTCTGGAAGAAGAGAGGATTTTTGTTGCTCCAAAATTTGAAAATGGGAATCTTCTATTACAAGATCCTTTTTACCATGAGTATATCTTAGAGTCGCCAGATCGAAAATGATCTTGAAGTTGTTCTTTTAGAAAGGGATATGTTTGAAACAAAGTCCTTAATGGAGTCACCAAAAATTGTTGGGTTTTAAAATTGTACTTTAACAAACCATAGTCAAGGGACAACAAGTCCCTCCTCTTTATGGGCGAGGTTCCCTTATTGAAAGCAAACAAAAAAGTTTATATACAAATGTACAACTTTTAAAGTGTGGATTCCTGAAACTTTGAAACATTTTAAGCCCAAACTCATCAATATGAAAGAATGGAAGAACTAAGGAGATGAGAAAGGAAGAACATAACAATAATTTCATGAAATATAGATAGCAAAGTATAACCTTATACGTATTGATCAAAGGAGATGTAAAATGGAATCATTCATGTTTATAATAGATATAATTTCACAGACACAAAGTTCCTGAAATAATATTAACAAGAACACAAAGTTTATTATCATGCAAATATAGATGATTCACAAATTTGAACAAGGAAAGAAGGTATAGCAGAGGAAGAAAGGGAAAGAATTCTATATTGATTACTTTCAAATCTATTACAGCTACAGAGTACCAGAATCCAACCCTGAACAATGGCATAGAGAACCCACTAAATAGATTCCAAAAATAGTTACATTTGATTACAAAAATGATGAAACTGATTCAATAAACCGATGTCTAAAATTCTCTAATGCCTCATCCATTTACATGCCTAGTGGTAAAACCAAATGCATCATATCAGAACCATTCATCCTACTTTCGCAAACTTTGAATTTGAGTCGTCCACATGGGAGAGATTTCGCTGAAGTAGGCTTGGGGGTTCCTTTTGCATTTTATGATTTTTATAGAGATTGTGCATTTTACAAATTTTGGTCCACCCATCCACTTCTGATATAGGCCTTACACGTGGCTTCACTTGAGTGGTGACGGAGTCATGACTCACTTTTACAATTTTTACTCGTTTCAACAAAAATCTCAAAAACTCAAAGTGCTCCGCCTTCTCGCTTTTGGCTTTAAAAATGGCCATGTGTCCCTTTGCGGGCCTTAGGAATTCTTTTTACATTTTATGCCTTTCGCCATAATGCCTCAAAACACAAAAATGATGGGCCTTTTCACCTTTGACCTTTCAAAGCATCAAAACACAAAAAGGGCCCACCTTTCCACCACCACTTGTTTCAGCCACTCAGGATCCTTTGGGCCACAAGGCCAATTTGACACTTTTGCAAAAAAAACAAAAGTGAAAAGTTTAAAAGATAAACCCACCACACCGCATCCAATAAGAGATTTGCACATATCCGTGGACGTTGGGACAGAATTTGGTGCCTGAATTTTGAATTGTTCTTCATGGACATGGAAACTACAAACAATACCAGGGTTAATGTGATCCACATCCAAAGAGAAGGATTGACAATGACATTTGAATGAAGGAAAAGCTTTTCAAGCATCCAGATGGGGAAATAGAAAATAATTCAACCTACGAAGACTGAAGAATTTTCCAGCGAAAGGGCAAGATTAAAACCAAGCACCCACGAATTCAAAGCAAAAATTTATCCAAGGCACCAACTCAAAATTCACAAACTTGACTTTAAAAATGGGGTAATTTTGAGGGCGACAACACCATATAAGAACCAGTTTCAGTCATGTTCAAAACCATTATCCAGCCAATAAGATCCATTATATTGAATACTATAAAACACAAAAGCTTCATACATTATAGAGGTATCTCCATGAGTCATGTGTGTGACAAAACCAACAACATAACTCTAAAAATTGACACACTCTTGAATGTGTAAATTATTACATATATATAGGGGTGGGGACTTGTCCTTCACCACCTATACACTTTCCCCAAAATAGGTCACATGCTAATAATATCAATTCATATTTACAAAACATGCAAGTATTCTAGCAATAGAATTCCTATAGATAATTCAGAGAAGAAATCTTGTTATTAGAATACACCATGCATGGTGTTCAAACTATTGCTTTCTACCAAAATACCATTGCGTGTGTTGCAAGTCTTCCTATCCTTGTGTGCCCAACATGCTAACGCCAAAAATAGCCTTCACAATAGAAGAGACTAAGTCCTGATCCTCAGCATGTCAACCTTACTTCAACACCATGACATGTGTTCATTCTGCACCTTACATTCGCGCACCCAACGCTTAGCCCCGTTTTGTTCGTCTTACACTCATGTGGAGATAACTAATCCAACATACTTGTTTCAGTCACCTATCTTTGAAATCCTAATAGGACCAATTAGGACATTAGGGATTAGGAAAGAAATCACCTCATCTGATCTAACCAAAAAATTCAACATGTCATACTAGGCCTCTACCAATTATCCATGCTAAAAAACTTTTCCAATATGCATTTGTATCAAACACACCTCAAACCTCGATGACTAGGTTCCCTTAGGGCCAAAATCAATAGGGAAAATTTGAGGACATGTATATTCCATTTTATCCACTGAAGCTACCTAAAAATTTTCATGTATATTCCATTTTATCCACTGAAGCTACCTAAAAATTTTCATGTGTATCTAGGAAATCTCCCAAGGATTCTAGAATAATTAAATTTTCATCTTGAAGCTTCCATCTCAGTCTTGAAACAACAATTATCCATAAAACTAGGGTTTTTTTCTACCTTCCTGAAATAGCTAAATCATGAAACCACCACTAAAATTATCCATGGAGAATCTTATACAACCTTGATGCATCACATTTGATTTCCCATATCATTTAGAGACCAAACAATTCATTTCTTCCATATCACTCTATTAGGAGGGTTTTAGCAGGGTTTTGACTTGTCTGACTTCTTAATTATTGTTCATAAAGATGGGATGACAAAATCAAATTATTATTTTTACCAAACCTTTTATAATCCATAAAAAACATACCCAAAATCCTCAGAATCCCATGTAGAACCCACACATGTGGGTGAGAAAAAACAAGATGCCCTATTAAGCTAATTTTTTCTCTCTAAGAGCTCGGTTTTTCCAAAAAAACATATTCTTGCTCTTCCTTCAACATATTGACCTAAAATTTAACCTGAACAACCATATGGAGCTCCTCCATGCATCCAAAATATCTTCCATTCTCAAATACATTTGAAAATCTATAGACACTAAGAATTACCTATGTGTTCTTGACTAATCTTTACTTTCTTGCTTCTTAAGGACCTTGAAACATCATAAAACATATGAATAATGACCAAAAAATCCTTCAACACATCATATACAGTGACAAAACACATTTCCCATGATTTAATATGACTTTATTTCACCATATTGTATGCTTCCATACCATGCACCATGCACTAGATCTAGAAGTAGGCCTAAAAATACTTGACTTAACACAACCTCCTCATAAAGTGATCATGGAGACCACTTGTAGACTCTTAGATAACTTTGACACATCATAATAACCATGATAGACCTCATGAATAATTCATATCACTTTAATAGTACTCATACTATGACCATGTGTACTAGACCATGCTCTAAAACACCACAACTTCACTAGAACTAGACACTACCAATCAACATTGATATTTGACCTTGAATGACACCTATATCTCTTTTCCATCAATGAAATTTGATATCAATGAAAAAACTATAGAAAAAATGGTAAAAATTGAGAAAAAAGATGCCCAAATGATCTTATCAAATCTTTCTAAGTTAGGTCCTAAATACTTCATCTTCATTTCAAATTTCCATGCCATGAAAGTCGCTCTAGAAAGTACTTGGAAAATTCCCTCATTTGACAATTTTTTGTGCCAAATTATTTGAAAATAGGTCAAACTAATTCAAATGGGGGCTCTCAAATCCAATTCACATGCCCTTGTAGTAAGCAATAGTAAGGGAAAGAAAAATAAAAAGAAGAAACATAAAAAGGACCAAACGAAGAAGGAAACTAAGACCAACCAAGCCCAAACCAAACCTAACATGAAAACTTCGACTTATGAGCCTAAAGTGAAAAATAAAAAGTTTAAGTGTTACTATTATAGTAAGACTAGACATGAAGAGCATTATCATATGAGAAAAAAATCGATCACCTAACTCATTTACTTTAGAAGAATAAAATAGGTGTTCCTCAATCTATAAAAAAGATCAGAAGTCTTAGTATTCCAAAAAAAGGAATATAAATCTGATAAGAAGAAAGGAAATTCCCTTGTAGCTAGATAATCTCCTTCCTTGATGTGGATTATTGATTCTGGTACCTTTCACTACATGTGATCTTTTCATGTTGAGTTCTCTAAAATCGAGCCATGTGGAATTTCCCAAATCATGCTGTGTGATGAAACTACGATGTCAGTTTTTAGTAGTGGATTGGTAGAGATGTACAATGGATCATTTAACTAAGTGTTGAGTGACCCCAATATCTCTACCAATATCCTATTAGTTTACCAAATCACCCACCTTGGTGAAGGAATGTGAGTGGAAGTTGGTCCTAATTCCATGATTATATGTGAGCTTTTCTTTGACTCCACCATGGATAAGGGAAAGGTGGATCACCATTTATAGTTGTATACCTTATCCCACTTTAAATCTGATTCAACTCCCATTGCATTTCTCACTCATGTAGATGAGGTTAGAAATATAGGGAATGTGATTTTTGGTCATTTTAATTATCGTTACCTTGAACAATTGAGCCAAACTGAAAAGTTCAATGGGCTACCCCACATAAAATACTCTAAGGTTCTTTGAGAGGGTTGTTCCCTTGGGAAACACTCTAAGAAAAATTTTGGCAAAGGAAAATCTTGGAGAGCTACTCATATTTTAGATCTTGTTAATAACGACATTTTTGGACCTTTCCCATATCCTTCACTTACTAGAGATATTTATATACTCACCTTCATTGATGATTTTTCGCATCACATTTGGATGTATGTTCTTAAGAAAAAATATGAAGTTTTTATTTATCACTTTCAAGACTTTAACACTCTTATTGAGAAACAAGAAAAAGGTCTATCAAGGTTATTTGAGCCAAAAATGAAGGTGAGTATGTGATAAATAGGTTCAAATATTTTCATACTTCCAAAGGGATTACTTTGCAGCTTACAACCCTTCCCAAAATGGAGTTGGAGAAAGAAAGAACCAAACGCTTGGGAGATGGCCACTTCTATGGTTCAATCAAAATACCTTACTCCATAGTATTAGGCCAAATCCATGAACTACACTTTCTATATTCAGAACCATATTAAAAATAAGGTAGTAAGAGGGATGCCACCCTTTTAATCCTAGTTTGGATGCAAACCTGAAGTCAACCAATTTCACATCTTCAGATCTGATGCTATGGCCTAAATTCTTAAAACGAAATACAAGGCCTTGGAACCAAATTCTATAAATTGTATTTTTGTAGGGTATCCTAATGGTGTGAATGGATATGGATAGTTGAAACTTACTACTAATAAAATTTAAATTGAGAGAAGTGTTAATTTTTATGATTCATCATAGACTTCCACTTCTCCACCCTTTGGATTCCGTCTCTCTAACACTGGATCTGACTCTTCAGATGATGATCATGTCGCAGAGCATCCTCCTCCTCCTCTTCCTGATCTTGCCACTCCTTCTAATCCTCCCTATTCTAATGCTTCAAAGTCTTCCATTTTTGACATTATTAATAATGAGGACTTTGTCCAATCTCTTTCAAGTGAAGAATCTACAAATTATGAGATTAACTCACCTCCTGGTCATCGCTGGGATAGGTAGATGTTACAGAGTACTAGAGAGTGGATTAGGGATCCTTTGAATGAGATATGGATTCATTTAGATTTCATTGGACCCTACTCCTTCACCTCTACTTCTAATCCTCAGTATTTATGGGAGGCTTCTTGGGTTCCTGAGTGGGATTCTTCCATGGATGAGGAGTATTCCTCACTCATGAATAGTAATACTTGGGATCCCACCCCTATTCTTAATGGAAGAAAACTCATTCAGTGTAAGTGGGTTCGCTAGACAAAGTATGGTACCAATGAAGGTGCTAAAATTTTTAAAGTGTGACTTGTAGATAAGGGTTTATCCCATGTATCACTTTATTATTCAGAGAAATTTTCTCCCATTGCAAATATGACTTTCATTTGACTGACCGTCTCCATCACGTCAGAAAATAAATTTGAAGTCTTCCAGATGGACATTAAGAGTGCGTTCCTTCATGGGGATCTAGAGGAAGATATCTATATGGAACAACCACTGGATTATGTTTATGATTCACACCTCATTTTCAAATTAAATAAGTTTTGCTATAGCGTCAAACAAGCCCCTCTGTCTTGGTATGCCAAGATGGAATCCTTTCTTCTTGCATCAGGGTTCACTCTATGTCACTCTGACCCTAATGTTTACATTTTGTGATAGGATGACTCTATGCTCATCCTCGTTTTGTATGTTGATGACTTGTTGATCACAAAAAACTATTCCTCTATCATCGATACTATGAAATTTTCCTTAGCTAACAAGTTATCCATGTTTGACTTGGGTTTGATTTATTACTTTCTTAGGATTCAGATTTCACAATCTAACTCAAGAACTATGATTTTACAGCCTAAGTACTCCCTTTATTTTCTAGCTTTGGTTTTCACATGTTTGATTGTAAGCCTTCTCCTAATCCTTTCCTTTCTAGGGTTAAGTTGGTTTATGATTTCTCCACTTCTATGGTTTATGGTACCCTTTATCAAGAGTTGGTAGGGAGATTGATTTACATGACTCACACTTAGCTGGATCTTTTGTATGATGTTGGCATCATGTCTATATTTATGCAGGAGTTGCATAAGTTTCATTAGAAAGAAGAAAATTGGACCCTTCACTATGTTTTTGGCACTCATATATATGTAATTCACTACTTAAGAGGGATAAAGATTGACTTAGTTGGATATACATATTTTGATTGGGCCGGTGATCTAGATCATTGGAAATATACCTACGACTATAGTTTCTCTCTTAGATTGAGTATTTTCAATTGGTATAGAAAGAATAAAAATGTGATTATGATATCATTTATAGAGGAAAAGTACAAAGAAACAATTAATGCTACCACACAATTTGTTTGGTTGCACAAAATCTTGAAGAAGTTTGGTATTCATTTTTGGTGTCTGACTACCATCTACTGTGACAACATGAGAACCATATAGATTTTACAAAATCTGATTTAGCATCACCATATGAAGCACATTGAGATCCACATGCACTTCATGTGGGAGTTGATTAATGAAGACATCATCAAATTACAATATTGTTATAATTTTGATCAGGTTGCAGAAATTTTCACCAATCCCTTCACTAAGGTGAAGTTTCTTTACTTGCAGTCTCTTCTTGGGCTGAGGTCTTCTACAGTCACCCATCTTCTTCATAATTTCTAATATTCTTTTCCTCTTCTTCTTTTCCAGAAATATGTAGTTTGTACATGGGTACCTTATCAGGCCTTTAGTTGTTAGGCCCCATATGACACATTTCTTAATTGTTGTAGACAAAAAATCATGCACATATTAATATTTTATTATGTTATCGATATGTTTTCATATGTATGAACCTTAAGTGAGAAAATTACACATTGGTAATACTTACCCTTGTCCTTTTATATTCTTTGTTTAATTTCCATTTTGACTCTCTGCTACATCTCTCGGTTTGGTATTTAGTCTTGGTCAAGTCACAGGGATCCCTTTTTTATTTTTTTGTCACATAATTAATTTGTGGTCTCAGGAAAATACAATTTAATCTAGACACTAGCGCCCAAATGCTTATATCCCTTTTGGGTGCTTCTGTCCTTACACTTTTTCCAAATTTTTATCATTTGTGGTCGGCTTTACTTATTTTCTTTTCCTAATCCTACACTCTTAGTCAACATTTTATGTCACCAATGTTGAAATTAAAATAAGAGATTCATATATATACACAATATGATCATTATTATCCTGGTTGGAAATTCAAAGGGGGATTTCACATCTACACACTATCAATATTATCAAAGGGACTACATTTTTGGGCTTCATATATTGCATAGGAAGGGGAAGTGTTGAATTCCATACCACACATTTACATCAAATCTAGCTATATCTCGCTATCTTGGTATTTTTGGTGTGAGGGAAACATAAGGACACTATTTCACATAGAAGCACAAAGAACTACATGGATTATGAAATTTAGTGCAATGCTCGATACTAAGTTCCATTTTTAGGAAACCACTGGGGTAAGTGTAACATCCCATATTGGATAATTTTATTCAGAGCTCATGTGTTTATGAGCTTGTGTAGGTAGCTAGGGTTTGTTTTGCAGGTTATAGGTGTGATCAAAACCCTAACAATGAATTCAAAGTGATAAATTAGATATTTAAGCGAAGGCCATCAGACCCAGAAACAGAGCAGATCCTCAATATTCACAAAGACACTAACACCTGGGTACTCTTGTCCTCCTGTGGGAGCTTCTGTCCAACATAGTATAGAGTCCCATAACTCTTTGTAAGCCACTATGACATAATTTTTGTAGACACTAAATCACACACTTTGGGTGATTATTTAGCCCCGGTCTCATACTACTATTCATATGTTTCTTGAATGAAAAAGAGTACTAATTAACCCATGTCTTTGGCCATCTTGCATTATTTTTTTTTTTGCTACTTTTGATCTTGCACCTACACTTTCCCATTCCATATTTTTATACTATATTTTACTTATTTTTGATTGGGGCACCCAACTAGGACCCAGGCGCCCTAATCCTCTTTGCACTTTCTTCTCACTTTTTTGGCACTTTATAGCCATTTGAGATTTCTACAGTATTGATGGTCAGAATTTTCAGGGTTAATTATGAAATTAAAGCAATAGAACTATATAAATATAAAGTTATGAGAGAATAATGAGGGACTAATCACTAAGCACTACTATAACCACCTAAGGTTTCATCCATCTAAGGCTTCTACTAATCTATTTACATCCATCACATAAAGGTTGGTTCATCTGCATCACACTTCATAGGAGGGGTTGTTATTCTATTCCATGCAAAATTTACTTACACTCTACATCTAGTTATTGCTCACTACTCACAAAGTGTGACTAGAACAAAAGCACCTAGGGCACGATTTCCAAACGCATACTTAGAACTTAGAACTACATTGGGTCTGAGATGCAGTTCATCACTTGGTGATAAGTCTATCCATTTAGAAGCTAAGGATAGTCTAACCCCTTCATATGTATATTTATTTTTTAGGGTTTTGATGCTTTTTCTGGGGTTGTACAGGTGATTCTTCCATCCTAGGTTTACAACGAAATCTAGTGAAGTTCAACGATATACACATGACTAAAGATGAAAATAGGTGAACATTCAATGACAACTCAGAGGAAGTTCTCTTGTCATTTCTATAGAACAAAGTGCACCAGGAACCCCAATCCCTTTTCCAAGTGGCCTAGTCCATCTGGATAACTCATATATGCATTTTCCTAGGCTCATGTGTGACTGTTTTCTCCTCTTGTTCATCCGATCTCCACTGTGACACAGTCCTGCGATATTGAAGAATCATATAAGGCCTTATCAACCCTCTTTACACATCAGAGTTTCACATTTAATTACTTATATTTCTTGGGTAATTTCAATATTACATTTATTTATTTATTTACTGCTTTTATAACATTTAGATTAGGCTATCATATTTTTGCTTGCTTATTGCTTGTCCATTATTGTACATTTATCATTTATATATCATTAGTTATAGGAATTAATCTACAATTTAGATTTACTTTAAATTTATATCAAATCATTTGGTGAATCAGATGTACTGCACAATTCTACACACTCTATTTTCCATTCTAGCACACACACTATTCTATTCTTACATATCCTTTATCAACATTACCACAACAACTACATTGCTTATTGTTTATTACTACACTTCTTAACACCTTTAATTTCCACTCAGAGATCATTTCTTTTCCCCTCACTCTTTCGTTGAAGGGGGGCATACAATCATGGTCATCTTATAATCCCTCTTAGGACAAAACATAATCAATTGACGCTATTAATACTATAAACACCCTAATTTCACATCTATCCTGAATCAATTAATTCCCCTACCTCGTTTCCCACAAAAATACACTTCAAATAAATTAAATATAATTTGATTAATTATCCATTTCAAATCCAAAAAAAACCAATCATCACCACATGTAATTATTCTCCATGTTTTTCTACTATTGAATTAAAAATTCAAAATCAAATCCTCACCCATTCTTTGTGGTCCCCACTCAACTAAAATCCTCCACTTATGAATTAAAAGTACAAAATAAAATCCTCACCACATTTCATTATTCTCCATGTCTTCCTACTATTGAATTAAAAATTTAAAATCAAATCCTCACCCACTCTTCATGGTCCCCACTCACCTAAAATCCTCCACTTATGAATTAAAAATCCAAAATCAAATCCTCACCACATGTCATTATTATCCATGTTTTTCTACTATTGAATTAAAAAATTTACATTCAAATCCTCACCCACTCTTCGTGGTCCCCACTCACATAAATTCCTCCACTTATGAATTAAAAATCCAAAATCAAATTCTCACCACATGTCATTATTCTCCATGTTAGCAGTGCATTTTTCCTAGCTTAAAAATACATTACTATGAAATTTTTCATTGATATTGCTCGATTGCAGTTACGATATGAAAATCAAATACCCTTACTATTTCTAACCCATTCCCAAAAATGACCTAATTTAGGGAAAAAAACAAAAATATCTCAGTGAGAAATCTTTCGCACACATCTTATTCAAGCAAATCCCTACCATTTCAATTAATCAGTTAATACAATAATCACTAGCTATTATGGCTTTTAGATGACCTAAATTGGAAGCCCTAATATATCACTATCAATTCTAGATGAACTAACTTGGAAGCCACCTAATACTATTCAAATCAGAAAACATGTTACCATAGGAGTGGGGACAATGAGATGTCATTTACTTTCATATATTGCTCCTTTGTGGGTTAATCAATGGGAAAAAACCATTTTCAATCAGAACATAACGGTAAAAAATTGGTCCTTATTCATATGTACTGGTAGGATATTTTAGGTAAGCATCATGGAAGTAGAGAAAAACATAGCTCTCTCCCCAACACTCTTCCTCTGGCAGAAGGATGCCCAAATCCTTCACTTATTTACAACTTAGGTTGGTAATTAATCACTCCTTATCTTCTATCATCTCCAACAAAAATATCCAATATTATCACAGTTGATTCTCTAAGTTGTTAATTATTGAGATTTTATGTCTCCTTCTACAACACATGGTTCAAAACATTGATCCATGGTTTGCCACACTATAAGTTTTTATGTTCTATATACACTCTGCAACACGATTGCCTCAGTTCTTATACATGTATGTTTCTTACTTCCTTTACACTACATGAATTTCATTTAAATATCATAAAGGAGGAAAATGTGGACACAAAATCACACACATATTATTATTATACTATGTTATTGGTATGTTGTTACATAGATGAACCTTAAGTGAGAAACGTACACATTGGTGACACTTTCCCTTGTCCTTTTACATTCTATGATTGATTTCTATTGTGACTCTTTTCTACACCTCTCAGTTTAGTATTCACTCATATTCGAGTCATATGGATCCGTATCTATATTTTTTTATCACATTAGTGCCCACTCAGGACAATAATACCTAGGTGCTTGTATCCTTTCTGGGTTCTTCTTAAATCCTTTTTCTGTTTCCACATTTTTATCATTTTTGGTCGGTCTTACTTCATTTATTGTCTTAATCGAAAACTCTTAGTCATCTTTTTATATAACCAATGTCAAAATTCAAATAAGATATTCATATAAATACACAACATGCTCATTATTATTCTACTTGGAAATTCAAATGGGGATTTCACATCTACATACTATCATTATTATCAAAGGGACCACATTTGTGGGCTGCATCCATTGCATAAGAAGGTAATGTATTGGATTCCATAACACACATTTGTATCAAATATAGCTATAGCCCACTATCTTGGCATCTTTGGTAGAAGGAAAAACTACGGAAACTACTTAACACACAAGCGAACTACTTGGAGTTTGAAATGTAGTGCAGTGCTCGGTACTAAGTTCACTCTTCGGGTGACTGTCTGGGTTAATCCAACTTCACATATTGCATATTTTATTCAAATTTCATGTGTTTGTGACCTTGTGTAGGTAGTTATGGTTTGTTTTATAGGTTACATGTGTGATCAAAACCCTAACAATGAAGTGAGAGTGATAAATCATTTCTAGCCACTGTGACATCACTTCTAGCCAGATATAGCAAATCCAAAGTCCCAACTACCTCTAGATTATACATAAATCAACTAAGTCACTCTCTCTATGTCTTGTTTAGGGTTATATATTATTTATTTCTTATTTCTTGTCCATTATTGTACATTTATCATTTGTATGTCATTAGTTATAGAAGTTACTCTGAAATTTAGATTTAATTTACATTTATATTAAATCAGTTGTCTAGAGGAGTTCTTTTTGTTTCTGAGTTTCCATGGCCTCTACCCTAGATTCGATGAATAGGGGGTGTTGGTTGGTGTGTGTGAATTTCCTTGAAATCACTCAACATATTTTCCACATCACATGGTGAGTCATCTCAATTAGGTGAGATCATATGTCATAGGATTTATATGACACATGGCAGATTCCATCATAGAATCTGTCATTGTCATTTGTGTTAGTTGCTTGATAGGAGTTACACTCCATTTTGGAATCACAAATCCTATTTCCCTCATGGAGGAAACTATTTTCTAGGCACGAGAGTTACGCAACACTCCAATATGTATCCTCTTATTTTGATCTATGAGAATGAGTAGACATATGCTTTCATGCATGATTTTCCTGGTTGTTTGATTTCACTTGCTCATTACTTGGAGTGTTCACATCACAATTGGAGTTTAACCTCTTTGATGTGCATGGAGTTTCGTATTGATCCTCATAGAAAAATATCACATATAGTACAATCATACCTGTAATAACATTCATTTTGTAGAATACAAATATCATTAATTATTCATGAGCCATACATATTCTCAACACATTTTCACAATCTCATTCTTAATAAATTCTTTGCATTGATGCCTTCCTTGATATATTTATTGTTCTAAGCCTTCAAGGTTATTGATTTCAAACCCTAACAAATATTCTACCTCTTTTACAACCTTCAATTCTCTCATTCGAATTCTTCACTTTTATACCAAGACTATAGGTAGTTATATCTTGGAATTAGGTTTCTAAACGAAGGTAGGTCTAATCTAACATAGTTTACCCCACTTCATGGGTGTAGAATACCTCAAATTCATAATATGAAGTCCTTAGTCACTTTTTACATTATATCCAACCCTCCATACTAACATCTAGACCACAAAACACAAGATTGGAAATTCAAATATTTGAAATGGTGGTTTTGAAGGGAAACTCGATAATCACATTATCATAAGCCACAAAGGACCCAAATGGACTAGGATCCATCCCAAAACACATAAGAATAGAGAAGGAACTACTAATTGTCATGAAAAAATTCTATTGGCCACATCTAAAGATAAACATTTGCAAGATACATCAATAATACATGATATAAACCTTAAGAAAACTTGCAAAAAAGGGACATAGAGAAGA
Source organism: Taxus chinensis (assembly GCA_019776745.2). Lineage (NCBI taxonomy): Eukaryota > Viridiplantae > Streptophyta > Pinopsida > Cupressales > Taxaceae > Taxus > Taxus chinensis. Next base: position 578,013,929 of record CM034152.1, read on the forward strand.
AACTAGTATTTCTTAGTGCCAACTAAGTAACCTTGTGAGTATGGATCAATCCAATTTTGTTCAAATTATCTCACTTCAAAATATTCTTATGATTGTGCTTGCATAATAGGGAATTAATTTCAAAATTTTATTTAGGATCTTGTTTCGGTTTATAATTGTCTCTTGACAGTTGTGTCAATGAGTGACTCATACCATGGGTAACATACATGAGAGATAACATTTGGATAGTGAAGAAAAGGTTGAGGAGAGGAGTATTAGGGGAACTAATATAAAGATTTCAATGGGGTTGGTAATCATATTACATGCTTGATCTTTTCTAGAATCTCTTTAATAGTTGTGATATGATTATGAATTTTATCTTATCTTGTGTCCCTCATTTTTGGTTATGGTTCATGTATGCTCAAGTTGTGTGTTGAGTCCTCACATGCCTAAAATGAATTTTATTATAGGAATTGAATTTATTTTGGCTTAAAAATAACTAATGAGAATTGAGATTAGAGTTGACATAATTTGAAATTGGAGTAGAAAATGAGTCTTCTCGAAATATGAGTTGTGGGCCCTAAAAACTGTAATCATGGTTCTCTAAGCTATAAAATTTCTTGATAACAAGATGAAATGTATATGAATGTAAAATAGCTATTTATATGTCATTTGGATAAATGTAAACAATGAAAACTTGTGTATATGTGAGACATATTCTTGTATTAAATGACTATGGTAGCAATAATAAATGTGGGTTTTATAAAAAAATATTATTCTAGTATTTTTTACTGTTGTATTTGGGTGTGATAATTATGGGGAATGACATATGGTATCAGATAGGAGGTTCATAATCTCAAGCCTCTGGGAAAAACATAAAAATTAACTATGGAAAAAATTAAGAATGTAATCAGTAATTTTATATGTGATGTGCATTATGTGTTGATTTGATTATTGTAGCTAAGTAATGATGAAATGTATGTGGTGATTGGAAAACATGTTGTAATGTGGGAAAACCTGTAATATGGCGGGTCATTCACACAAAATATAGATATGTGTATTTTAAAGTGATTCATAACAATACTGATGAGATTAATTATAGTGTTTTACTTCCTTATAAATGTGTAATGCCACCCTCATGATGGAAACACAGTGAGAATACCAAAATTTGATGCATGTTTTGATGAGTAAATTGTGGTGTTGTTTCATACTATCCATTGTTGTTACATGCAATTATTGTAGGTATTTGTTCATAACTTTTTATGACTACTAATTTCAATGAATTGTGTGTTATCAATGTTACCCTACACCACTTGGCCCTGCCAGTAACCTCAATGTGTAAGTATGGAGAGAGAAGGCATGAGATAGGTGCTTATAACCTTGAGCCAAGAATGAGCTTGGAAATGGAATCTTATGTAGATTGAAAAACCACTTATATTTGTTTATTATACTTCAAGCTTACATAGTATATTGTGGATGTGCACCACCTTAGACTACACTTATGAAAACTAGAGTCCCTGCTCTCTCTTATTTGGGTTGTCCATCGAACAATCCTATGTGGATCCTCATATATATTATTCAGATATATAAGGATATATGTTTATTATGGTTATATGTGTTTTATGAGCTAAGGCTTGATATCAGAGTGTCAACAACTTAATGAGTACCCCTTTGCAGGACATAAAAAGGATACATAGTGATTGTAATGTGATTTTTATATGTTAATATTTTATTCTTGAATTTATCTTTTTCTGTTCTTTTAAGAACAACAAATTATCTTAATCGACACATTCTTCAATTTTGGGAATTCTTAAAAGATGGGTTATGTTTGTTGGAGGGAAAATGAGTTGGGTGGGAGTATCTTACTCATATCTCGAGACTATGTTTGCATTTTTTTATAATCTAAACTCTCCCTTTGTGACATCTTATCATATGACATTTTTTACATATCAATTGGATATATTTTTATTGAGAAATATGGTGTATCTTGTAAAAAATTCATACTGGACCATACCCTCCATGAGCAGAGGTATAATAATATATTTTTGTATTACATTTATTAAGGGAAATTATTTTAGCTAATCATTCTTACCATGTCTTGCAAGATGAAAATAACCTCCTATACGTGAAAACTACTAATCAATCCTTATGTGGAAAATGTTCTTGCCATGTTACAAAAAATGAACATATTCTTATATCATAATCTTTGCATTTTAGATCTTGTATTCCTCTATGTATCACGGCATGTAAAAATTAAAGTATCACCTCCAACCCTTCAACAAGTTGAAAATAGGAAAACTAGTTAATGAGAAAACCCAAAACCACATAGTTTATATAAAGCATCACTTAACTATCCATTACATTATATAAATTCCATGAAAACCTCCTTCTAACCCCAGAGATCTGATCAAAATATGTTCTTAAGAAATGAAAACTTTCTGACTTATGATATTTGGTTACTTTTTTTTTATGACAATGGATTTTGTTATTCATGATGATCGGAGGTGGTTGCTCATGTTTGGAACTTTGGGAGACATTGTTATTTTATATTGTCTAGATCGTGAATCCTGTTTAGAATGTATTTATGTTGATATGCCACATTGTTGTGTACATGTTGATTAATGAGTCACTCTTGTTATTCATTTTGTTATGTACTGTGATGTTTAAGGTTTGATGCTCCCCATTTATTCCATGTGGTACCTTTATCTTATCTTGGCATTGTGTGTATATAGATGTGATTTGAGTCATGTGAAAACCTATTGCATATGTATTGTTGTGCTGCCTTTTTTATGATATGTGTGTGTTACAAATACTTTCTAGGCCATGGGCATGTGTGTTTGGGTACCCTATGGTGTGGACCGTTATTTTCCTTCCCATGGTTGGGTTAGAGGTATTGTGATGTGATACATTCATGAAAATATATGAAAGGGTATAAGGTGAAGATGGTCACTTTATGTTTTGAATCTTGTATGATGTGATGTCATTTATTGTTTGGTGTCCTACGAATATAATCAAATGGAAATTATCAACAAGTGATCCCAATATGAACATTGAACAAGTGAATTATGTTATGGGTAAAACTATTAAATTGGAAATAAATTTATGAGATACGCAAGAGTAAATAGTTTTGGACATGATTATAAAATTTGAAAAATTAATTACATGGTATACAGAACTTCCAATATTCACAAAAGATAAACAATTTAAGAAAATTACAAATTTTGATTGTCTTTTGGTGGTCGCATTGTAGCGAAAAATTATTTTTCTCGATGAAAATAGTCATTGTTAACATTTTCTTGATTCATTATCACTTTTATACCTAGGTGTTGTATTGCATCAAGTATGATGCACTTATAAAGGGAGAGAGATATAGTGCCCTAGGATCCTGCTCCCAATCGATGAGGGAAAGGAACCTTCGCGTGGGAAAAATAAATAAAATAAATAAAGATAAATAAACAAACAAATAAATATATATTTATAAAAGGTTTGGAGCTCTCTAACATCAGTGAAATCAACTTGCCAACCACTTTACATAACAAACCAACTCTTATATCACTCACATCACACCCAACTTGTATTAAATTCATAGTTCTAACACTTTAAGCTAAGTGACGACTCATTGAGCCAACACCAAATCACAGGTGAATTAAGAATTATATTGAGGCTTGGAAAAAAACCTTACATGTTTCAATATTAATATTAATAAAATAAATCAAATTAATGGAATTATATTTAAAATTGTAAATTAGAATGAAATTAAAAAAGAGGATAAAATCAAACACGTGGGGATGGATGGAGCTCATCCTTTCCATCACACAAGGAATGAAGGATCATTAAATTTTTGGTGGGAGATTGATACTAATGGTAATACAAGGTACCTTTATATTTGTAATTTACATGGAGATTGGCATTTGGTTTAATGTGGTATGGAATAAGTGTCAAGTGTCAAACCAAAATCCAAAACCATTACTAGATCTTGTCTTCTGGTGCCATAGAGAGAAGTGTGTCTCCTTTCCAGATGCCCCTTCCTGGTTGATGTATCCAAGGAAATTTCAATTAATGTGATTGGTAGGTGCAAGCCAAATTCCACAACCATTACAAATAATTTTTCCCTTTGCTACGCCAAAATGGCCCATGGGAGCTTGTGAATAGTATTTGTATGGTCAACCAAGTATAACAAACAAATTATGCAGTTGAAATCATCTTAGAAGAAATGGATGCAAACAAATGGAAATAAGTTTTTTCACTGTTGTTTTGTAAGGTTTCAAAAATATTCAGATACCTATGGATCATAGTGGAAATATTCAATCCTACGGTCATAAAAAATGTTGCATTTCAAATAGTTCATGGTTCTAGTTTTCTTGTTCACTTGTAATTTGCAAAAACAAATGAACTAGTCAGTAGCTTATCATTCTACTGTCATGGGAAAAAAATCCGAAAAATTAATTTCTTTAGTTATTTTATCTTAAATAAATTTTTTATCGAAAATTGATCTTATTTACTAATCACTTTTTAGTTTTACCTACATATCTAGATCTTAGTTTATCTCACGTTTTATTGATTTTCTTCCAAAAAAACAGAAAAACAAAAACAACCAATCGATCTTGCTTGCAAACACATTTTTAATTGCTTATTTTTTCAATATATTTCATTATTTGCTCCAAAAAAAATACTATCTCACTTTGCAAGTTTTCTTTATTTAGATCTCAATTCTCACATCTCTATCGTTTTTCATTTTAACTACTATAAACATGTATATTTATTTATTAAATAATTTTTTTTTTAATAATTCAACAAATTTATTTATGGATATCATTTGTAATCATGTTTTGTGATTTTTTTAAGCCCTCATTTACCATCTCCACATTTTATTTTATCAACATAGTTTTGCGATTTTTCACACTTTGTGCTTATAATTAATTATTTTCAGTAATCATTCTACTAACCTTGTGTGTAGGTACAAATTACTCATCATTTTTTTACAGGACCTTTTTTGACAATACAGGACCTATTCATACCTCTCTCACCACACTTATCAGGTATGTATCCCCCGTTGTCTTTTGCGTGCTGGAGGCCACCCGGACTCCGCAAAACAATTTTTTTTTCCTTACATTCCTATTTTCCACGACGACACTTCTGGTAACGTTTTTAAAGCTCTACTTTCATTTTTTTTTTCTTGGTGAAGATAATCATTATTAATATATCGTAATCATGATTAATTATAATGCTAAATAAAAAACAATTAAAAAAATTATATTCCAATTGTATCCGCGTATGCTCTTTTCCTGCACTTTGAAGCGATATGGAAAATAAGAAACTGTCACAATTGTTTAGTTTCTTGTTATAATATTGTAGGATCAATTTCCTTGTTATTTTATATTCCTAGCTATCATCTCAATCAATATTATTTCATCGCACTATTGATATTTACTCATTCGTTGGTTGTGTATGCTCTTTTCCTGTACCTTCGAGTGATTTGGAAAATAAAAAAAAGCCACGATTGTTTTTATTCCTAACAGTTTGTCTGCAGGATAACTACTAACTTATTTTCTGTAGGACCACATCGCTCAAATATTTTCAAAAATGAAAAAAAAATCCCACAAAACTACCACCATTTAAAAGAAAATTATTGAAACCAACAAAAATTTAGCACGCTCAAGTATGTAATTATTTTCCACTAGTGATTTATTTCAAGTTGGAAAGAACCCTACGTATAATCACATCATCATTTTATTTTTACATGTAGTAGAGGTGGGTTTCATCACCACCAAAGCTACACTAGTGACGTGGACTTGCCTACCACACACCAACAACATTTGCATCTACATTACACTTTGAGACCTAGTCTCAACACAATGTTTGATATTTACCTCACCCCTGATCTTCACTTACAAGTAATGCTATCATGTGGCACAAACAAGTCACACCTAAATAGTTATAACAACGAAGCCTGAGCATCGTCCTTGTAAATTGTCAGGGAGTTATAAGGATTTCATACACATTCATCACCTCATCACCTTCCACCTTTTCACAAAACCTGTTTTGGACGTGGTGATTCAGTCTGAAGCAGGGAGGTAATAATTGGTTAGTCTCCTCTAGTGCTCTAAGGGTTCCTTGTACCAATTCTATCCCCGTATAAAATTAGGTATATCAGGACTAGGGTGTATCGGAGGGTGCATCTTTTTGGAGTGATAAGATCTTGCAACCATCATTCCACAACATACTTGTATGATTGCATGAAACAATGATCATTCCTGAAGAATTTACCTCCTAAGCCAAAACAATTTGATCCACATGATTGCATTTTGTTTGTAAAAAAAATAATTTAGCATTTTTTTATCATATAACTTGGCTGATATCAATGTGTTCATTGTAAAATTTTAAACCATAGTTGTGTTGCACAAAAAATCATTTCTCAACCAATTCAATACCAAGCAAAAAACATCAAAACAATCTAAAAACACAGACCAAAACATTGTACCAATTTCATTAGTTTTCTCCAGCCAACAATACATCTACCATAGTTTGTCTTCGGCTATATCTAACTAATATTGAGTGACTAGCATTCACTCCTCTTATTGTCAATTGTCAAAACATCCTTCATAGCTCGTTTAATGCTATATCAAACTAATATTGGGTGACTTGTTTGATTTCACTCATTATTTTTGCCAACTATCGTGTTTATCCAAATCAAAGCCAAAACAAATCCTTTCATAACTCATTTTGATTTATATCAAAACCATATTGAGATTAACCTGTTCAGGTTACTCTCCTCTTCAACAATCTAGAGCTTGTTCAAGCCAAATCTACACAACACAAAACAAACTCCCTAATAACTCATCTTGAGTTATATCACAATAATATTGAGATAACTTATTTTAGTTACTCTCCTTATTATTCATCACGAGATTATTCAAGCTAAATCCGAAGCAATCAAGTTCTCATTTAATCACACATGCTCAAAATTCCTATGCATTTTTTCAGCTTAATCAGGCACATCTCATCATGGTATTCACACGTAGTCACAATCACAAAAATGATGATGAAGAATTCACACAATCAAAACTCACCAATGAAGAACAATAACAAGTAAATAGGGTGATAGAACAAAACAAAAATGAATATCTATTACGCATCCTAGTCATGGGGGAAAAAATACCCCCTGACTTTGGAACTAAAAATTAAAATAAAACTTATCGACAATGGTGAATCAAGTTATCGAAATGAAATACCAAACAATCCAAATAGCTCTTCGAATGATGAGTTATTCACTAAAATCTAAGACTTAACAAAAAAGATTGAGGAAGCAACTGCTAGAGCTAAAAGATTAAAAGACCCCAATCTAGACCCTAATACTGACAAAAATCTTGATAATCCATCCCCTGCCTCTCCATTCGCACAATAATGAAAACATATGAAAGGAAGCATTCAGGGACTACAAAAACAATCAAAACAATTCAACTTTGAAGAATTGTGTCCTTATCCATTTGATACAGAGATATCACGTTTACCATTTCTGTGATACTTCAAAATCCCAAAATTTGATAAATACAAAAGTAAAGGTGACCCCTATGAATATGTCAAGGAATTTTACATGCAATATCAGGAAGTTTCCTATTGTGATAGGAATCTTTTACAATTATTCCCCCAAAGTTTAGGAGGACATGCTTTAGAATGGTTTTTCCATCTTCCCAAAGGGTCAGTTACAACATTCGCAGACTTATCAGAGAAACTCATCAAACATTTTTCCTACAACTTAGACTCATAAATAACCATGCTTGATCTCTATAACACTAGGAAAAGGCATAATGAAAAAAATTCCTCCTTTTTACAATGATGACAAGGAATTGCAAGTCAATTTCCCTAGTCAATACATGAGAGACAACTAGTTAGCATTTTTTTTCCTAATATCAATGTCGAATTATCATTCCAAATGTAAATGCATTATCTGAATAGTTTCGAAGAAGTCATTGAAAAGGGAATGTAAATAGATAAAGCCCTCATTTCTAAGGGCTTACTTAAAGCACCCTTTAGGGACCAACCTTATCAAGACACCCTTCAGAACCAGGAAAAATCCAAATTCTTTAACCGTAATCGAAATATAGTCAATGATGGTGTTACTGATGCCTGTAATGTCCAAAACTTTCAAAAAAATCCCATCAAGACATTAAAATCCAAACAACCAATCATAATCCCTAGAAAGGAAGTTCCTTCTCAGGATCGGTGAAGGTAGTTCACTCCTCTTGGAGAAATCCAATCTAGCGTCTTTCGTCACTTGGAAAATGCCAACATGATTATATATCCCATCGTCAAACCCTTTGAATAAGGATAACCCAAAACAAATTGGTATAAGGACAATGAAAATTGTGATTACCATCGCATAAAAGGTCACTCTATAGATCGATGCATGCAACTCCACCATTACGTCCAAAATCTAATTGAACGTGGAGACATAGAAGTTAAAAATAATTCTGAGACAAAAACACCTAATGAAAAACTTCACGTGTTAAAAAATCCCTTCCCTAACCATGATAATAATTCAAAATATAAGGGTGAATCATCAAGCAATGTTGAGTATGACTCGGTCATCTCAACCATAGACTATGACCAATAATTAGTGGTAACTATAAAGATCAAAACTGACTATGCGATCACCACTAGACAGAAAAAAAAGGTGGGTCCCTACAACAGAAAAATTGGCCACTTTGTCCCCCACATCAATGTTTCACATGGAATGTTTCAACTTTTGGAAATAGAGTTGCTTCTATCCTTTCATTCCTTTAAGAAACAGATGAGGGTTAGGGCTAAGAGGAATACCTGTTGAATGTCAGGAGGGTGTGCGCGTACCGTAGAGAAAGATCAGATCGACTGCGAAGAACTCCTTTTTGTCTGGGAAGAACTACCTGTAAATAAGAATACAAGACCACTAGATTTTGATTAGACAATAAATGAGGGAACTGCCTTGGGCCCAGGAAATATAAAACTTCCTTTCGAAGGTGGTCAGTTCCCCTGCTAATATGAATTAACACAAATTCTAACAAATAAGCTATTGTCCAATTACAATTTGTTTACCTTATTAGAATAATAGAGAAAGGGCTGGTCTTGGTTTAGTATCAAGGTGACCGATGCCGGTCACTGGAACCGGTACCGGTTGGCTCTAACCGATATCGGTAGGGGCAATGTTTTAGGGGCTTTTGGTGAAGGCTGGTTGTAAGGTGGTTGTGTTGTTTTATAAGGCTGATAAATGGGTGGGGTAGGGTAATGGGGTGATGAGAAGGACTTAGAGAATACGGGGGGTGTTCTTGTGGGTAATTTAAGGGTGGAGGAATGACAGTTAGATGTAGTGTGTTGCTGGGTAGTAGATCTAAGAATAGACTTATGATGGAAGTGGTTCAGAAATTCAAGAAAGTGTTATTAAAAGAACGTATAAGACTTACTTACTATTTATTGATGGAAAATGTAGGTTCTGGGACTGTGATGACGAAGATAGGGCTCAAGTAGGATGATTTGACAACCCAAGATGAGTTATCTCCTATCCTGATACTCCGATGAGTGTCACAAGGCTCTGGTTACTCAGTTGCAGTTTTTGGGCTTGATGTCCTTCTTTGCAAACTCTTCTTCTTTCTTTCACTTGTCTCTGTTCAGCCAAGTAAATTCTAGATTCTTCCAATGATTTCTCTCTCAGATCCACTAAAATCTAACCCCTTGTTTTTGGTTGGGAGTGGTCATTTACAGGGAATCGATGGCGGTTATGTAACCGACGACGATCGAGTAGGAACCGGTATAGGTCAGGCCAAAGCGGGCTATTTTTAGTAAAATAACCAGCTTTTCCTCTTTTTTCTCCTGAGGGATTAGTTGCAGGCTTGGTCAAGTCATTATGAGGTTGGTTTTAGGTGCGGGTGAGGAGTAATTAGTCATGGGTGTGGATGTGGACCAAGTTATAGGTCTGAATTAGGTTAATTTAGGGTTAAGACTAGGTCATGATGAGGTGGTGAAATGATTGGGGGGTGGGCAGGTATGGTGATGGGGATTTATTAATTATAAGGTATTAATAAATAAGTGTGTAAGGTTTAGGTGATGAGGTTAGGTTACGAAATGAGATGCGGGGCACAGGGGGTCGTAAGACACAAATTTGGTTGTCTACATTAGCCCATTGTGTCATGTAGCTTGTTTTTGTTAAAGCTGCATGGACAATGATAAGAAGTGGTTACCCCTGTTAAGGGTATAGGTAATCCCCCTCAAATCTATCATAGATTGAGGTAGCATGATGAATCAGGATAGGGTTGATAAAGGGAAATGGTGTTGAGATGATGGTAAGATGGTGGGGTAGGTCCAAGGAAGCAGACACACGGTGAAATGCAGTAGTGCGACCAGGGTACATGATTTTGAAGAGAAAATAAGCAATTCATAGGCAAAGGTCGATAGTTTATCCAAACAAGGGTGATATAATCCTGGTATCCAAGGCATAAGAAGTAGCTCCAGGGGATATAACGGGTAAGGTATAGGAACGTTTAGGCATGTTCGACAGTACCAAATGGTTGGTTTGGTTGAGATAAACGACACGGTCTTGGTCTAGGAAAAGTTGGTCGATTGATCAAGTCAAGGACCCTAATCATGCTAAAACACGAACAGGTGAGCTCGATTAAACAAAGAGCTACAGGATGGGTGGATAAAATTGTATTTTGTTGATGTTGGGAGAGGTATTTAATTGGTGCGGCCTTGGGTCGGGCCAAATGGTTGGTTGTGGCCTTGGGTCAGGCCAAATGGATGGTTGCGGCCTTGGGTCGGGCCAAATGGGTTGGTTGCGGCCTTGGGTTGGGCCAAATGGGTTGGTTGTGGCCTTGGGTCGGGCCAAATGGGTTGGTTGCGACCTTGGGTCGAGCCAAATGGGTTGGTTGCGGCCTTGGGTCGGGCCAATGAAGTTAACAAAGGGTTTTCAGCCAAGGTGGATATAGGCGATGTTGTGAGAAAGGGTGATTAGTAAATAAGGGCAGAAATTGGGGAAGAGGTGGTATAAAACTGATATCGATTGTTTATGACCGATATCAGTTAGGTGACCGATACCGGTTCGTTAGGGCACAATATAACCGGTATCGGTTATAGGTCGAAAACCTATAAAAAGAAAAAATACGGCCTGTCATTGTCATATTGTCAATTTGAAAACCAATTTTAGTTGTCTGACGTCTTTTGGTGAGATTGTTGAGTTTGTCAGCTAAGGTGGCACTATTTGAGTGGAGAAGTGAGTGATTCGTAGGCCCTAGCGAGGAGGAGGTAGCATTTGATTAGTGGAGGACCTAGCAGAGGAGTTGAGGGTTGTAGAGCGATTGAGGTGGATTGCGGGGCACAGGCTAGGTGAGTATGAGAGGATTCCTCTAGATCGCATGCGACGACAATTTAGATTTGTGTAGGATATACCCCTAGCTTATAGACCATATATGAGGATCGACGTGGAGGCGGCATTCTCACCTCCCCGGCCAACACCTCCGGAAAGGCAGAGGAGATAGCAGCCGATCTCAGGGTGATGGATGCAGGAACGACAGAGGCCTATAGATTATGGTGGGTAACAGAGCTACGAGGTGAACGTGATCATCCTGACATAGCTATGATTACAGCGGAGAGAGATCGTCTGCATAGTTTAGTTCATCAGATCCAAACGCAGGTGAATGAGACAAGAGGATTGTTAGCAGTTGCGGAGTCACGAGCGGAGGGACTAGAGGCGAGATACCTCCATGCGAGAGAGCATATTCACATGTTATAGGAGAGATTGGTAGATCAGTGGGCGGTACCAATAGCCGTGGTACCTTTGAGGATGGAGAGGCCCAGCAAGAGGCGTCGATGATCACGATCATCACCTAGTTCGGGATGAGGCGTGAGGGTCTAAGTGAATGTTATCGAGGTATAAGAGTAAAAAAGGATGCCGACCTGCGCGTCGATGATAGAGAAGATGCATTTGTTTAACGTCTAAATAAAACTGAATATGTATGTTGATTTGAGTTATGATAATAATAAGAATGTTTGTGTTTTGACTTTTTTGTTTTGAAAAAGGATAAAGATGAGTGTTATCAAATAGAAATACACAGAAACTATTTATATTTACAACACAATGATCAGGTATGGTAGGGGATGGTTGAGCTAACCTTGGGAGACCCCATGTCTCCTAAGTGCTGCCTACATAGCCCATTGCAAAAAGCAAGGAGGGGCCTCAGACCAATGTAGTTCTCCCTTAGGACTAGGGAGAGGCGAAATAGGCAATTTGTTGGTTGGTAAAAATTTGATGTTGGTAGGGTAATGTTGTTGGTGTAGGTATAGGTGAAGTGAAAGTTAGCCTATCCAAGTGGTAGGGAACCATGTCCTGATTAAGATCAACACATAATCCTAGATTCGATTCAAAGAGGAAAAAAGTGCTCCATAGGTGAAAAGAGCTAAACAAACCACATAATAACGTAGAATGACCTTGAACCCCTATGTACTGTACATAGACGAGAAGTCAATAGGTGAAAAGAGTTGTATAATCACAATATATCAGGTGTACGTCACGTCCCTTGAGTTTTGTTGTTTTAACAAATGGTGAGGTGAGGTGGATGATGTAGCTGAGGCGCAGAGAACTTGTTATAAAGTGAGTATTCTGACAAAAGAGAACCTCACCTAAATAGACAAGTCCATGACTCAAAATTTCTTTTGAATGTGGCTTTTATTTTGCTGAATATAGACTGATCGATGCGGGAAGTCTACAAGGGATATGTATTTTATTATTCTTGAGGTCTTCACGAAGCTGATCAATGCAGAGAACCTCCTGATAAAGGCTGATTGTGTATAGCTGTCCTTCAAGGGAGCAGTCTATTATATAATAGTAGCAATAGTTTGGCATATAGCTGTCCTTCGAGGGAGCAGTCTATATATAATAGCAGCAATAGTTTGGAATATAGCTGTCCTTCGAGGGAGCAGTCTATATATAATTTAGAGAGCTAGATGTCCGTTTGGTGCAAAGCATCTAGTTTTGTAGGAAGTTTGACTCAAGAAAATCCCATAGGTGTTGAACTAAGAATGTGTCATTTTAAAACTTTGAAGACATGGGCTAGACTAAAAAGGGGAAGGCATCTTTAAGGGGAGGTGAGAATCAAACTATGTGAGCTTGATTTTATTTTGAGATGTAGGAAACAAAGTGTATGTGGTGGTAAATGAGCTCAAGGGACGAGCGCAAGGTAGATAAGAAGTGATATAACACTAAATTCAACATTAGAATGGTCGAAGATGCAAAGCATTAAGGGGTTCAGGCTCAGGTTTACCATTAAGCGAAGCTAAACGATAAGTTCTTGATCCATAAGTGTGAGTGATTATGTAAGGCCCAATCCAATTGGGAGCAAATTTTCCATGTTTTCTCTTTTCTAGTTTGGTTACATGTTGATTCTCTTTGAGGACAAGATCACCAATCTTAAAGGTACGCTCATGAAGTCACTTATCATAAGCACGCTTAATACGTTTTTAATAGATTTGAAGGTGATCAAGAGCTGTAAGACGACGCTCGTCAAGAAGCTCCAATTGGGCTAACCGCTCTTGGCGGAAATCGTTGTTGGTGAGAATATCCTGAAGAGATATTCTGAGGGAAGGTATTTGTATTTCGAGAGGCAAGATAGCCTCGGTACCATATACCAAAGAAAAAGGTGTGGAATTAGTGGAGGTACGAATGCTAGTACAATAAGCCCAAAGGGAAAAGGGGATGTGATGATGCCAATTTCTTCTGGACTCATTGACAACTTTCATGAGGATTTTGGTTAGGGTTTTATTAGAAGATTCAGCTTGACCATTGGCCTGTGGATAGTAAGGTGATGAGAAACTAAGTTTGATACCAAAGTTGTCACAAAGGTCTTGTAACAACTTATTTTTGAAATATTTACCATTATCTGTTATTAGACAATGAGGAATACCAAAACGACAGATAATGTGATGGTTAACGAATTCGACGATTTTTTCTTTTTTGATTGAAATGAGTGGAATGGCCTCCACCCATTTTGTGTAATATTCGGTTGCTGTGATTATCCAATGGTGACGTTGCGAAGAGGGCGGGTGAATCTCATCAATAAGGTCTAAACCCCATTGTGAGAAAGGCCAAAGATCTCGTGCGATCTGTAGCGGATGGCTAGGAGTATGTTGAAGGTTGGCATGTTTTTGACACATAACACAACGCTTAACATATTCGTAGTAGTCGTTATTAAGAGTAGGCCAATAATAACCTAGGCGAAGGATTCGTTTAGCCACGGCAAGGCCACTAAAATGTCCGCCACAAATACCGTCGTGGATTTGTTGGATGGTATAGGTGACCTCTGCACCGGTTAGACATCGAAGGAGGATGCCATCAAAGCCACGTTTATAGAGGAGTCCCCCCATGATGACATAATGAGAAACACTTTTAAGAAAATCACGTTTGCCGGTACTAGTTAGGTCAGGTGGGAGAACAGAGGTTGCAAGGTAATCGTGAAATTGGTGGTACCAGGTATCCTATGAATTAGCAGACACATTATTTATCATACAAACAATCGGGGCTGAGTAAGATGGGGCAAAGAGTTGTTGGACCAAGACAAATATGTCAGATTCAGTTGGTGAGGCAGGAATTTGTGAGGCTAAGCAAGCCATAGTATCCGCAAATTTGTTAGTGGAGCGGGGAATGGTTTGGATAGAATAACGAGTAAATGAGGTCAAAAGTGAATCCACGTAATGTTTGTACTTTTGAAGTTCCTCATTTTTACATTGGTAGATGCCCATAATTTGATTGAATACCAATTGAGAGTCGCCAAAAATATTGATAGATTTGACACCTAAGTATAATGCAACCTAGAGACCCAAAACAAGGGCCTCGTATTCCACTGTATTATTAGTGCAGGGGAAATCGAGTCGGAATGAAAGAGGCATAGGCTCAGCGTCGACAGGAATGAGAACAATTCCGTCTCCTCCACCACGCTGGCATTTGGATCCATCGAAGAAGAGGGTCATTGGATACGACTCCTCCCTGAGGGAAAGAGTGGCAATGAGTTCGTTGGGGAAATTAAAATTAGTAAATTACGCCCCAGGTACAGGGGCTTGTGTGAGTTGATCGGCAATGGTTTGTCCTTTGATTGACTTCTGGTGTATAAATTCAAGATCGAGGTCAGCAAGGAGCACAAGCCATTGGGTGATGCGTTGGTTTAGATGAGGTTTGGCATACATATAATGAATGGGGTCCGCGTTGGTGATGACAAAAGTTTTGTGATTCAGGAGGTAGTGTCAGAGTTTAGTGGCTATGAATGATAGGGCTAAGCACAATTTTTCTACATGTGTATACCTAGTCTCGTAATCCACGAGAGTACGAATTATATAATAAATGGATTGTTCTCGACGTGCCAAGTCCCGATGTGCAAGCATGGCTCCTATAGCATGGTCAGTGGCAGAAAGGTAAAGGTAGAAAGGGCGATCATCCTGAGGTGGGATAAGCACGGGTGGCTGCAAGAGATAAGCTTTAAGAGCCTCAAAGGCTTGGTGGCACTCTTCACTCCATTGAAAGGCAATATCCTTTTTAAGGAGGTGATGGAAAGGTTGACATCGATCTAAGAGTTGGGAGATGAAATGCAGGATATATTGGAGCTTACCTTGTAAACTACACAATTGTTTGAGGTTAGTAGGTGGGGGAATTTCTAGGATAGCTTTGACTTTATATGGATCGACCTCAATGCCATGCAAAGAGACAATAAAACCAAGAAGTTTTCCCGAAAGGACACCAAAGACACATTTCTTTGGTTGAAGATGGACAAAATATTGTAATAGGCAATCAAAAATAATGGTTAAAACATCGAGATGTTCACTGCGATGTTTAGATTTGCCAAGAAGATCATTGACGTAATCCTCAAGGATAGTGTGCATAATGTCATGAAAAATGTAGGTCATAACCCGCTGATAAGTTGCACCAGCATTCTTAAGGCCAAATGGCATAACACAATAATAGAAGGTTCCCCAAGGAGTTATGAACGTAGTTTTATGTTGATCGGCCGGGGCTACCAAAATTTTATTGTATCCCGAAAAACCATCCATGAGAGAAAGCATTTCATGACCCGCAGTGAGATCAACAAGTTGATCAATACTTGGGAGGGGGAAGTCATCCTTGGGGCAAGCAAGGTTAAGGTCTCAGAAATCCGTGCATATCCGAAGTCCCCTCGTCGCTTTAGTGACATGTACGATGTTAGAAATCCATTGAGGATAGTCAATAGGCAAGATGAAGGAAACAAAAAGAAGTCGTTGAAGCTCTTCTTTGACCAAGAGGGCAATGCGTGGATGCATTTTTCTCAGTTTTTGTTTGACTGGTTTGGAATCAGGATTTAGGGTGATGTTATGGACAACAATGTCAGGATCAATTCTTGGCATGTCAGCGTAGGACCAAGCGAAAGCTTGGTTGCGGGTACGGAGAAAGGTAGTAAAGGCGACTTGTTCTGATGTGTTAAGGGATTGTCCGATCTTCACAATGTGAGGATCCTCCTCTGTTGGATGTTGATTTCTATAGTTGACTTGTTCAACATGGTTTGAGTTTTAGACGGTAAGGCACGTTGAATATAAGAGTCATCCGTGCCAAGATAAATGAGGATGGAGTCATCATCCTGGCACTCAACAACATTAATTGAAGGCGAGTCCTCTTCGATCATGTCTAGATACAGAAGGGGAAGAGAAGAGGGGTCCTTATTATCGTGTTGATAAGTGAGAGGACCTAGGAAGATAGCATTTATGAAAAAAAAAAAGTTAGGAGGGATAGATTCAGGGTCTATCGAATCTGTGAGTGACGATGGCAAAATGGGTGATGATGGTTTAGTAGGGGTGACGTTGTCATCTTCTAGGATACAATTGACACGAGATTTCTTTGGTGTAAGTGTTTCAGGAAAATCGATACCACTACTATCATTGTGTTTGCGTGTAGTCACGGGAATGAGTGTATGTCGGCCTTGTTCATAAAGACCAAAACCAAAGCCTTTCTAAACACAGCGAGTCAAGAAGGTGAGGGCGAAATGACAATTTGTCAGGTATTGAAAATTGGATTGGAAGGGAACCACCCCAAAAGGAGGTTCAGGGGTAATGGAGGATGCGTCGACACCCCCATACATTAGGTTGGTGCGGAAATGAGGTGGTCCGTAGGGGATTACCTCCCCCACGCGACGGTCATAGGTAGGATGCGCATGTAACTGTCCGTACTCTTGTGGGGTATGGAAAGAACTAATGTTATATAGGTGGTATTCCCCCAGCGTAAGGCATTGAAAAACATCTACTGAGGGGTCAGAGATTGGGATGTTATCTACGGGAAAGGAAGTGGTATTTGCGATGGCGGTTTCATTGGTTGAAGGCATGGGTGCGGTTGAGGTAGATGGTTGAGGTGCGGTTGAAGTGGATGGTTGGGTTGGATGAATGGGTGTCTTGACTGGTACAAGCACATCATTAGGGCGATACAACATATTGCAGGTTTTGAAGGGGGGAGGATCAGCTTTTACGGTGTAGGACTTCCCCTCGTACTCAAATTTTATGCATCTATGTAAGGTGGAGGGAACGCATCCCATAGCCCGGATCTAAGGGTGGCCTAACAGCATATTGTATTGGAACTATCCCTCAAGGACATAGAAGAGTTCGGGTAAAGTACGTGGTCCTACATGAATGTTAAGGATCATGGTGCCTAAGGTAGAAGTAATAGCATCATTGAATGACCGCAACATGATGGGGTTGGCACACATGCAGCTAGATAGTATATTCATTTGTTGGAAGGCTTTTGAAGAGATGATGTTTAGGCTAGTGCCCCCGTCAATCATAACACGACGTACCTGAATGTCCCAGACATAAGCTGAGATGAAAAGAGTAGGGTTAGGATCTTTAGCACCAAATTCGATAATTTCGTCTTCGGAGAAACTGACAGCAGCGGCTTGCTGTACAGAGACAGAAGTGGTTGGGGAGATAGGTTGTTTGGTGAGTGAAGCAACGTGATTGGGTGTTAGAATAGAGGTAACAGGAAAGGTTTCGTTAGGTAAGACCTCTATCCCTTGAAGGATTTCAACGAGAGCCTGTCGATGAGATTCAGAAGTCTGAATGAGATCATACAGTGTCATTTTTACAGGCGATTAGTGAAGCTGTTTGATCATTGTTTGGTGGGCAACTCCATTAGAGACGGGGTAAGCGGGTCCTCGAATAACCACTTTAGGTGGTGGTGCGATCAGGATGGTGGACGGAGAAAGAGAGGACGCAAGTGTGCTTTCTTTCGCTTTCTCATTATTTTTTTGCCCTCGAGTAGCAAAACTAATCATATTGATCTCGTGAATACGAGAGGAGGAAGACGGTAGGGATAGGTCATGGTCTTCGAGAGGTGGGGCTGTAATAATGATAGATCTTGGTGAGGTGGGGACAGGTGGTATAGGAGAGGGAAATGAAGCTAAAGGTATCTCTCTTCGCAAGTTGTCTTTCTTAACTTTTTTATCTGAGAGAGGTGACTGACGAAGTATGGCTTTCAACGCTTTGCATCCCTCTACGTCATGTCCTGGTGTGCAGTGGTAAGCGCATATTTTAGACTCATCATAACCTATAGGTCGAGGTTTAGATGGATCATAAGGTCTAAGTGGGGGTAGGGAAATGGTCGCATTCTCCACCAACATAGTAAGGATTTTGGCGTAAGACCCTTTGAGTGGGTCAAAGTTCAGAGGAAAATGAGGCTATTGACTAGGTAGTTTGTGGTAATGACGGGGTATGGTTGGTGGTTTATCCAAGGGGTTTTGATAATGGGTTTTAACTAAACGTGGCTTCTTTGGTGCAGAAGCTATGTTTAGCTGGTTAGATGATGAGGCCACAGATGATGTTGTATCAGAAAACAACCACGGAGAAATAGGAGTGGCAGCAAACAATTCTTTTGATGATGGAATTTGTTTAGGGTTGGTAGGTGGATAGGATACGCGGGGTGACGGTGTTGCTATACCCTTGGATTTCTGTATGGGTGCAGAAGGCGTAGGTCGCTTTAAAGAAAACGCAGGAGGTATGATATATTGATGCAAGGTAGAGGGATGGGGTCCCAATATGGAAGGTAGGTGTGACGACGAGGGTTTTAGTTGTGATAGAGGTATAGGTTGAGGAGATTGAGTCTGTCTCCTAATGGGATGGATGGCTTTATTTTTAGATAAATCAAGCCGCTTAGGTGGGTGTGTTAGACTGGGTATTGGTGAGGTCCCAAGCGTAGGGGAAGATTTGGTTAGGTTAATAGAAGTGGATGAGGTATTTGGTAGAAATGAGGGGGGTGAAGATGAGGACAAAGGCATTTTAAGCTTCTGTAAACACTTTGGGTATATGGTAGAGGCATCTGTATTGGTCATCTGCATTTGAGTAGAATATGGCGTACTCAAACGTTCCCATAGGACTCGTCTATCTTCTAGGAAAAGACAGTCCTCACGTGTGAATAGGAACATTTGTATGGAAGAAAGGTGGGTTGTGATTCCGGTCCACTATGGGTGTGATATAGGGGGTAGATGAGGCACTGTATCAATGGGCGTTAAGAGGTCAACCGGTCGTTGAAAAGATTTAGGTGATGAAGAACTAATAGGTAGGAGGGCATGTTTGAGAGGATCTGTCATGTTTAAAGAATGTGGTGATGTCGGTTCAAGAGGTTTTTCATCTAAGGATGACAAAAGAATTGGCGAGCCTTCCTCTTGTACAGCAAGAATGGTAGAAGGAGACGTTTGGGAAATAGATAAATTAGATAACATCTGCTCACAGTCTTGCAAGGATGTGGTGTAAGAAGGCTCATTTGTGAGAAGGGAACTCTGGGTGGTTAATTCCTTGATGGGTAAAGGAACGGCCAGGATTTCGTCTTGTCCTGATGGTGATGAAGGGGGTTCTGGTTCCTGCGTTAGTGAAGGGGGTTCTGGTTCCTGCGTTAGTGAAGGGGCTTGATTCAAAATTTGTTCGATAGAGGTTTTTGGATGGGAGTCGAAGACTTCATAGATCTCGTGAACGCTCTCCTCAGCTAAGATATATTGGTTTATGTTACTGTTAGAAGAGTGGTTCGGGAATGGTTTGTTGAATATTTTCAAATTTCAGTTAGTAGGGGCGTTAGGATTATCGAGGGCTATATCCCCCGCATCAACCATTTCCTGCACTATGTTTTTCAACATCTTGCAGTTTTCATGACTGTGTCCCTTCACGCGGTGGAAGTTATAGAAGTCATTTTCTTTGTACCAAGAAGGTATGGCACGAGTGGAATCAAACCCGGAATGAGGTTTAACAGGAGGTAAGGTAATAACTTCTACTTTAAGCAATTTTTCCAAGATGACACCATAAGTTTCTTCCAAGGGGGTGTAATTGATGGGCTCGGCTTTATACTTATAGGTTGTTTTTGGCGGGGTATTAGACAGTGGTTGGGATTTGACCATCACCGTGTGCACGGCTCCTTTTGATTTCGAAGCAGTCGATGGGTGAGGATTGGTGGTGTTAGGTTTTTTGGTGGAATCTTGGGTTCAGAAATTGGGGTTTTTGTTATGCAACTGTAATTTCTCTTCCTCTAAGGCTTGAATCTCTAGTTTTTGAGCCATAGTAAAGGCCTCATCAAATGTGCGGAAAGTTTGAATTTGGAGGGTAGGAGAGATGTGCTTAGGACAGGCCCGCGTAAAGAGTTCAATAAGTTCGGCCTGAGGTAAGGCATACGTAAGTTGGTTGATAAGGCCCCACCATCGTCCAACGAAGTCTGCGATAGATTCGTCTTCAAATTGTCGAATGGCATAGAGGTCGGTGATAGATAATTTCTTGGCAATGTTAATGGAGAAATGATCCAAGAAAGATTGGGCTAGTTGGTTAAAAGAGAAGATTGAGTGTTGGGTTAAAGCACTGTACCACTCCAAGGCGGGTCCTGATAAGGACATGGGAAAGGTGCGGAGTAGTAAAGTGTCGTCGTGAGCAATCAGATAGCAAGCATGTCTAAATGATTGCAAGTGTTGTTGAGGGTCCTCTTTACTATTAAAACGGGTAAATTTTGGTAATTCCCATTGAGGAGGATATGAATGAAGGGGGACAGAAGGGTGGATAGGCTCCCGACAAAATTGCTCGTATGTCAAGGTGCTATGACTTCCCGAAATGGAAGCCTCCAGATTTTGCATTTTGTCCATCATTTGTTTGATGAAATCCGTGGTTGGATGAGATGATGGTGCGGTTGTGGTGAACAGAGGAAAATTGGGCCAAGGGCCTCCACTAGACAATGGTGGGGTTAAGTGTTGATAAGGTATGGAGGACGAATATGTTGAGGCGACCGAATAAGGATGTCCTATATAAGATGTTGAGGTCACTGGATATGTGTGTGGGAATAAAAAGGTGGGCAGAGCTTGAGAAGGAAAGCTCGTGTGGATAGGTGGTAGAGAACAAGTCATGAATGGAGCAGTCTGCAAGAGAGATGAGGTAGGAGCAGTCAGCGGTAATGACATGTGGGGCCCAAGATTAACCGAAGGAAAGCCAATATTTGTCGTATGAACCTCTGAAGCCACTGGATTGGGAGACGAGGCTAAGGATGCAGCAGGCAAAGCGGAGCTATCAGGCGGAGAAGGAGCTAAATGAGCAGCTATACTAATAGGCATGCCAACAAGGAGTTGACCATCAGGCGTACAGTCAGGGGCATGAGACAAATAGTATTGTACAGCGCTAGGATTAGCATCTAGAAATTTGGCAAATTCCTTATCTCCTACAGGAATTTTAGGAACCTCACTAGTATCCATAGGATTCCCTATAGAATGTGAAGGGGGTGATTCAGGCAAAGGCACAGAGCAGGCATGTGAAACCATGGTGGCGGCTTGCTTTCGAGTGATAACAACCATGGACAAGAGTACATAGTAGGGTTTCAATCTATCAGGAACAGAAACAACCTCAGAATGTTGAAATTGGTAAGTTGCTGGTTTGTCAGGAACTGTAAAAGACAGTAACCGATATTGGTCTACTAACCGATGTCGGTTAGACTATAGCTGACGTCGGTCAGTTAACCGATGTCGGTGTAATAAGACTGGTATAAGAAAATATAAGAAGCTGCTGATTTGAGTTTTTAACAATGCTTAGTACATCTATAAAATTGTTCTGAAGTGATAACTGAAACAGTGTATGACAGAGAAATAGAGCTGAAAGCAAACAAGATACACAAACAAATAAACAGACTAACCCTAGGATTAGTGTTTATCAATTTGAGCTTATGTCCTTAGATGCAGAATGATGTCAGAATCCTAAACACAAGACCTAGGGGAAATGTCAAGTTTGTTTTGGCTTATAAGGTTACCTCAATCGGGCGGAGGAATACCGCGGAGAAGGGGGGATGTTTTGAGCTGTTGTGTTAATTATGAAGTGATTCGGTATGTGTTGTGCAATGAAAGTAAGATTAATTTCCTGTCAATACCATGGAAATCACCCCCACGTGTACGACCTGTTACTTAGTCTATGTTCACTAGAATTGAAAACAACAAGCAAGAATGTAATGCACGTATTTTAAACCCAAATCGAAAATGATATTCGATGAAGCAAAAGAGATGACTTTCACTAATGCAAAGATGTAAAAGCAAAGCAAGTTCTTTTACCAAAATAACAAAATACCTTGTGAATATCTTTAGAAGAAGAAAACAGCAAGTATGCTCCCTATATGAAAGCAAGCAAGAGAAACAGAAACCCGAAATGGGTCCCACTGGGCGTGCCAAAATGTTTCACACGGAATGTTTCAACTTTTGGGAATAAATTTACTTCTATCCTTTCATTCCTTTAAGAAACAGATGAGGGTTAGGGCTAGGAGGAATACCTGTTGAATGTCGGGAGGGTGTGCGCGTACTGTAGAGAAAGATCAGATCGACTGCGAAGAACTCCTTTTTGTCTGGGAAGAACTACCTGCAAATAAGAATACAAGACCACCAGATTTTGATTAGACAATAAATGAGGGAACTACCTTGGGACCAGGAAATATAAAACTTCCTTTTGAAGGTGGTCAGTTCCCCTGCTAATATGAATTAACACAAATTCTAACAAATAAGCTATTGTCCAATTACAATTTGTTTACCTTATGAGAACAATAGAGAAAGGGCTAGTCTTGGTTTAGAATCAAGGTGACCGATGCCGGTCACTATAACCGGTACCGGTTGGCTCTAACCGATATCGGTAGGGGCAATGTTTTAGGGGCTTTTGGTGAAGGCTGGTTGTAAGGTGGTTGTGTTGTTTTATAAGGATGATAAATGGGTGGGGTAGGGTAATGGGGTGATGAGAAGGACTTAGAGAATACGGGGGGTGTTCTTGTGGGTAATTTAAGGGTGGAGGAATGACAGTTAGATGTAGTGTGTTGTTGGGTAGTAGATCTAAGAATAGACTTATGATGGTAGTGGTTCAGAAATTCAAGAAGTGTTATTAAAAGAATGTATAAGACTTACTAGTTATTGATGGAAAATGCAGGTTCTGGGACTATGATGATGAAGATAGGGCTCAAGTAGGATGATCTGACAACCCAAGATGAGTTATCTCCTATCCTGATACTTCGATGAGTGTCACAAGGCTCTGGTTACTCAGTTGCAGTTTTTGGGCTTGATGTCCTTCTTTGCAAACTCTTCTTCTTTCTTTCACTTGTCTCTGTTCAGCCAAGTAAATTCCGGATTCTTCCAATGATTTCTCTCTCGGATCCACTAAAATATAACCCCTTGTTTTTGGTTGGGAGTGGTCATTTATAGGGAATCGATGGCGGTTACGTAACCGATGGTGGTCGAGTAGGAACCGGTATTGGTCAGGTCAAAGCGGGCTATTTTTAGTAAAATAGCCCGCTTTTCCTCTTTTTTCTCCCAAGGGATTAGTTGCGGGCTTGGTCAAGTCATTATGAGGTTGGTTTTAGGTGCGGGTGAGGAGTAATTAGTCATGGGTGTGGATGTGGACCAAGTTATAGGTCTTAATTAGGTTAATTTAGGGTTAAGACTAGGTCATGATGAGGCGGCAAAATGAGGTGGCAGGTATGGCGATGTGGATTTATTAATTATAAGGTAATTAATAAATATGTGTGTAAGGTTTAGGTGATGAGGTTAGGTGTGAAATGAGATGTAGGGCACAGGGGGTCGTAAGACACAAATTTGGTGTCTACAATCACCTCCTAATCCACCATCTAATTCTGCCACCAATTCCACTCCACAACCTGTGCCATCATTCAATATCATCAAACAATTGGAGAAGACTCTAGCACAAATTTCCATCATGGAATTACTTAATTCTTCTCCTGCACTACAACGCATCCTTATGCAAACATTGAATAATGCTCGTGTCCCTGAGGAGATCAATTCACATTAATTCTAGGATTTAATTGCACATCTTACAGTCCCCAATCCTATTTTATCCTTTGGTCCCACTGACCTTCTTAATCCCAACATCACTAATAATCATTCTTTATACGTTGAGGGTAATATAAATCATCGTAAGATCAAGCGTGTATTAATCGACAATAGATCTGCATTGAATATTTGTTCCATGAAACTTTTACATTGTCTAGGTTATACTGAAAATGATTTACAAAACAATATCATAACCATTCGTGGGTATGATAATAACAAAAGAAATTATGAAGGCAAAATCACGTTGCCTCTTCAAGTTGGACCCATTACTTTAGAAATGGTATGTCATGTGGTGGATGTAGAAGTTGCATATAACATTCTCATTGGCCGACCATGGATTCATGACATGAAATCTGTCCCATCAATGTTCCACAAATGTATTAAATTTCCTCATTTGGATAAGGAATTTACATTATTTGTAGGTCATCAACCCTTTGAGTATTGTAGATTCCTCAAAGGATGGTATTGACATGATCACTATTGTCCATCAACATATTAGTATGATCCACCTCGCATAATCCCTAACAAAACACGCATAGATCTGGATACACTCCCTAAAAATGATCTGAAATAATCATCTTCTAACCAAAACAAATTTTCCAATCCATTCTCTTCCGCTGTTCAACAATCTTCAATCATTCCTCCTCCCACTAACCAATCATCTTCTTCCACTAATCAAGCTTCTTCTTCTAACAACAATTATTCTTCCACTACATCATTTTCTTCCTCGCCTATTCAACCTTCTTAATCCAACCAGACCTCTTCTATTAAGATACCTTCTCCTATGAATAACTAACCTTCATCCTTCAATCCACGCCCTTATTCTTATAACCCATTCTCTTCATATTTTAAAACTACTAAACTGACTTCCCTGCCACATGAGGTACCTATTTTTCCCCCATCCCACACATTTAAAATCATTGACATAGGATGTGGTGAATATAAATTTCAAAAAATGGCAGACTCCTTTTACATCAAAAAATCCCCACATAGCTACGGGAAAACCCAACGCTCCACATATGATAATCCATCCCACTTACCAAATGAGATAGTCAGTTTGGAAAAAATTCGGTTATCTTGACAATGAACATTTTCAAGTTTTATAGGATCTTGGTTATATAATGACGACTTTTCTCCAAGTTTTGAGTCCCCTCAATTTACCAAAGCTCATCAAATAATGAAAAACATGCGATGGAAGGGTAAATGAATTGGTCCAAATAAACAAGGTCATTTAGACCTGATAAATTGCACACAACATCATGGTAAACATGGTCTAGGTTTAAATGTATTTGATATTGATCCCGTAATAATTTCAAGTGAGAATGATGACACCAGCTTTGATAATGACACCAGGTCTCCATGTATCCTTGTCGAGGACCTCACTGAAACACATCTTTACTTTGAACATTAATCTGTTAATGTCATCAATTTGAGCCTATGCATCTGAATCTCATAGACCATGGCAAACCACATCATACGGCCATGGATATGTTCCAAAATGATGAAGTGCTATCATCTCACTGTCTGCCCCTAGGTGATACTTCACAAAAACAGTGAACCAATATTGCCCCTACTCTCTACCAACCACAAAGAAAAGAGGATTTAAAAAATTAAAAGCAAATCGAAGATTGACACTTCCCCCACGCTGCCTATTTTGGCAGAAATTAACAGATTCATATCCTCACCTTCCAAAAATTTGGGATCATAAGTTTCAAACCCAAAAAATTTCCCATAGTTCAAAATCTCATGCGCCACCACTTTACATCAATAGCAAACAGGTCAATCAAATTTCTCAACACTTACACAAAAATCTTGGTCCAAATCCCTAATATCCCAACACTGAGGAACTACAATCAACCGTGCATCATTAAATCCAAAAAGTATACATCCTAATGCTGGTAAAGACAACTAAAGACATAACAGGGGAACCACCAAACAACCGAAAATGGTTCAACTTGGAATTAAGTCTGTCTGACCAGAATGCATGAGAATTCACAACCCTCCTTACCTGAATTTCCAAGATATCTTTTCTCTTTGACATCTTCTACAGGAAACTCCTAAGGGCATTATTCTCCAGTCTCTTCTGTCCCGTCACACATCACCTTGTGATGCATCTGGGGCTAAGCCAAGTATAAAATCAAAACACGTAAAATGTAGCCCCAATTGCGTTGCTTTGACAAATCCAAAGCTGAGAAACGCTTGCTGAAGCCAAAGTTTATTCATTACCTATAAAGGCTGCGTGGGACTGGTCCAGGGCATAATCTAGCATATTACCCATAGCGCAAGACAACCCCCAACAGCAGGCTTACCTAGACTTCCTGCCCTTGAGACATAAAAGGTTTGTCCCAAAGGATGACGTTGTCCTGACCAAATATTACAGGGGTTGTGGCAGTGCGTCGATTGGCAGGACCCTGGAAATTCGCGTCCTTAATGGCTGTGTTTTTGTGGTCTTAGTCATCATCAAAGACATAGGGGACATTGACAAGGGGGATCAACACGGAAACAATTCCTGCTACTAAAACATGGGTCACCTTATTATACAGTCCCTGCCTTTCATCTTGAAAAAAATATTGGTGCCATAGACGAGCACAACTCAACAAGTAATGGCTGTAAGTCTCATGATTATTTAGCCTGCTAGCGGAGATATTATGTTGATGATATCTATGAAGCAAAATAAAAAAACATTAATAGTGCATCGGTGTGTCTTTTATACCAGCTACGCTCTTTTGATAGATTCGTGAGTGATACAGGTCTTGCCGCTCTTAAGCGCTCAATAAATGTGTTTCAAAGTGCCCTCTGGTAAGTGGTTAGGGTTTATTATGTCTCATGAAGAGTGCATAATAGGGGATCGTGCACAAGTCAAAATATTCTGGAAATGCCTCCTTACACCGTTAAAACCTAAAATAAATTTGTTCATCCTTCATGGGAAAATCTAATTCTATTCCAGTGTTTCATATCACATTGGCTGATAATTCCATCACTGACTATCATGACCCTTTTCAACCCGTATTCACTCAAGAAATAATGCACAATTTGCTGCACACCTGGTTTTCCGACAACTGTCTCTAATGACCTTGCTGCGCTGTGGGGCAGATCCTGTCGCCGGGGAGGAGAAGACCACCGCTTCTCCGCCAAGCATTCAGTCTAGCCCCCAACCTATTTTATGTCACTAGTTGCTAATCAACCCCATTCACTTCCTGCTTTTTCCTCACCTGACCGCCCACGGGAACCCTAGCCATTTCGCAGGACTTTGGTTAACAACAACAAGAGTCACGCGTCAAGAAAAAAACAGGGGGTATAGGACCTATCGAACCGGACGAGCATGAAGTACGTTAGTCGCAAAGCAAAAAGGAGGCGGAGCGTTCCTGTTGGACTGCCATAAGTTATGTCAGGACTTTCGCAGCACAAAACTAAGGTGAGGGCCAAGATGGATCCGATAATATCGGTTGGCCCGACCCATCCACAGGAAGAATGTCTACTTGGGGTTGATACTTATGTTTGATATCCGAGTTTGTTTTTGCAGAAGGCCCTTAAAGATAGGCCCTTGTAGACCAACTGAACTGAACACCCCTTCTTGGCATAAAACCATTCTTTTGCTTTTTACTTATAAGATCCTTCTACCCACCTGACAGCGCGCCAGCTTGGGACTCTATTTTTTGATGGAGCTTTATAAATCCATGGCCGTAGGGGTTGGGGTATGTTTTCTTATCACCCTATGGACACGTTATCCCCAAATAATTTCAATTAACATTGGCCCATTTACCAACAATATCACAGACATATGAAGCTCTAATAGCCTAATCGTAGGATTTACAAATAACTATAATGAATCAGCGCTATTTTGGCGAAGAATAAAATATTCATATCCTGTCACCTTCCAAACACTTTTTTGGATCATAAGTGGCAAACAAAAATTTCCCATGTCCAAAAATCTCATCGCCATGCCCAACCCTATCACACAAACATGTCAATCAAAATCTCACCATTCCACAACAAAAATCTTGTACCAAATCCCCTAAATCACCCAACACTGATGACCTAATCAACCATGGCATCAGTATCCAAAAAGGATACATCTAAAAATGCTTGGAGAAGAACTAAAGACATAAACATTGGAAACCACCAAACAACCGAAAATGTTACAACTTGGGAATTAGTCCTCGACAAGAATGCAATGGAATTCAACAACCTCCTTATTGAATCCAAGATATTTTTTCTTTGACAGTTAGAAATTCTAGGCCTGATCCATCTCTTGTCGTACACCACCTGTGATGCATCTGGATGCAAGCATAGAAACAAAAACTACGTAAAATGTATCCGCAAGTTGCGTTGCTTGTCAATCCAAACTGTAGAAACTCTTGGAATCCAAATTTTATCTTACCTATTAATGATTTCGGCATGGATATCTAGCATAATTTCCCCATAGCCCAAAAACCCCACCCCCAACATCAGGATAACATAAAGACTTTTGAGACCTTAAAAAGTTTTGTCCCCCAAATATGACTTTTCCTTACCAAATATAGACATGGGTTTGTTGATTCGATGGCATGCCATGAACTTCTCTCCTTAATGATGATTTTTTGGTTTACATCAAATCATAATTGCTGAAGGGATCAACATAAAATCAATATTTACTAAAACATGGGTCACCGTTATGTTTATAAGGCATCCTTTCACAGTTGAAAAATATGGTGGGCCACCTATCAACAGTAATGGTGCTAACTGTAATCTTCCCTGATATGTTTACATGAATCTGAGATATTATGTTTGGAATATATTAGCAAAATAAAAAACAATGAATAGGGCATATCACAGTTGTGTTGAACACATTTTTTGAGATAGATACTTGGTATAAGGTTCGCTTAACCCAAATAAATGTGTGTTTCAGATGACCCTGGTAAATTGGTAGGTTTATATCTCATGAAGAGCATAGAAGTGGATCGTGCACAGTCAATATATTATGAAATGCCTCCTCCTTAAAACCTAAAAAAATTATGCATCTTCATGGAAAAATATAATCTATTCAGTGTCTCATATCACAAATTGGCTGATAAGTTCCATACTTCAACCAGTTTCTCAAGAATATGCACACTTTTACTGAACCACCATTTCCAAGACTCTTTTTCTAAGTTAAAAATAATACCTCTCTAGCCACCCACCTATTTTTATGTCCACTAGTTCTAATAAACCATGTGCTTTACTTCACTACCACTGAACATACCATAGAGGAGCTTTGGTTAACACAACATAACGATCAAGAAAAAGAACCGGTTGTTATATTACCTTAGTCGTACCACTTACTGAGCATGAAGTACTTACTTCTCAAATCAAAAAAGATGCTTAGCTGTTGCCTTTGAATTCCATAAGTTATGTCTTACTTCTCAATCACAAAACTTACGTTGATTGCAAGATTGATCCTATTAAGTATCTGTTGTCCCGACCCATTCTCACAGGAAGAATGTCTACTTGGGTTATACTACTTAGTGAATTTGATATCGAGTTTGTTTTGCAGAAGGCAATTAAAGGATAGGCCCTTGTAGACCAACTTACTGAGACACCCCTTCTTGGCATAAAACCACTTCATTTTGCTTTTACTTATGAAGATCTTCTACACATAGACATCGCGCCAGCTTGGACTCTATTTTTTGATGGATCTTATAATATCCATGGCTTAGGGGTTGGTATTTTTCTTATCACACCTAGTGGACACGTTATCCCCAAATAATTTCAATTAACATTCCCATTTACCAACAATATCACAGAATATGAAGCTCTAATCGTAGGATTAAAATTGTCTATATGTTGTAATCTTACAGAATTAGTTGTATTTGGTGATTCTTTACTTATCATCAAACAAGTTACTAATGAATACCAGGTCAAGGATGAAAAACTTATCCCATATAAACACATGGTGAATAGTCTTCGAAGATATTTTTGATTAATTAGCTTTGATCAAATCTCTAGAATTCGTAATAAATATGCCGATGCTATGGCAACCATTTGATCCCTATTAGAAATCTTAGCTAGTCAACCCCAAGTCCATTTTCTTGTAGAACATCTCTTAATGCTTGCCTATGATATTTTTGAAAAAACTATGGTATGTGAAATTATGGGTCCAAATAACCCTTGGTACTGTGATCTTTATACCTTCATTTGTGATAAAAAAATTCTTGCCAACATGAAACCAATGCATAAACACGCTTTAGCACAATGTGCCTCTCATTACACCATTTTAGCAGAAACTATTTATAAACGAGGATATGATGACACCCTGCTCCGATGTCTTAATCAGGAAGAAGATTGTAGTGTCCTAACTAAAGTCCATTCTGGTATCTATGGAGTGCACATGAACAGTATAGGCTTAGCCAAGAAAATCCTACGAGTTGGATATTATTGGCCTATCATGTAAAGTGACGCATGCCATTTTTTCAAATGAGGTCAAGCATGTTAAAAGCATGGAAATATTATCCATGCACCTTCATAAGCATTGCAGTCGATGACCACACGATGGCCCTTCTCATAATGGGGCCTTGATCTCATTGGTAAAATAAGACGAACATCATCTGATGGACATAAATTCATCATTACCACTACCAATTACTTCACTAAATGGTTGGAAGCTATGCCTCTCACCTATGTTACCGGTAGCCAAATCTCGAAATTCATTTTTAATAATCTCATCTGTCGATTTGGTATTCCATCCACTTTCTTCGTAGATAATGGAAAATCATTTAAAAACCAAGATGTAAAATAACTATCCAAACATTTTCACATCAAACTTAAGCGGTCCACTCCATACTACCCTCAGGGTAACGGTCAAGTAGAAGCAATAAACAAGACTTTAAAATCCATCATGGAAAAAATCATCAACACCCATGGACGTAATTGGCATACTCAAATTTATCCCACTCTTTGGACTTACCATAAATCTTACCACACACCTATCAGAGCCACCCCATTTTCCCTTATTTATGGTTGTGAAGCCATTTTACCTATTGAGATAGAACTCCCATCCTTGAGAATCTCCTTAAAGATGTCATTAATGGAAGATGAATACCCGACAATCACTACTTCAAGAGCTTTGAGCTCTCGATGAAAAAATGAATTAATGACTCATCATCTTCAGTATAATCAAAACTGACCACAACACAATTATCATAAAAGTAAGACCCAAAGAATTCAAAAATTGGTGATCTTGTTTTAAAAGAAAATCGAAACAATACCACTAAAGAGCAAGAGAAATAAGGAAACATTGAGCTTGATTGGTTAGGACCCTATGGATTTACAACTAAATTTGGCTCTGGAGCCTATAAGTTGGCCACTAAAGATGGTCAAGAACTTGATGAACCAATGAATGTAGTTCATTTATGGAAATTTTATTCTTGAGGCATTCACAATTCTAGGAAACAATGATGTGTATTTGTTCCTTCTGTCTCACTTATCTCCGAATAATTTAAATTTATTCATTTCCATTGGTAGATATTTTCATTATCAAAATCACATCTTCATATTTATCATCATGAGATAGGTGGTAATATAGATCCTATTAAGTTTGTGAGTGCTATACTTCTTATAATATCTCCCATTTTCATTCGCATTCACCTATGGTCATACCTAGAAGCTTACTGATGGAAATATATTCCCTTCAAAGACATTTTCTCTTTCATAAAATATCTCTAAACTTCTTTACCCAGTTTGTTTGATCATCCATCTCAGTCTTCGGTGTTGAACCCTTGCATCCTATTAGTCGTGTGGGGCTGAGATTGGGGGCAGACGTTCCTTTTCAAATACAGAGCACTATTATAAAATTCCATCAATTCAATAAATTATGAATAATTCATTGTCACATCTCTCGTCCGTCATAGTTTTTGGTGTTGATCCCAAACTTCTTACTAGTAGTGTGAGATTGGGAATGGAGGAAGGTGCCCTTACTCATCTACGTATTGTCTTCAGTGATAAACCCTTTCCTCTTACAGGTGGCATGGGGTAAAGTGTAGATGGTCATTCGTATAAAAGCATAAAAATATTACAAAACATTTAAAATTTCAAAAATAAAATTAAAAACATTCAAAAAACAAAAATAAAAAACAAGATAATAGGGGATTTCACTCGCCTATGTTTTTCCTTTAGTGACGAGCCCTTGCTTCTCACTGGTAACATTGGGAAAGGCATAGGGATTCATTTCAAGAATGTAGAATCTTATAGTGCTTTCCATTATAGAATCCCTAAAGAATTAATTTAGATGCCTAAGTGAAGAGATAACTATCCCTTCACCTCATATGTTACCAATCATCAGGCCACATAATTGTCTAAGTCTAGCACGTGACTCATAGAGTGAAAACCAATTTTCAATAGCGTTAAGAAGAATTGAGTCACAATTTTCCAAAGGGATTATTGTTAGCACTTGTCTCTGTATTCGTTATCTACCTCTTGCGTCCTTCTTGATTGTCGGTGATGAACCCTCACATCTTAGTAGTTGTGTGGAGTCAAGAATGGATCCACACTTCTTTTCATCATATCATCACCACCATATCCTTCCAATGGAATGAGAATTTTTTTATTCCGAGCATGAGTTACCACAAGGAACACGATACATGTGAATAATATCTTGGTTTATCACCTCTCAAAATAAGTCTGCACTTTGGTCCATAAATTGCCAATAACACTGTAAAAATTGTCAAAAATCTAAAAACATTAGAAAAAATCCAAATATCCAAAAAAATTAGAGAATCGTCAAAAAAATCTAAAAACATTAGAAAAAAATCCAAAAATCCAAAAACATTAGAAAATAGCAAAAATTCCAAAAAAAAACAGTATAAAAATCAAAAAATCCAAAAACATTAGAAAATATCCAAAATATGAAAACATTTTGAAAATTTTTGGAAATTCCAAAAACATCCACAAAAGAGGACAAAAGAAGAAGTAGAACGGAAAAAAAAAAATCTATAAAAATTTGTAAACTCCAGGAAATCACAAAAACTCTAGCATAATCAACACAATTCATCCTTTGAACTATTATTCCCAATGAATGATCTAATCACCTTATGACTAAAAAATTCAAAGCACTTCTCCTCGCGTGAATCCTTGCTTGGGGAAAATCTGACTCTCATTGTTTCCTTATTTGAGGACAATGACCCAATCCTTATTTTTATGTCCTTGTATGCCTACTTGAGGACACATCCAATCAATCCTCACTATGGAACAAATTAGGAACATGTTTACTAATTCTTGTGTTGCATTGTTAGTTACAAGTCATTCTTTGTTTTCTTGTATCTTGATATATTATAGGGGGCATCTTGATTTTATGTGTGCTAGTGTTCTCTATAATAAACTTATGTTATTTGATTGCATATCGTACTGGGTCATCATACTTTTTGGATGGCCTCTGTCTATGCTCTCTTCCACTTACATATTGTACTAGGGAATCAAACCTTTTTGTTGGCCCCTGTCTATGCTATCACACATATTAGAGTCTAGTCATCCTGATCTTTTATATCATGATGCATCATGTTATGTGCTTGTTGGCGAGAAAATTTTTCTTGTGGATAAATTGGTGGTTTTCAGGCCAACGCTATGGGAATCTAATTCCATCTACTTGAACAGTGCAACTTTCGTATGTGCATGCATGAAAAAGTGGAATTCAATAGTGGTCTTTCGACTAGAGATCTAGCAGGGGCACTCCACTGTCCCTATGGCAAAGCTAGCAATTTATCACTAGAGAAGAACTTTGTTTGAGAAAGGAAAAGAGAGTGAGAATGGAGGTATGAAAAACTAATGTTCGAGTAGAATATCAGATGCCCACACACATCAATTAGAAACTCCATTTACAAGCATTTATAATAAGAAGAAAAACAAATCCGCGGAATAATCTGCAAGAACGAATGAAACTCATTGGTTGCAAAGTACCAATTAATTCCTCAATCAAGGAGGAAAAAATTCCTTCTTTTCTTATTGAAGCTCGAGAAGAGTTTGTACATAGATTGAGAATGGAATAAATTCAAGGAAGAAGAGAAAATAGAAGAAGAATGGTGTTTTCTGTCTTTTCCAGGTACAGAGCACTCTATTTTCTTGAAAATCCATCCCCTGGAATGACATTGAGAAGCCATTATATTCTTTGCAAGAAACCGTTACAACTTCACAAATCCTCAACGCCTTTTTGAATCCCTCTGTTCTGAAGAAAACGCTCATGGCAGGTTAAAACTAGATCTTGCAAAGAAACCGCTACATTCGATTTGCCAGTTTAAATACAGATCGTTAGATTTTCTCCTCTAACTCTAAAATTGGGCCATCCACATGGTAGGAAGGGATTGGAGCGGTCATAGGGGAATCCCTTTGCATTTTGTGATTTTTTAGAGATTTGGCAATTTGGAACAAATTGGCCCACACCCTTGCTTTGAGTTTTCAACTTAAACACGTGGCTTCTTCTAATTGGAAATGGGGTCATGACCCTTTTCTCAACATTTTAACCTTTTTTGGAAAAAAGGCTCAAAAACTTGATTTCCTCCACCAGCTCACTGCTCCGATTTGACTAGGACACATGGCACATTCTGGTTAGAGACGAGTTTACGGCTCCTTTCTAAACATTTTAACCTTTTTGGGAAAAAGGATCAAAACCTCAATTTCCTCTACCAGCCCACTCACCTACTTTGACTTTTCAACGGCGAGCTTCACCTTGAATTTTTCCTTTATATCCTAATCGGGGTTGTGGATCATTTTTTAACTTTTCACCTTTTTTACAAAAAGGCTCAAAAACACAAATTCCTTCACTGGCCCACTCTTTCGCTTTGACTTTTCGACTTCGGGCCTGAGACCTTGGTGGAGCCGTGGAGAATTTTAGAACTTTTACTTCACTTTTGGGAATTTGGTTAAATTTCCAAAAGTGCCTCGATGGCTCGCTCTTCCACTTTGACTTTTCAACAACAGGCTTCAACTTTGACTTTTTCCTTTATAGCCTGATCGGGGTCGCAAGGCAAATTTACCATTATTACCAAAACTGACCAAAAGTGTTAAGTTCACCATAAATCTAATTCCTCCCCATCCAATAGGATTTGATCATGTACCTACATTCATTGGAGTCAAAATTTGATGGGGAAAAGATGTCCGTCATCCTAACTATGGAAAAAATGCAAAAGAAGAAAAATTCATCGTTTTGAGTCCAATTTTCTAATTTCCTTCACGAACTAGAGGCATGGAGGAAAAAAAATGATTTGGTGACCTAGGCCATAGAACAAGTGAACAATTTCGATCAAAAATGGAGGTTGCAAAGAGGATATTACGTGCACAGACTAGGAAATGGAGAATTTCTCAAAATGAGCAAAACAGAGGTTTAAACAGCTCTAGGTCACGACTTCTGCTAATTTCTTGAATCTCTAATTTGGCTTAAACACCAAAAAAGGGTATGAGATCAAAAAATTTGAATTTGGCTATGAAAATGCAGAGTAGTTTTCCAAAGACAACAATTGGCTCTAGCTTGGGGACATGGCGTGAATCGGGCATTGCTAGGACACAATGTGAGGATCCAGAATCTCAAGTTTCAAAACATATTATGTTGACCAATGCCTTATCCATTGGGACTTGTAGAGTCATGTAAAATTCAGAGAAATAATGGAAGAAGAAGGAAACACACAAGCCAAACCACACACAACTAAAACCAAATAAAATTAAAACAAAAACCACACAACAAAAAAGGGAAAAACACACATACAAAAATCATTGATGTTATAGTTTCAAGTATTACAAAATTCGAGGAAATTCCAATGGTGTTCCATCCAAGTCAGAGAGGAGAAAAACATTTTCACCAAAAAGATCCATGAATTTGTAATGGGCCTAGCCACAATGAATCAAACTTTCCATGGCTCCCCTTTGGCTCTCTTCTCTTGTCCCATAGCAAGATCAAATATCCAACTTTGAAGTTCCTTGCTTTGGTCTTCAATTATTCACTTTCAACTGATGTTGTTTAATTCTATCCACCACTTGGCATCTGCTTTCCTCCAACTTCTCCAGGAAGAGGATCCTCTTATCAATGGAGACTTTATAGTGACCATATTCTATTTCTTGCAACAACTTGAGAGCTGGCATCTCAATTGTGAGACGAATCTCTACCTCAATTCCATACAACATTTGGAAAGGTGACATACCTATTTCCTTCTTAGGAGTGATCCTATCGGCCCACAATGCATCATATAACTTCTCGTGCCAATTCCTTTGATTCTCATCTACTAGCTTGCAAACAACGGTCACAATGTTCTTGTTGTCTGACTCAACTTGACCATTTCCTTGTGGATAGTAGTCAGAAGAGTGAGATAAGGATATTCTAGAACCATAAAAAAACTCTGTGAGCTCCTTTGAAGAGAAATAGGTGACATTGTCTACAACAATCTTTTGTGGTACTCCAAAGCGTACAATGATATTCTCCTTGATGAAGTTGTAAAATATTTCAGAGCTGGATTGCTTGGTTGGAATGGCCTCCACCCATTTAGTGAAGTAATTAGATGTAGTGAGTACATATGTATGCCCTACACTAGAATGAGGATTCAAAACACCAATAAAATCTAGCCCCCATTGCTGAAATGGTTCCTCAATCACCACATGCCTGAGTGGCAATGCAACTAGTTGTGGATTTCCAACAAATTGTTGGCATGCTTTACATTTGGAAACCCAATCTTGAGTATCTGCAAAGATGGAGGGACAATAATATCTCCCTCTAAGAATCTTATGCATAGTGATCATTAATGAAAAATGTCCACCACAAGATTGATCATGATATTCCCTGAGTAACTTTTCTTGCTGCTTCTTATCTACACACCTGAGGAAACAACCGTCTAGGCATCTCTTGTAAAGTGCATGATTCTAAATCACAAACTTGGCTACCTTTAGCTTGAGTGTACTTATTTTTTTGTAGTCAAGATGAGGAGGAAATTCTCCATAAGTGAGGTAGTAGGCAATATCCACATACCACTCATTAGTAGTGGTGACAAAGAGCACTTGTGGACTCTCTTCTGAATAGGTTGGGAAAACATCATCCTTTTCTCCCTGCTAAGCCTTGAGAGTTTCATCTTCAGCAATTAGCTTGCACAAACCATTTCCTCTTACTAGATTAGAGGGCCTAATCTCCAAGTCATAGTGTTGGGTCTTTTCCATCCAACTTCCTCTCTTAGCCCCAGGATCTTGTTGAGTCAAAATGGACTTGGTTGCACTTCCAGGGACCATCACCACTATATGGGAATTGAGAATGTAGAATCTGAAACTTTTAATAGCTTTAACCACTACGTAGGCATGCTTCTCCAGTTGGTTGTACTTTATCTCATGATTTTTCAAAGTACAGCTCATGAAAGAAATGGGTGCTTCCAAGCCTTCATCATTTTTCTGCACAAGGACAACAAAGAGTGTATGTTTTGATGCATAACAATACATGATGATCTCCTTGTTGAAATCTGGAGATACAATATTTGGAGCTTTGGAAATGGATTTCTTGATATTCTCAAATGTTGTTTTTTCCTCCTTATTCCACTTGAAATTTTCTTGAGGATTCATCATGGAAGCTATATGGTTAGTCAGTTCAGAAAAATCAGGCACAATGACGAAGGAAGTTTACCTTTCCAAAGAATGAATGAACTCCCTTTTTACTAGTTGGTAAGGCTAAGACTTGGATAGCTCTAACCTCTTAGGATCAATGTGTGCTGCATGTTTGTTCACAATGTGTCCCAACAACTTACCTTCTATGACTCCAAAAATGCACTTCTTTGGATTTAGAGAAATGCCATGTTTCCTACACCTTGCAAGAACTTGCTCCAAATGAATTATATGGTCTCCCCTCCTCTTTGATAAAACCATGAGGTCATCAAGTTAAATGACAATGCAATATTTCAAATATTTGAAATCTAAGTCCATTACTCTCTGGAAAGTGGCCCCAACATTGATCAAGCGAAAAGGCATTCTGCTCTAGGAAAAAGTGCCCTAGGGTGTTGTGAAGGTTGTTTTGTTGCAATCCTATTTTGCCACCTTGATTTGGTTATACCCTGAGAATCCATCAAGTAAAGAGAGAATCTCATATCCAATGACTGCTTGCAAAATATGATCCATGATTAGAAGAGGGTAGTTGTCCTTGAGAGATGCTTGATTCAAATTTTGGAAGTCTACACAAATCCTTATTTCCCCGTTCTTCTTCCTTACTGGAACAATGTTAGCCACCCATGTTGAATGGTGGATGGGGAAGATGATCCTAGCATTGAACATCTTTTTCACCTCTTCTTTGATAAAAATATAAATCTTTGGATTGTAGGGCCTTTGTTTTTTCCTAAAGGGCTTAGCTCCTT
Organism: Taxus chinensis; assembly: GCA_019776745.2. Classification (NCBI taxonomy): domain Eukaryota; kingdom Viridiplantae; phylum Streptophyta; class Pinopsida; order Cupressales; family Taxaceae; genus Taxus; species Taxus chinensis. The sequence continues at coordinate 578,052,576 of CM034152.1, forward strand.
CCTTCAAAGGAATGGAATGATGCATTTCCTTTAGCTGAAAAGACTTGAGTTCATCATAGGAGTAGGACAGGAAATCTGAGTACTTTTTTAGCAGAGAAACAAACTTTATCTTCTCTTCTGGTGAGCAAAATTTACCAATATTAACTATCCTTGGATTCTCTGAAGTGCCAATGTTTTAATGATTGAAATTAGATGGGCACCGAGAAGACTGTTTTTCTTTCTCTATAATGAACCTGTCATGCTTGTCAAAGAGATCTTCCAAAGAAACTAGGCCTTTGGGGATTTTGTTTCCTTTCACTTTAATTACCCACTCTTCATCAATTTACTCAATTCCTTCCTTCTCTTATTTGGGGACTGATTCACAGTGTGGGTTTTCACTTCCTTCAAAGAACAGGTTATTGAAGTTATCCCTTCATTCTAAGAAAGATAGGATTTGATTTTCATCATTGATTGTCATCATTGAGGACCTTCCAATGATTTGCATTTTCTAGTACACTAGGTCTAAAAACCATCTCAATGGTCACCTTATCTTTGCCAAAAGAAGGGTGAGGTGTCACTAAGGAAGTTGACATTGCTAGAGAATCAGTCTTTTCATTCTACTCCCTAGGGATAGCTTTAATGGAGAATGCATCAAAGGATTCATTGCAGTCCCACACTCTGTTTCTCTAGTGCCCGAGCCTTGGATTTTTTACCTGATATTGTTGGCAGACCTACTTCACCACAATCTCAGCATCACCTTTGCATCTCAGCTTCTTGATCCCCATGTCCTCTGCTACATTCATGCCTAAGAGCAACACTTCGTACTTTGCAGTATTGTTTGTATTATCAAATTGCAGCTTATAGGAAAAAAGGTATATCTCATTAGAGGGAGAGTATAATACTACACTAGCTCCTGAACCTACTCTAGAATGACTACCATCAAACTCCATTGTCCAAATCAGATCTTCTTTCTTCCTCCATGAGGAGTGGCAAGTTCTCTTCCTTTTGTGATGTAAGGAAGTAGTTTCCTAGCCCACAATCTTGAAAGAGGATGTTAGCTCTTGGATCATCAGATTTCCTTACTGTGAATTTCATTTTCCTGACTGACAACAGCTTCGTCATTTCTCCTTTCACTAGGATATTTGCATATGACCAATCCATTTTTATTTCTCCACCTAGACCTTTGCAAAACCTTCTACTAAAAAAGCATACCAAAAGATGCTGGGATATCTGCCACCAAAATGGTCAAGAGTATCTTCTTGTCATGGTAATCAGCTAGTGCAACATGAGCATCCTTGATTCTTCCTACTAATGGAACTTGTTTGGATTCCATTTAATAACATGTGCCATTTTCTTGGGTCAAAGTGAGGCCAAGAGAATTTGAATTTTTTTTTGGTATTACATTATCTAAGGCTCTAGAGTCTATGATGCAATTGTTTAACTGTAAGCCTTTGATGAGAAGTGACAGGTAGAAAGGCTCGACTTTGTGGGTGTTGGAAGCACTGAGAGCTAGCATGTTTTGAGAAGGTGGTATGGATGGTGTGGGAAGTAAGCCTTTAGAATTAGATATTTGGGGTGTAGAGTTACCACCCTAGATTGCCTTGATGAATCTGTCAAATTGGGAAAGATGTGTTTGTAGGTATTCAATCTCAGAGAGTTGAACTTTGGTTTTTCTTACATGCTCCACAAATTCAAATGGAGCTATAGTAGGTGAGGAAGAGGTTCTAGTAGTGGATGAGGACTTAAATGGTAGAGGTTTTGTTACTTTTGGTGCTGGGTTATCCTTTTCAAATGTAGCAATTTGATTGGAAGGAGGTGAGGGTGTAGCCCTTGATTGAAATTTAGATGTTCTTGCAGAACAAGTATTAAGAAGAGAATTGCCCTTAACAAATTTTGGGTTGAGAGGAGAATCAGATAACTTACTTGGCACAATAGTGTGATCCTTGACAACCAGTGAATCTGGTCTCTCTTTGGCTGATTCCTTGGAAGGTGGTAATGGTGATCCTCTGTTGATGATCTTGTTTTGTGGAGGATTTGAAGATCTATCTTCTTTGTTCTTCCTACTCTCAGTTACAACTATTGAGGCTGAAACACCATTCTTGGATTGTGCATGATTGAAAACAACACATGAAAAACTTGGAGCTTCTTCATCACCTTCCTCCTCCTTATCAACATATTCTATCAAGCCATTGTGCATGCCAACCTCTTCAATTTCAAGATAGTTTTCGTATTTGTCCATGATTTCTTCTTCAGTTTCCTCAATGTTTGTTCCTTCTTCTAATTCTCTAGTGTCATAGACAACATTGACTGATGGTGCTTCAAGAACAAGCCTACTAGGAGGTGGATCAATTCTTGGTATGTCAGGAGGATTTGATCTCCTTAGAGTATTCCTCATTGTGATTTGTGATAGCTACTTCTTCAAAGAAACTAGGTCATTTTCCATTTTTTGGAACATTGGATCAGTGGTGACTGGATTTGAACTTTGACCTTTTTGCTTCTCATTTGGTCCTTTCACTTTTCCAGAAAGAATTAGATCATCATCAGTCTCAATTGCGAAGTCTTTAGCGTCCGTCAAGGTTCTTGGTTGGGCTCTTCTGAGGAAGAAACTGACTTCTGGTTGCAAAGCACTGATGATGAATCTTTTCAAGTTATTTTTACAGGGTAACGTATCTTCTGGGATCCTCCTTGTCAACCTATCATACCTTTCTACAAAATCTCCCATTGATTCAGAGGTCTCCTTATTCATATGAACCAATTAGACCAGTAGGTCCTGAAAATATTTTGTGCTCTTGAACCTATGTTCAAACACACTTTTTGTATCTTCCCAGCATGTGACAGATCTTGGGGGCAACATGTAGAACCATTCAACAGCCTTTTCTTAGAGTGACTCCACAAAGAGCCTAACTAAAACATCTTCATCTTCATCTCCCAACACTCCGCAAGCAGTGATGAATGTTGATACATGTTCTTCTGGGAGTTGAGAATCATCTCCTTTGAATTTTGGGAAGTTATTTCTCGAACCTCTTGGGAGCTCATGGAGTGGTTGAGCAAGAGCCAGTAGACCGGTATTTCTCCCCCATGGTACATTGGGCCTACACTTCTCATGCTCACGATCACCCATTCTAATCATGTTTCTATCCTCCAATCTTGATAAGGCTGCTTCTACTGCTACTCTTTCTTCTGTGTCGATTTGGATTCTTTCTATTTCTTCAAGTTGAGCCCTTATCTCCTCCTCAACAACTGCCTCTCTTTCAATCTCTTCAATTGTGGGATTAATTTTTTCCTCCTTACCTTAGTTGTTGGGTGTATCTTCTATCAGCCAACTTAAAATTTTATGCTCTCCTTTGTTGTGCTGGAATTTGTCTTTGCCTTTTCAGTTCAACAACATGTTCCTCTTCTAGGTCCAGAATCCTTATGGCAATGAAGTATTGATTGAAACTTTGTCTCTTATGCCAAATAGATTCTCTTAGATTGGAAGCAATGTCTTCTTGGATTTGAAAGAGTAAATTAGGTTTCTCAATAGGAGGATTTTCCAGAGTTAGCCATGATTTACATCCATGTAGTCTGTGTGATTATTAAATCTCTAGGAACTTTTATTCTAGAATATTGTTTGTATTTTATGACCTTGAGGTCGTTTTAGGTGTAGATGCTGAAAAGTCTGCCCCATGGTGGGTGCAAAAAACTGTTTACAAGAAAATTTTTCTTGTGGACAAATTGTTGGGTTTTCGGCCAACGCTATGGGAATCTAAGTCCCTCTACTTGAACGTTGCAGCTTCCGTATGTGTATGCATGAAAAAGGGGATTTCAATGTTAATATTTCGACCAGAGATCCAGCAGGGGCACTCCACTGTCCTTGTGGAAAAGCTAGCAATTTCTCACTAGAGAAGAACTTTGTTTGAGAAGGGAAAAGGGAGTGAGAATGGAGTTAGGAAAAACTAATGTTACGGGTAGAATATCAGATGCCCACACACAACAATTAGAAACTTCATTTCCATGCATTTATAATCAAAAGAAAAAAATCCACAGGAGAAGCTACAAGATCGAATGAACTCATTGGTCAAAAAGTACCAATTAATTCCTCAATCAAGGAGGGAAAAATTCCTTCTTTTCTTATTGAAGCTTGAGCAGAGTTTGTACATATCTTGAAAATGGAAGAAATTTGAGGAAGAAGAGAAAATATAAGAAGAATGACGTTTTTTGTCTTTTATAGGTATAGAGCACTCTGGTTTTTTTGAAAATCCATCCCCTAGAATGATGTCGAGAAGCCATTATATTCTTTACAAGAAATTATTACAACTTCACAAATCCTCAATTCCTTTTTGAATCCCTCTATTGTGAAGAAAAAACTCATGGTGGGTTAAAACCAGATCTTGCAAAGAAACTGTTACATTCGATTTGCTAGTTTAAATACATACTGTTAGATTTGCTTCTCTAACTCTGAAATCGGGCCGTCCACATGGTAGGAAGGGATTGGAGCAGTTACAGGGGAAGCCCTTTGCATTTTGTGATTTTTTAGAGATTTGGAAATTTGGAACAAATTGGCCCGCACCCCCGCTTTGAATTTTCAACTTAGACATGTGGCTTCTTCTGATTGGAAATGGGGTCGCAGCCCTTTTCTCAACATTTTAACCTTTTTTGGAAAAAGGCTCAAAAACTCAATTTCCTCCACCGGCACGCTACTCTGATTTGACTAGGACATGTGGCACGTTCTAGTTGGAGACGGGGTCATGGTTCCTTTCTAAACATTTTAACCTTTCTGGGAAAAAGGCTCAAAACCTCAATTTCCTCCGTCGGCCCGATCTCCCGCTTTGACTTTTCAATGGCAGGCTTCACCTTGAATTTTTCCTTTATAGCCTGATCGGGACTTTGGATCATTTTTCTAAATTTTCACCTTTTTTACAAAAAGACTCAAAAACACAAATTCCTCCGCTAGCCCACTCTTTCGCTTTGACTTTTTGACTTTGGGCCTGAGACCTTGGCAGAGCTGCGGAGAATTTTAGATCTTTTACTTCACTTTTGGGAATTTAGTTAAATTTCCACAAGTTCCCCGATGGCCCGCTTGTCTGCTTTAACTTTTCAACAGTGGGCTTCAACTTTGAATTTTTCCCTATGGCTTCAACTTTGAATTTTTCCTTTATAGCTTGATCGGGGTCACGGGGCAAATTTACCATTTTTGCCAAAAGTGACCAAAAGTGTTAAGTTCACCAAAAATCTCATTCCTCCCCATCCAATAGGATTTGACCATGTACCTACATTCATTGGAGTCAAAATTTGATGGGGAAAAGACACCCGTCATCCCGACTGTGGAAAAAATGCAAAAGAAGAAAACTTCATCGTTTTGAGTCCAATTTTCAAATTTTCTTCATGAACCAGAGGCATGGAGGAAAAATAATGATTTGGTGACCCAGGCCATAGAAAAAGTGAACAATTTTGATAAAAAATGGAGGTTACAAAGAGGATATTTTGTGCACATATTGGGAAATAGAAAATTTCTCAAAATGATAAAAATAGAGGTTTAAACAGCTCTAGTGCATGATTTATGCTAATTTCTTAAATCTCTAATTTGGCTTAAACACCAATGAAGGGAATGAGCTCAAAAAAGTTGAATTTGGCTATGAAAATGTAAAGTAGTTTTTGAGATACAATAGTGCTATATTAAAATTAAGATTCTTTTCGTCACATGATTATCTTCCTTCATGATCAACATCTTACTTTGTACCCCTCCATTCACCCATACTAATGCATTCCCTAGTTTGGGAATCCTACTTGATCACAGTTGTAGTTTGCAAATCCTACTTAAATATCTTTCTCAAGTAACATTCACTATCCAGCAGATCCTCCTCCCCCACCATGATCACCATGTATTTGATCCATTCATCTTCACTCCTCATTTTTACTCCTCCGCCACTTATCCCCAAATTACCCTTCTCACCTTTCCTTTCCCCTCTCACCCATTTTTTATTATTTCCTTTCACTCTTTGGCTTCCCACTTGACAATATTACTTAATAACCCCTTCTATATGGGATCCTCGGTGGAGGTTTACCCTCTTCTTAAGATCTTCCCTCTGTCGAGCTTCTTTATCACATCCCCTCTCATCAAACAACAATCACAACCACACACATCTTCCCATTCCACCTCTTCTACTTCTCATTCTTGCATCATTACCCTCACCACATGGGAAATCCAATTAAGGATTCCCCTCACACTCTCCACCCTCCACTACATATATTCCTTCATCCATTCATGTTACGCTCCTTTTCTTCCTTTATTCCTTGTTATCAACTCATCTTGTATCCTCTTCCACTCAAACATACATCACTCAATCTTTTCTCATCCTTCCCTAAATCCATCTTATGCCTAGTCATCCTAGTTACACACTCTTGTAGTATGGAAAATTAACTTAAGGGTTCCCCTTCAGTCCATTTTTTCATACCCTATTCTGACCAACTCTATCATCATTCTTCTTCTTCTTCAGCTTGGTGATCTTACTTCACCATTCCGGCCGCATGGAATCTTACTTAAGAATTCCTCTTAAGGTTGATCTACCCTATGGCCTTCCCCCATCCCATCATATTTCCCCCATATTATTTCTCCCACCTCTCATCATGATCATCTTCTTCAACAACCATTCCACCCTTATAACCAATACAATTTTGACTTTCTCCTTGCATATCATCCTTATCGATTTAGCGATCTTATGAAACCACTCCGGTAGCATGACGATCTTACTTAAGATTATCTCTTAAGCATGATATGTCACCTTGCACTTTCCCATCACTCCACATTCTTACCATCCATATTTTTCTTTTCACTTCCCATCATCACATCTTTTTACCATCGCTATCACCATCCTGTACTTGGCAATCTTACTTAACCACTTGCACGGCATGGCGATCTCACTTAAGAGTCCATAGAGACAAGATTTAGAGACAAGATTTAACATGGTTCACCCAACATATAGAGACAAGATTTAACGTGGTTCACCCAATTTGGGCTACGTCCACCAAGAATAACTTGCTCAGATTTTATTACAAGCCTCCACTCTCTCAATAAAATACCCAGATCTGTTTGGAGCTATGCTTAACAAACTCTACAGAATTCACACCTGAATTCAAAACACATCTGCAGTACATTTACTTTTCTATGTATCATATGCATAAGACCGTATAAATAGAAAATTGCTTAAGTAGTTTGATACAAAACCGTGGGTATCAAAACCATGGGCAAAAAACTGTGGGTATCAAAACCATGGGCAGAAAACCGTGGGTATCAAAAAAATGGGTACCAAAAAACCATGGGCCCCAAAACATCCCATAACGGTTACCCATTACCCATGGGTTAATAAACCACCTATGAAAATTTGCCTTGGGGGCTTTGCCCCCAAACCCCCCTAACCTGTTCACTGGCAAGCGGGACCGCCATAAAAATACTTGAGTGTAACACATAGAAGGTGTACCACACTCTAACATGAAAATAGGATCCACAAACACAACAAATTTCTACCCACACACTTGTTTTCCATTATTGTTAACATTCCTCTATCATTATTTGATCATCATCTTCTATTCCCATGCTAATAATTATTAGTGTAATTTCCCTAAAAATCATTAATCCTCATTCCGCACGACCTCGTTCACTCCCTTGGACCTTCTATATTTTCACTTCATTCCTTCCTCTAAGCCCTCCACTCATTATTAGTGGGCTTTCCCTAACATCCCTTGATTACTGTTACCCTTTCCAATCCTTATTACCTTTCTCCTTTTCTTCATTTTTTCTCTCACCCTTCCTCACCACTCATTGATAGTGGACTTTCCCTAACGTCCCCTCATTGGAATTTCCTCTTCTATTTTCCATTCTATTTTCTCTCCTATTATTTTCCCCCACTTCCCCATCTCTCCATCTTCCCCTCACCCTCTTCACTATCTTTAATGTCTTCATCATACATCCTTTGTCTATTTTCTCGTAATCCTAGTATCCTCATTTTATGCATCCCCGCATCTTTTCCAATCTATGTCATTCCTCCCCTCTTTCTTCTCTTCACATTCCTCATACTTTTCACTTTCCACTTATTATCCCCTTTTTGTATTCCCTTCCTTAGACATAATTTTATCTATTATCCTCTTCTCTCTCCCACCCCTCATCTTATTTCTCTTTCCTTGTATCGTCTTCTTCCCCTTTTTACATCATGTTTCCTCCTTACTTCCCCATCCGTAACTTGGCTCTTCAATGTTGTCCTAACTTCTATATCATCCCACCTTCCACACGCATCTCCATATGATTTGTTCCATATTATTTTCCTTGATCTTCCTCACAAAGACACGGCTCCTTCAATCTTCTCCCTGTATTTTCTCTATCTTCCTTTCCTCTCCCCTAATTTTCATGTTTCTTCTGACCATTTATCCTTTTCATTCATTCTGTACCTGTTTCTCTTCTTTTCTCTACTCTTTTTCACACTTTCCTCGCCCCTCATAGTTTTTTTACTTTCTCTGTTCTACTTCTTCTTTCATCCTCTTTCAAATTTTCATTGATTTTACCCCCTACTCCCACCTTGTCTTCTCCTTATTATTTATCCTTCCCTATTTATTTCTTTTCTCATCTTTATCATTTCTTTAACTTTCATACATCCCTCTTTATTATCTTTGTTGCTTCCTTCATTTGGCACATCTCTCTATTTCATAACTTCATCCTCTACTTTTTCATTTTCCTATCTTCTCCTCGTTTTTCCTTCATCATTCCCTTCTTCTGCTATTATCCCTCTCTTATTCTTTTCTACCTCTTTCATTCCTTTTTTTACCTCCCCTATCTCCATTACTCTTCACCTTTCTTACTCTTCTAATAATCAACCCCAATCCTATCCATTCACTTTTCTCTTTCCCATTTCATCTTCCCACACACCCACACACCTAGCATTCAAGGCCAATTGAACCCTTTTCCCATTTTCTTTGTGTGGTCATTCTAGACTCTTCCACTCCATTATTGTCCTCTTTGTAGAATTCATCTCTCCTCTTTTCAAGAGCTTTGTCGTATATTCCATTCTTGTTAGCCCTCTCGAGGGGGCATCATCACATCTGTCCATAATCACATCTTCTCATGACATTTTAGTCTTGGAGGATAATATGACATTTGTCACTCACCACCTTCTATTATCCCCAAAAAACATTCACTCTACTTTCTTCTTAAGAAATGTAGATTGAATTCTTCCCCCATCTCATCTAATTTCTTTGAAAGGACACTACTTTCATAGTACACTTCCAAAGAGGGGAAAATGTAGACACCCTAATTTCACATCTATACTAAATCAATTAATTCCCCTATCTCATTTCCCAAAAAATTATACTTCAAATTAATCAAATATAATTTGATTAATTATCCATTTCAAATCCAAAAAAAAAACCCAATCCTCACCACATGTCATTATTCTCCATGTTTTTCTACTATTGAATTAAAAATTCAAAATCAAATCCTCACCCACTCTTTGTGGTCCACACTCACCTAAAAGCCTCCACTTATGAATTAAAAGTCCAAAATCAAATCCTCACCACATGTAGTTATTCTCCATGTTTTTCTACTATTGAATTAAAAATTCAAAATCAAATCCTCACCCACTCTTCGTGGTCCCCACTCACCTAAAATCCTCCACTTATGAATTAAAAATCCAAAATCAAATCCTCACCACATGTAATTATTCTTCATGTTTTTCTACTATTGAATTAAAAATTCAAAATCAAATCCTCATCCACTCTTCATGGTCCCCACTCACCTTAAATCCTCCACTTATGAATTAAAAATCCAAAATCAAATCCTCACCCATTCTTCGTGGTCCCGACTCACCTAATCTTGCCCACATTTTAAAACCATGATTACTTAAATTAATCTAAGTTAATCACTTCCCCAGGCTATAAATACAACCTTACCCTCCCCTCTAGGACACAGAGAATAAGCCTGAATGCCCTGTCTAAGTTCTTGCATCCTTTGAGAAAAGAACATCCTTCCACCTCATCCTAATGCCCAAATAGCCTCATCTTGACGCACCCCAAATCTGTAATCCTTTTACCCATTTGGTGCAAAGTAAGTGGATCATTATTGCAGGAAGGCCTTACTCTGTCTTGAAGAAAAGTACCTACATATCACGCAATCGGGGCTCAATCCATGTTTCCTAACCCATTTTTAGGTTTTCTATGGAACGTGAAGGAGAAGGTATTATTTTTAGTATTTTATTTCCTTGTTAGTAGTGTAATTTTCCTATCTTATAAATACATTACTATGAAATTTTTCATTGATATTACTTGATTGCAGTTATGATATGACAATCAAATACCCTTACTATTTCCAACCCATTCCTAAAAATGACCTAATCTAGGGGAAAAAACAAAAATATCTTATTCAAGAAAATCTTACCATTTCAATCAATCATTTAATACTATAATCACTAGCTATTATGGCTTCCAGAAGACCTAAACTTGAAGCCCCAATATATCACTATTAGTTCTAGATGACCTAGCTTGGAAGCCACCTAATACTATTCAAATTAGAAAACATGTCACCAAAGGAGTAGGGACAATCATACGTCATTTAATTTCATATACTACTCTTATGTGGGTTATTCAATGGGAAAAAACCATTTTCAATCAGAACATAATAGAAAAAAATTGGTCCTTATCCGTATGTAATAGTAGGATGTTTTAGGGATGCATCATGGAAGTAGAGAAAAATAGACCTCTCTCCCCAACACTCTTCCTCTGGCAAAAGGATGCCCAAATCCTTCACTTATTTACAACTTAGGTTGGGAATTGATCACTCCTTACCTTCTATCATCTCCAACAAAAATCTCCAATATTATCACAACTGATTCTCCATGTTGCTAATTCTGGAGATTTTATGTTTCCTTCTACACCACATGGTTCAAAAGACTGATACATGGTTTGCCACACTATAATTTTCTATTTTCTACACAAACTCTACAACACGACTTCCTCAGTTCATATACATGTATTTTTATTACTTACTTTACACTACTTGAATTTTATTTAAATAGTATAAAGGGGGGAAATGTGGACACAAAATCACACACACATTATTATTTTACTATGTTATTGGTATGTTATTATATGCACGAACCTTAAGTGAGTAAAGTACACATTGGTGACACTTTCCCTTGTCCTTTTACATTCTTTAATTGATTTCTATTGTGACTCTTTTCTACACCTCTCAGTTTGGTATTCACTCATGGTCAAGTCACATGGATCCCTATTTATATTTTTTATCACATTAGTGTCCACTAAGGACAATAACACCTAGTCACATATATTTATTTTGGGTGTTTATGTAATCCTTTTTATTTTTCCACATTTTTATCATTTGTGGTCAGTCTTACTTCATTTATTGTCTTAATCCAACACTCTTAGTCATATTTTTATATAACCAATGTTAAAATTCAAATAAGAGATTCATATAAATACAAAACATGCTCATTATTATTCTGGTTGGAAATTAAAAGGGGGATTTCACATCTACATACTATCATTATTATCAAAGGGACCACATCTTAGGGTTGCATCAACTACATAGGAAGGGAATGTATTGGATTCCATAACACACATTGTATCAAATCTAGCTATAGCCCACTATCTTTGCATATTTGGTAGAAGGGAAACCTAAGGACACTAATTCACACACAAGCAAAAAAAAAAAATACTCGGAGTCTGAAATGTAGTGCAGTGCTCGGTACTAAGTTCACTCTTCGGGTGACATCTAGGTTAATCAAACTTCACATATTACATATTTTATTCAGATCTCATGTGTTTTTGATCTTGTATAGGTAGCTAGGGTTTTTTCTGTAGGTTACATGTGTGATCAAAATCCTAACAACGAAGTGAGAGTGATAAATCATTTCAAGCCACTATGACATCATTTCAGCCAGATCCAGCATATCCAAAGTCATGACTATCTCTAGATTTTACATAAATCACCTAAGTCACTTTCTCCCCCTCTCTCTCTATGTCTTGTTTAGGGTTTCATATTATTTATTGCTTATTTCTTGTCCATTACTGTAAATTTATCATTTGTATGTCATTTGTTATAGAAGTTACTCTGAAATTTAGATTTAATTTACACTTATACTAAATTAGTTGTCTAGAGGATTTCTCTTTCTGTTTTTGACTTTCCATGACCTCTACCCCAGCTTCGATGAAGAGGGGGTGTTGGTTTTTGTGACTTTTCTTGTCATCACTCAACATATTTTCCACCTCACATGATGAGTCATCTCAGTGAGGTGATATCATATGTCATAGGATTTATATGACACATGCCAGATTCCATCATAGAATCTGTCATTTTCATTTGTGTTAGTTGCTTCATAGGAGTTACACTCCATTTTGGAATCATAAATTCTATTTCCCTGATGGAGGGAACTATTTTCTAGGCATGAGAGTTACGCAACACTCCCATATGTACCCTCTTATTTTTATATATGAGAATGAGTAGACCTATCCTTTCATGCATGATTTTCCTGGTTGTTTGATTTCACTTGTTCATTACTTGGAGTATTCATGTCACCATTGGAGTGTAACCTCTTTGATGTGCATGGAGTTTCGTATTAATCCTCATAGAAAAATATCACATATAGTACACTCATGCCTGTAATAACATTTTTTTTGTAGAATACAAATATTGATCATTATTCATGAGCCATACATATTCTAAACACATTTTCACAATCTCATTCTTAATAAATTCTTCACATTGATGCCTTCCTTGAAACATTTATTTTTCTAAGCATTCAGGGTTCTTGATTTCAAACCCTAACAACTATGCTACCTCTTTTACAACCTTCACTCCTCTCATTCAAATACTCCACTTTTATACCAAGAATATAGGTAGTTACATCTTGGAATTAGGTTTCTAAATGAAGGTATGTCTAATATAACTTAGTTAACCCCACTTCATGGGTGTAGTATTCCTCAAATTCATAATATGAAGTCCTTAGTCACTTTTTACATTATTTTCAACCCTCCATACTAACATCTAGACCACAAAACAAAAGATTGGAAATTCAAATATTTGAAATGGTGGTTTTAAAAGGAAACTCCATAATCACGTTATCACAAGCCATAAGGGACCCAAATGGACTAGGATCCATCCCCAAATACCTAATAATAGAGAAGGAAATAATAATTGTCATGAAAATTTTCTATCGGCCACATCTAAATATAAACATTTTAAAGATACATCAATAATACATGATATAAACCTTAAGAAAAATTGTAAACAAGAGACATAGAGAAGAAGCTAGTATTTCCTAGTGCCAACTAAATAGCCTTGTGAGTATGGATCAATCCAATTTTATTCAAATTATCTCACTTCAAAAGATTCTTATGATTGTGCTTTCATAATAGGGAATTAATTTCCAAATTTTATCTAGGATCTAGTTTCGTTTTATAATTGGCTCTTGATAGTTGTGTCAATGATTGACTCATACCATGGGTAGCATACATGAGAGATAGCATTTGGATAGTGAAGAAAAGATTGAGGAGAGGATTATGATGAGAACTAATATAAAGAATTCAATGGGGTTGGTAATCATATTGCATGCTTGATCTTTTGTAGAATCTCTTTAATAGTTGTGATATGATTCTTAATCTTACCTTATCTTGTGTCTCTCATTTTTTGTTATGGTTCATGCATGCTTTGGTTGTGTGCTAAGGCCTGATATTCCTACAATGAAGTTTATTATAGGAATTGAATTTATTTTGGCTTAAAATAACTAATGAGAATTGAGATCAGAGTTGACACAATTTGAAATTGGAGTAGAAAACGAGTCTTCTTGAAATATGAATTATGGGCCCTAACCACTGTAATGATGCTTTTGTAATCTATGAAATGTCTTGATAACAAGATGGAATGTATGTGAATGTAAAATAGCTATTTATATGTCATTTGGATAAATGTAAGCAATGAAAACTTGTGTGTATGTGAGACATATTATTCTATTTAGTGACTATGGTAGAAATAATAAATGTGGGTTTTATAAAAATATTATTCCAGTATTTTTTACTACTGTATTTGGGTGTGATAATTATGGGGAATGACATATGGTATCAGATAGGAGGTTCATAATCTCAAACCTTTGGGAAAAACATAAAACTTAACTATGGAAAAAATGAAGTATGGAATCAGTAATTTTATGTGTGATGTGCATTATGTGTTGATTTGATTATTATGGTTAAGTAATTATGGAATGTATGTGGTGATTGGAAAACATGTTGTAATGTGGGAAAACTTGTAATATGGTAGGTCATTGACACAAAATATAGATATGTGTATTTTCAATCTATTAATAACAATACTGATGAGATTAAGTACACTATTGTACTTCCTTGTAAATGTTTAATGCCACCCTCGTGATGGAAACACGGTGAGAATACCAAATTTGATGCATGTTGTGATGAGTAAATTGTGGTGTTGTTTCATACTATCCATTATTGTTGCATGTGATTATTGTAGGTATTTGTTCATATATTTTTATGACTTCTAATTTTACTGAAATGTGTGGTATTTATGTTACCCTACACCACTTGGCCCTTCGAGTAACCTCGATGTGTAAGTGTGGAGAGAGAAGGTGTGAGCCAGGTGCCTATAACCTTGAGCCAAGAATGAGCTTGGAAATGGAGTCTTATATAGACTTAAAACCCACTTATATTTGGTTAGTACACTTCAAGCTTACTTAGTATATTGTGGATGCACACCACCTTAGGCTACACTTATGAAAACTAGAGTTCTTGCTCTCTCCTAGTTGGGTTGTCCATCGAACAATCCTATGTGATACCGACTATGTGGATCCTCACATATATTATTCGGATATATATGGATATATGTTTATTATGGTTATATGTATTTTATGAGCTAAGGCTTGATATCCAAGTGTCAACAACTCGATGAGTACCCCTTTAGAGGATACAAAAAGGACACATAATGATCGTAATGTGATTTTTTATATGTTAATATTTTATTCTTAAATTTATCTTTTTCTGTTCTTTTAAGAACAACCAATTATCTTACTTGACACATTCTTAAATTTTGGGCATTTAATGTTTTTTGCTAACAAGATTTCCTTTACATTACTGTGGTTGTTTAAATCCATTTATTTCTCTTAGTTTGAAATTTGTTTTTGAGTTTAAAAGTTTTCTATCTTAGCCCAAGGCTTGGGATTTGATGTCATTGTAGTCATTTTTGTCCTTAACACAAAAGAAAGGAACCCCATGCACGCCAACCTATCTCCCAGCGAAAGCTGGGAACTCACCTGAGGCATGCGCAGGTGTCGAGTCTCTCTTTTGTGTGAGTTTAGTGGGAAACATCATCTATTATTTGTGTTTAAAAGAATTTCAAATGGATTTAGGACATATGAGAACCATAGAGCTCAGAACGAACTCTAGATCCTTGCAGTCATTTCAGACATAGTACTTAACATAATCTATAACGTGTATCATAACATAAATAAGTATACAAGAATCCACACTTACCATAAAAGGAAGGAGAAATCATGAGAGAGAAGTATGCATCAGAATTATTGATATTCATGTATATATAGCAGGTAACCTCATTACATCCATGGAGGCATTACAGAGTGTCATAGAGAAGCATAACGTAGTCATGCATTGCAACTACACTAGTGTAACTAAGCTACGAAAATGAAAAAAATTACAATCCCCATGCCTAATACATCCTTTCCCAATTGCAATTACCCACTAATAGAGTTCTTGTAGTATTTTTACAGAGCTCCGCCCACACTCTAAGTCTCTCTATTTACTCTGCAGGCACTTGTATTTATATCTTTTCTGGACTGCCAACTCATCCTCCAGCACCCTCAGATCTGATGCTAAGTGTCTGAATGTGGTCCTCTATGCGAGCATGATCCTCTAGGCATGAGCTTCCCACTTTATCCCATGATGTGCTTCTAGAAGATTCTACCACAGGCATGATCTTTCCTAGGCCAACCTGTTACCAGGATGGCATCTTATCCATGTGCAGTCGGGTCATGATTTTCATGTGTTCTTCCCCGAACGTCTAATTTGTCTAAGTCCCAAACCCTTGGTTCTGTCCACGAGTGTCGTGCGCCATGGGATTCCTTAAACCCAATTCTTAAACCGTGCCTTGCGTGCTTTGTCCTTGCGCAAATTTCTTTAACTGGGACCTTGCGCACTTATGAGCCTTTTATACTTAGTCAATATTCTAGGGGCCCAACATCACCCACACCACGTCTATTCTCTGTCTGCGAGAACACTTCCCTTAGTGAGAGAAAGAATACAAATAGGATTATGCATAGGAAAAAGAAATAAGGGGATGAAAGAATGGGGAAAGAAGAAAGAATGGGAGAGTGAAATAATTACTGCAACAGATCGGAAAAATCCTTTAGTAAGTCAGCCTCCAATTTATTCTAGGCATTGAATTCATCCTGCGCTTTTTGATCGAGGTCACCGACCAGCTCGCTCACCTCCCCAAAATTTAGTCCATCTCCTTGCACACTTATAGTATCCGTGATATCCTCTAACTTCTTACATATATCCTCCAACACATCCATTCTTCATGTGATACGTGGATATAGCTCCTTCAACTAGTTTTTTAATGAAGCCCTCAAGGTTTCAATGGCCTTAGATTTCTTTTCGACCTTGGCAAGGATTTTGTCTCTCTCCGCCCTATTCCCCTTGTTTTACTTCTGGAACTCCTTGAGTTCTACCTCATGAGTGGAAACCAAGGCACCTACCACTTTGTCTCTATCCACGCAATTGTTGAACATGGCCTCAATAGTCTAGGAAGTGGCCCTTATATAAGCAAGTACTTTCCTGTACTCTGGGACGAGCACTACGATCTTCAACTTGTCTTCCTTTTCTAGGCAAGCGACCACTTCCTTTACAGACTCCAAGGCTGGTGTCTGTCTTTCCATAGTGAGGACCCTTGTTAAATCCTCCAAGAATCCCAAAGAAGATCCATACTTCTGTGTGGGTGATGCCAGGTTTGGATGCTTTAATAGTATGGCCCCGTTGATGGATTCTACTTTCTTAGACACATCGCTCACTTTGGCTTTTCATCCTTCAATTCCTGCTACCACTGGTTACTGATTAAATTTTCCTGGCTCATCTCCTTAGTTAATGTATCTAGCTCTTCCTCTTTCTCCTTCAGCTCCCCTTCCAGATCCCTGATCTTAAAATTTCTCCCGAAGAGTCTAGCTTCTATCTCAACAGAGACTTTGTTAAGCGCATTGTACAGTTATTCATTTGAGAGCTGCTGGGTATCCATCGCTGGGTTATCTTCTCCTGGTCCTAGCAATTTTACTATTTCCCCTTGGCGTACTTCAAACTCTGGTTCATCAAGGTGGGACTCAATTTCCCAAGAGATCATCTTCCTTGTCCGCGGGTAGGCAGCCTCCTTATCGAAAGATAACATGCATACAAGCTTCTCTATCGGAAGTGTACTCTGGAACCACGTGTGAAACACCTTCTTGAGGTCATCAATATAACCCATCTCTAGCATCCCCTCCTCTGTGCGTCTTCCTCATGTGCATGTAACTTTGGGTATACTTATAGTTAAAATAGGGCCTCTAGTGTTGCCTCGTTCAACACTGGCTCAGTGCCACATTCAACTTTTTCCTTCACAAGGGTCTCAATGTCCCTTGTCTCCTCTTATTTTTCCACCTTGGCCATTTTCTCTTGTGTTGAGCTTGGAACCTCTTGTTTCTGCATGCTAGCCTCTTCATCTTTTCCTATGCCATGGGTGCTTCCTCCTGCTTATCTATCCTTGCGCTGCACAAAAAGGAACCCTTGTTCTTCGTCTCCACCTTCCTCCTCTGAATCATGTATATTAAAGACATGCAGCCCTTGATCCTTCCTGAGGTCATCTTCCACACTTACTTCTTCCTCACTACCATCCTTCTCTATTATGTACTTGTCCATACTTCCAGCTTCTTTCGAGGTGGTCTCCTCTTCTAACCTCTACTTTTTCTTAACTAGAGATTCTAGTGTAGGTGACTCTATTTCTTCTTCTGATGACTCCTTATCTAATGGCTCTTCTAGATATGGAGTCTTTTTTATGATTACGGCCTTTTTATTATGCGATTACGTGCTGGTTCTGGTGCTTGTCCTAGGGGAACCTATTTCTTGTGTCTCCACCACACTTGGGATTTTCTTTTTTAGTTCTTTTTCCTCCCATTTGGGTGTGGGTCTTTTCCTCCTAGTTGGATCCTAAGGTATAGATACCTCATTTTCTAGGTATGTGCCCTTATTCGACTTGGGCCTTATGTGAATGTAAACATGCGTCACAGATCCTTCTATAATGGGAAGAGTTATGGGCCTTGTTGTTTTCACTTCATTTGACACGTACTACTCTATATACATGCACTTTCCAAGGTAGAGCAACCCTTTGTACAATTCCCTATATTATTTTTCTAAACTACCAAGGTCAACCTTAAAATTTTTGGGCTCCTTGAACCTGTTTACTCCTTCTTGGAAGTACTGAGCTGTGAAGGAAAAGGGGAGCTTGCACCATGGGCTCCATGAGTCATCTATCAACTTGAATCTACCCAAGTAGTAATGTTGGTACACAGCAAATTTTGCCTCTCCCCTAGTGGACGCTGGCAGTTATTCAGGAATTCTCCATTCTGTCCCGAACACATTCCTTAGGCACGTGTACCACTTTTCCAAGCACACCTTGTGCACTATTGTCATAGTGTCATAAGTGTACTTCTAAAATATTTTGGCAGGTGAGGGGTATAGACACCTGTAGTTTGGCCAATGCACTATTACGACTAATATTGCACTAGTTGTGCTTCTCCATACAAACCGACAATACATCGCCGGTTCAACCTATCTAACTTTCTTCCTACGACATCCCTTTTTTCATTTTTCCTCTTGTAAACCATTTAAACAAGCTATAATAGCTTTGTTCTAACTACATTAGCTTCTTACTTTCTTCTGGTCCGCTTCTACCACCTTCCTGACCTATCAATCCATTCCATTGGATTGATCTGACCCTTCAAAACTCTCTCCAAACCCTAATCACCTCCTAAACATGTTTAATTTAGCTTAAACATGGTTTGTCACTCCCTCAACCTAGTCAAAGAAAGCTTTGACTTGCTAAAAAGTGTTTTTTGGAATTTAGTGTTTGTCCCACATGCACTCAAGTTTCCCTTTTTCCCAAATGGAAAACTATATATATGGCTAGACCCCCTCTCTCATTTTCAAGAATTCCTTCCTTCTTCCTAAGCATAGATTATAGAATTTTTCATATAGGTTCTAGATTTCATTTCTAGTTTAGATATTGAGCTATTCACTTCATTTTTTGTATTGCTAATCCAATTTATAGGGTAAAAGAGAAAAACCATTGGCTCAAAAGCACAATAATGGGGAGATCTCTTTCTCTTAATCACTAAAACTAATTGCTTAGGGCCTACTAGGTTCATTATTTTAAGTTTTCAAAGAATAGAGGTAGTTTTAATTAGCTTAAATTTGAGTGTTTACTTCATAATGTATGCTAGTTAGAAAATCGTGCTCATTTCTTATCGGATGGTCCACTGATTTGTTGCTTAAAGCCTTTGGGGATTCTTTAGGAATTCTTACCCCAAAATTCATGGCTTTCACAACTTTTCTTTGAACAAATTTGGCACACCCGGTGGGATTCTTATGTCCATTCTCCATTAATGGAGGTCATTTAGGTTTTTCAAAGTTATTTTTTTAAAGCTTTTTAGTTTAAATCACTTGTTATTTCCTCATTTCTATTTTAAACCTTGGATTAATGAACTATATTCACATGCATTTGTGGGTTTAACATAGAAATAGGAAGCTTTGACTAACCAATAACCTATTTGCTCTTAAAATTTTGAAAATCCTTTTTTTTGCAGGTTTTTCACAGGGCATGCGTAGGTGTTTTAAGGTGGCACGTACACGTTGATATACATGCGTCTCCATCAAGAAGGCTGCGTACCCATCAGGGTGTCCTCTGTGTTTACAAAAATTTTATCTATAGAGACGCATCCACATCTCTGTCTCTTTGGATGCGTTTGTGTAATTAATATCACTATGTAAAATTTTACATACTTCTTTTACTTGGGTCGCGTATCTGCCGGTAGGAGCGCGTCTGTGTTGAAACCCTATCGTACCTGTTGGATTAGGGTGCATAGGTGTTGGTGACTATTTTGATATTTATATACCTGCGTAGGTGTTGGTATAGGTGCGTACCCATAGGTTGGGGTGCGTACATGTCGGTTTGGGCGCGCAGGTGTTACTGTCAAAATTAAAAAAAATTACAGTCTGTTTTAGTTGTTTCTCTGACATTTTTTGATGCAGGCTTCTAAAGGTTGACAGGTTTAAAAACAGGGTTATCTCTTTAAAATTTCAGTTTACATGATTAAGTGTTTTTCATTCTTTAGCTTAAAATTAGGATTTGTGAAAGGTGCGTATGCTCTTTCCTTACGCTTTCCAAAGCAATCTTGGACATCAAAAGAACTTGCACAAAATATATTTTACACGTTAAAAAAACTTACTTTTTAAAGATAAAGTAACATTTTTATGTGCTTTTAGTAGGATTTCCACTTTGCATATGCTCTTCCTTCGCACCTTTGGGCGATCTTAGGAATCAAAAGCAAGGGTGAGTTGAATTTTACCTCAATCGGGAAACAAGAAAAACTACTAACCAACTTGTTGTCTATAAGACCTAACGTTGGTCAAAGAAAGGTGTTAAGAATGAAGGAAAAATTTCTAATACATGTGTGTTTGCAGATTGCCAAATGGTGTGCCACTTTTGAAACCACAATAAGATAAAAAAAGATAAAAAAACACACCATATTCAACACATTGTATTGCAGGTTTTGGAAAAGGGTAAGTCCCTCTTCGCTTAACTGGAACGTAACCCCTTTGGCATAACACCTTAAGCTATAACAATGGGGGTGGTTCTAGGAACCCCAAAGTATTCCACCACTGAGTAACCTCATGGACGAAACAGGAAGTGCCTCACTTACCCACTTGACTAGTACACCTTGTGATTTAGAGTTACAAGTTATCCGTATCGAGACCTTAGTAAAAGTACATGATGGATGCATTCATTGCCCACTGTACTTGAAGGGGGGCAAAGCCGAGATACTCCCAAACTAGTCATTACGACTTTTTGGGTAAATTGTGCCTCGATCTTAGACAACCTTGTAAAACCTAGTTGAGAGAATTTATTAAGGAAACCCTTTTGTCTAGAGGCCAACTTTACTAGTCCATACACGTCATTTTACCATCACAATGTGATAACTTGTTTGGATTCAACATCATGTTTTTTGAACACGGTAATGAACTCATCCCAAGTTTGATCTGAGTGTCTTTCATCATGAATCTATACAAATGTATTACTTAGCTTAGCTTCCTTCTTGTTTAAAAAAAAACAACAATGAGGCGAAGCTCTACCCAAAGTGAAACTAACTCTATTTTCACATGTTCTTGATCTACACCCATGCGCTTGTACTCTCCACGTTGGAAGTCAAACAAAGGCATACTTTACGTGTCGTGTCAGAGATAATGCTAGCTACTTTTTTGTATTTTTACACTCATCCATGTTTACAGCTAGGGTGTTAACCGACTAAAGCAGGTGGGTACGTTTTCACGTCTTTGGCATTCCTATGATTTTGACTTCAGGATCTTTGTTACGGGTCAGTTTTATCATTTTGTCTCTCCCCTAGTTTGTCAAATTTTGCTTGCATTTTTTTCATTTAATATTGGCATTTACATTGCATCTACCATTCTTTGGGCATGTAGTATGAATCCATCTATTATGTGGTTATTCTACTCGCATCGTCCCAAACTTCTTGTTATACCTTCTACTTGGTTTTAGTTCTGACGTCATCTAGGTTTTTTTGACGAGTGTTGATAATGCATTATATATATCATCATGATGTTGTCTTGATATTGACACCTTGCTTGCTTGGTTGAGCTAGCTTGATAGCGTTTTTATGTTGTATCTAACTGTAACTTCCACTTTTTAATACACTTGGCTTGTTGTCAATACTTGAGTCAGTTCTAGGTATACATCGTTAGAGGACTTTGTCAGTATTTTTCTGATATTCAAGCCTTGTTAGATTTCTAACTTCGGCCCACATATCTAGTAAAACATTGTCATTCATCTTGGTCTTTTAAGCATATATTTGACATACCACAACTCAGGTAAGTGATAAATTTTCATCTGTCCATATCAGTATCCTTTGAAAACTAGTAAACATAGTGTTGCATCTGAGTATCGGCTAGTAATGCCTAGAATTTTCAAAATGGCAACAAAATTCAGTGAGCTTAATGTAGGAGATTACCCTTTTAATGGTTTCCCCTTTAGTGGGAACAATTTAGGACCTCTCTTCTCTCAATTCAAATATACAGAGACGTTAATCGATCATAGTGGAGGAGAGTCGGACTCTTTGGGAGAACAATAAAGGTTAGACCTAAACAGATTTGACGAGCTCTCATATTATAACAAGGATCAAGTACTCATGAGAGTCTTGGTGTTAGGAGCTAAACTTCCACATGAGTGTGAAGAAGAAACAAAAGTTGTTGACCCTAACTTAGGAGAGTGAAGATTCATATTAGACATAAATAATCCTTTCGATTTGGGATATGCATCCACTTCTGGGCAACATAAGGCCGCTGTTGAAGGTGAAACATCACGTAAACCTCACTTTAAGGCTTGATGTAAAGTAAAAACTGAGTGGAAGGCCTTCCCTCCTCCAAAATTTGATGAAGAAGAGGATCCCCTGTTTGAGGAGGAGACCCTCCAAAAATAGATCTTGAAGTTGAGTCAGAAGTTATTGACCCTAGGCTCTTCAAAAAGAAACATAGGTAAAGACAAAGACAAAAATAAACTTAATGAGTTTCAATTTGATCTGCATACAGCCTATACCTGTAATGAAACTCAAGCTCAAAGGTCAATATCGCTTACTAAGGAGAAACTCATTCAGGATGAATTGAAATCTATGAAAGATACGATCACAACATTACAACATAGAAATATAGGCCAAAACAGAAAGTATCTCTACGAAGAACTATGTCCTTATCCCTTCGATAAAGACATGTTACTACAGCCCTTTCCTAAACATTTCACCATCCCAAAGCTTGACAAGTACAAAGGCAAAGGTGATCCCCACGATCACATCAAAGACTTTTAAATGGCTTGTCAAGAGGTCACCTACAATGATAAATTTCTAATACAAATATTTCCCCACAATTTGGGAGCTTTGGTGATTGAATGTTTCTGCAACATACCTAAAGGATCTATAACAATGTGGCCGACACTAGCAAAAAAAATTGGCCGACACTATTATTTCAATATTTAAAATGATATCACGATGAATGACCTTTGCAATGCAAATAAAAAACCTAATGAGACCTTCACGGGTTTCTTACAATGATGGAGAGCACTGGCTAGTCGTTCCCCTTGTGCTTTACCTGAAAAATAATTAGTGAGCATTTTTGTTCCTAATTTAAACTCAGAGATAGCCTTCCATCTTCAGATGCATGGTGGATCTAACTTTAAGGAAGTTATAGAGAAGGTAGCCAAATTGAAAAGGCTCTTATTACCAAAGGAACACTTAAACCCTTTGTCAAAGACAAATATGAGGCCAAATCTATAGACAAACCTAAGTTCTTTAATAAGAACAAGCGCATCGTCGGTGATGGAATTACTGACTCTAAAAGAGTCCAAGCTGTGTAGAAAGGTCCACTTTTAAAGCTTTTGCAAGGACCTTGTCCCAAGGCACCTACAAAATGTACATTCACAACATTGAGCGAACCCCTGACTACTATATTAAAACAATTAGATGATGCTAAAATGGTAGAGTATCTAAGTACCATAGTACCATTCCTAGAAAATGCTCCAAAACCTGGTTGGTATAAAGACCATGAATACTGTGACTTCCATCATGTCAAAAGACATAAAATAGATAGATGTCTATGGCTGAGACACTTCATACAAGACCTCATTGAAGAGGGTAAGATTGTCGTAGAATCAACTCCTGATTTAGGACAGGGTCCTAATGAAAAAATGAGTATATATAAAGAACCTTTTCCTAATCACACGGATAAAAAGAAAAGGAAACTAGATCATGAACAAGCCTATAATGACTATCGCAATGCTGCGTATGTTTACCCTAGTGATGACAGTCCATTTGAATCCCTTATAGGTTGCATCCATTTTCCTGATGAACGAGTAAACACAATCCGAATTCTCAAAAAGAGTTGTGTAGTTAGAATGTGACGCGCTCACTTAATTATACCTAATCCAATACCAACTACCCAAAGCCAATATAATTTACTAGACCAGTTAGAGAAAACACCAGCTAAAATATCCATTTTAGACCTTCTTAAAATCTCTAATGCTCACAAGGATATATTGTACAAAACATTACAGAATTCCAGAGTCTCTATTGAGGTAGATCTCGTTCACTTGCAAGCTATGGTCACCCACCTTGAACCCACTGATCATATCACTTTTGATCACAACACTATCCTATGTAACAACCTTGAGCATAATTTTCCTCTCTATTTAGAAGTGGTGGTTACCCGTCGTAAGATTAAAAGAGTGCTTGTGGACAGGGGATTTGGTCTAAACATATGCACTTTGAAGTTCGTCAGGTAGCTAGGCCTTTCAGAAACAGATTTGGGAGCTAAGACCATCACCATCACAGTGTATGATAATGAGGAGAGAGAATCTGTAGGTACTATTATAGTGCCCATGGAAGTAGGTCCAACGTATCATGATACGACCTTCCATGTCCTGGATTTAGATCTCCTATATAACATGCTCTTGGGGCGTCCATGGATTCATGCCATGTAGGCTATCCATTCGACATTTCATTAGTGTATCAAGCTGTGCCATAAAGGGCATATAGTCACTATCTCGGGTGATCCTGAGTCGTTCACTCACTATCAGGCGTTGCACAGTTTCTCTCGTGCAGCCTATGAGTGCCCTTCCGCGGATGTTGTCATCCCTCTTAAAACAGAAGCTATGAAGAATCGGGTGGACTCAGAATCACTCACTCCTTATAATCAGGACTTCCCTTCATTGGTCAATCCTTTTACATCTTTGGTGGCTACATTAAGAAAATATGGCCCAGGAGAGCCATTTACTCTTGAACAAGCATTATTAATTTTAGACTTATCAGTGTCACCTAGGACACGGGGTAAGACCTATTTTCAGTTCAAAAGTACACATGAACCATGTTTAGAACCATTGGATAAATTTACTCATGTCATCAAGCACCTCAATATACTAAAGGACATGACATGATGTCTATCATGGGTTATAAAGGATACGGATGTGGAGCCAATGCACAAGGCTGTTTAGAACCTATTCCTACTTGCCGTTTCAAATCTAAAAAGCATGGTCTTGGGTTAAAATACCAGGATGCTCAACCCTTCAAGGTTGATGCTACCTTTTTTGAGTGAGAGGATGTTTCGTATAATGCGGATAGCGATATAAGTTCCCAATGTAGCCTCTACGAATATTTGGCTTCCACGAACCTATTCCCAGAGTCAACCATCCTTACCCTATCTGAATCTATCCCTTCAACCGATTATCAAGTCACCCTAGTTTATCCTAAACTTGTATATTGGGACCAACAACTTTACGTACCACTTGATATCTTCGAGAATGATGAAGCATTCACGGAATTCATGGGACTTAGGGATTTTGTTCCTGCTAGGGACCACAAGAAAGGATTCCAAATTTAGTTAAACACATGTGCATACTTCGGAGAAGAGGCAGAGATGTGTGGATGCTTAGGTAAGAATGTTGTGAATAAAATTAAAAATACTTTATAGTAGCCTAGTACAAAGAATAAACGGAAATCTCACAATGACAAACTATTTGAAACACTTATAGAAGAACAAAATGAAAAGCACGTGGATAAAGTAACTTATCCATTTAAGGATGATAAAGAGCTACCTCACGAGGTTGATCTCACCCTCCCTCCTGATCCTACTAGAATGGAGGATGCATCTAAGATGCTCATTGAGGAAACCATCAGTGTTAACATTGGTTCAGAGGATTTACCCAGGATGATCAACTTAGGGGCTTCACTCTCAGCTCAGGAATAGAAAACCTTTGTGGAACTCTTAAGAGAATACATTGATATTTTCACATGGACATATTCAGATATGCCCAGCTTGGATCCAGCACTAGTTGTGCACAACCTCATTGTGCACCCAAATGCCAAGCCCATTAAACAGAAACTGAGGAAGATGCATCCTACAATTGCACTTCTTGTCAAAGAAGAATTGTAGAAACTCTTGGCTGCAGATTTTATCAAAGCTATTGATTACTTAGATTGGATCTCCAATATAGTTCCAATACAAAAGAAACCCATTGGCATTAGGATCTTTAATGACTTCCGTGACATCAATAAAGCATGTCCTAAAGATGATTTTCCTTTGCCAAACATAGGTATGATCGTAGACTCTACCGCTGGCTATGAGATGCTATCCTTAATGGATGGCTTCTTGGGGTATACTCAGATAAGGATCATAGAAGAGGATCAGCACAAAACTTCCTTCACCACTCCTTGGGGAACCTTTTGTTACAAAGTCATGCCGTTCAGACTCAAAAATGTCGGGGCTACTTATCAGTGTGCTATGACTATCATTTTTCATGATATGATGAATGATATTATGGAGGACAATGTGAATGACATATTAGCTAAATCAAAGAGTAGAGAAGAGCACCCAGAAGTTTTTAGACATATCTTTTAGTTCCTCAAGGACTACAAGGTTTGTCTTAATCCTAAGAAGTGCGTCTTTGGTGTATTATAAGGAAAACTCTTGGGATTCATAGTATCATAGAGAGGGATAGAAGTGGATCCTGCCAAGGTCACTGCTATTACGGAGATGCCTCCACCCACCACTCTTAAAAAACTCAGAATTCTGCAAGGAAAGATCTATGCTATTCACCATTTTATTTCTCAACTTGCAGATAAATTCCATCCGTTTACACATTTTTTGAAGAAAGATGTTGCTTTCAAGTGGGGGCCCGAATGTCAGAAAGAATTTTCTCTGCTCAAGCAATACCTTGTAAATCCACCTGTGCTAATGCCCCCTACTCTTGGAGAGCCTCTCCTTTTATATATTTCTACTACCCAATTCGCTATTGGTGCACTACTTGCCCAATACGACCTTGACCATAAGGAGAGAGCTGTTTATTAACTTATTCGTACATTGATTACCTATGAATTTAACTATCCACAAATTAAAAAGGCTTGTTTGGTAGTTGTCTTTACATTTTAGAAACTCTGCCATTACCTCCTTAACAATAAAACTAAACTTATTTGCAAGGTTGACCCTCTTAAGTACCTCTTATTGAAACCCACCTTAATAGGCCGAATGGCTAATTAGATCATTCTTTTGAGTGAATTTGAGATAGATTTTGTAAATCAGAATTCCTTAAAAGGGTAGGTATTGGCACATCAGTTGGTAGAAGCACCTTTACCAGGGATGGAGTCTTTATGTCTAGATCTCCCAGATGCATCTATGATGTATATTGAAGAATCTACGGAATGGCAGGTCCATTTCGATGGATCATTTAATTTTCATGGATCCAAAGTAGGAGTGGTGCTTATTACTCCCACGGGAGATATTATACCAAGGGAATTCCAGTTGGGGTTTCCTTGTACCAATAAAATTACAGAGTATGAGGCACTCATTGCTGGCCTTAAGCTAGCTATTACTTGGAACCTCAAACAACTGCGAGTTGTTGGAGATTCTCAGCTCATCATTAAGTAGCTCAATGATGAATACAAGGTTAAAGATGAAAAACTTATTCCCTATAAGAAGATGGTCAAAATCCTAAAGGAATATTTTTCACATGTCATATTTGAACAAAAACCCAGATCTCATAATAGATCTGCGGATGCCATGGCTACCATTGGCTCTCTCTTGCACATCCCACCATGAAGAGAGTAACATGCCTTTCTTTGTGGAACACTTATGGATGCCGGCATATGATATGCCTGAATCCTGTTTAGCATGTGAGGTGGTTGGTCCCCTATCCCCATGGTATGACCCTTATTTACCAATACCTACAAGATGGAACCTTCCCACTTTACATTACCCATTCAGAGAAAAAATCCCTTATCCACCGCATTGCCCATTATACCCTCCTAAGAGGCACCCTTTTATCATCGTGGCTATGACGGGAACTTGCTTCGATGTCTAAATGTTACTAATTCAGTTCACACGATTAAAGAGGTACATGGTGGTATCTGTGGGGCACACACTAGTGGTATGGTACTAGCTAAGAAACTGTTGAGAGTAGGCTACTATTGGCCTACCATGGAATCCGATTGCTGTAACTTCGTGAAGAAATGTGAACTTTTTCAAAAGTACGGTAATATCATACATGCACCAGCACCGGATTTACAGCCTATTGCAACACCTTAGCCTTTTTCAAAGTGGATTTTAGATCTCATAGGGAAGCTCCACACTTCTTCATCAAATGGTCATACAGCACCTCATAACTACCACCAAGTATTTCACTAAATGGGTGGAGGTTGTTCCTCTTACCTATGTCACCAGTGCGCAAATATCCAAGTTTATCACGAACCATCTTATATGTCGTTATGGTATCCCCTCGGCCATTGTCACTAACAATGGTAAATCTTTCAAAAACAAGACGGTTAAAGACTCGTGTCAATGCTTTCATATCCAACTTAAATGTTCCACCCCTATTACCCTCAAGGTAATGGGAAATCAGAGGCTACAAACAAAACTCTTGTGTGCATTATGGAGAAAATGGTCAGTAAAACTAGATTGTAATTGGCACTTGTAGATCCATCCCACCCTCTGGGCTTATCGAACCTCCATCCACACCCCTATTAGAGTGCAACCCCCGTATTCACTTGTCTATGGAACTGAAGCCATCATAGCTTTGGAAGTGGATATTCCCTCCCTGAGAATATATCTCATGAGACTACCTCGACAAAGATGAATACTACAGAGTTTTTTTCCTGACAAAGTTGGAACTATTAGATGAATGGCATATCAGAGCACTTAATCACCTTAAAGTATATCAAAATAGAGTATCTAGAGGAGACAACAAACACATAATTCGTAGGGAATTTGATGTAGGTGATCTTGTGCTAAAATAAAATCAGAAGAATACCACCAAAGACAGGGAAAAGAAAGGTAAATTTGAGGCCAATTGGCTCGGCCCCTATGTGGTGACTACTAAATATGGATCAGGGGCATATAGACTTGCCTATTCAAATGGTGAAGAGCTTCCAAATCCCATGAACGCCATTCACCTCAAGCGACTTATATGCTTAAGTGCATGGTTGGAATATTGATGATAAGAAACTAAAACGTAGAAAACAAAGAAAAAACAAGCAAAAAATTGAAACATTGAGAAAAAAGTAAAGAAAAAACAGGTCATCCTCGTGTGAAAAACCATGTAATTGTGGTGCAGTGGCCATGTATTTTTTTGATAACTGGTTTCCAAAACTCAAGGAAGGTTTCTCGTACACAACTCACTCTTGCAACAGGATGGGTAACTCTTTCCACTTGCTAGATTCCGCAGTACCCTGGCTAGGTCTATGGATCCAACCTCAAGCTCCCTTACAAGACTTATAATCTAGTTTACTTTATGCTATATATGTGTGTGAAGGATGTGGCCTATTTGTATGTTCCCACATCGCACTGGGGGCACATTCACATTCCATTTCATTATATGCTAACATGTGGCATTTGACCCTTTGTATATTCGTACATCACGTTGGAGGGCATTCCACATTTCTTTAAAGCTTGTACATTTCTTTCAGAATATGACCTTGGAAAATACAAAAACATTTAGAAAATGATACACAAAATTCTAAACATCTAGAAAATTTCCCTTTTCAGGGATAAAGCTACATTCACCTCATAATGTCATCTTAGGGAAACCTAGACAACAAATGACTAACATGCAGCTACGAAAAACTTATCTTTTTAGATAAACCCAAAAACATTAGAAAATATGTCAATGTTGTCCTGCAAAAACAAAGTGGTAGTTAAATTTATTTTAGTTGTTGGTTTGTATAGTTTTGGTGTACTTAGCTTGTTGTGTTGTTTTTTCTTTGAATGATTCTTTACTTACATTACATTAGATCTTGTTAGGTTTAATTATGTGTTGCGTTGCATTGATTGTTAGGACTATTATGCTTGTAAAGTAATTGTTGTATATTTCTTTGATTGCTATGTGCATCTATTGGAGCTCATTTTTACTTGCTTGGATTAAAGTGTTAGATTAATCTTCATTTTTAGTTGCATTGCTTTGTGTTGCATGTGTGTGTTGGTTTAGTTTTGTTAAATTTTGCTTGTGTGTTTGTTTAGCATAGTTGTTTGTTATCACATCTATCATATATCATTTCATTACATTTATCACATCATTTACTACATCATATATACAAAAATGCTAAGTATTACATCAGGCATGTATGCTAAGCTAATCGTTAAATATCGTATCATCAATAGGGGCAAGAGGGGTTACGCATGATCAGTAATCTATCCCCCCCCTGCACCAATATCATCTAGTATCATCCCAAAATACTAGCCATATGGAATCAAACATCTCATAAAGTGAAAACACAGTGATATCAAATACACGAGTATATCATCACTATTAAAGAAACACATGTACATCTCTACATCTGAACGTATGTCACATACATAAAAAGAAAAAAGATAAAACACGAACATCGGTGAAGCATTATGACCATGACAACATATCAATGCATGATAAGATATACAAGAAAGTGTCCATATGGTACATGTGTAATAAAAAAAATCTCTGTGTTAAAAGTCTGGTATATACAAAATTTTCTGTCCATCTGCCATATAAAAGGGGCAGGGATCAAGATACTAAGCCTGCATACAGAGGCACAATGGTACATCAAAAAGTACGTACATCGATAAAAATCAAGCCTTCATCTAGAGGCATCCGCAAAAGAATCCAAAGAATCTATACATAGTCAAAACTCACCTTCATAAGAGGCATATACATACATACATACATACATACATACATACATACATACATACATATATATATATATATATATATATATATATATATATATATATCAAGGCATGAGTAGGAGACTCGGCTGCAACTCTCACCCTCACCGAGGCTGCTGGGACCATGTCCTGGAGGACGGAATAATGGAGGCTGTGATGGGCCTAGCCCCTGAAGAACCTGCCAACTATGAGGGAAGACCCTGTGTACCCCTCTGCTGTGTTCGCGGTTGTGTAGCCAAATGTTGTACTGACCTAGCCGAACCTCCGTGATCTTGAGCCTGTGTGGCTCACATCAAGCTGGGAAAAAGGCATCACTCACTCTGCTACTGGAACTACCCAGAAGTAGGTTGTCTTGTAATAAAGAGCCTCACCTGTGGCCCTGATAGTGTCACGTATCAAATCATCATCTCCTGTGGCTAAGGCTACCTGTAGGGCAGACATCACGCTCACCTATCAATTGACCTCTATCAGCATTAGCCTACCTAGCAGTAGTAGCCCTCTTGATCCCTCTCCAATGTAACACTCTATAACTCGACACGGGCCTGGCCTCTCTCCATCAGATAGGTCTATCCCTCAGCCTGCACCTGATCATGCCAAACCATGACACTATGTAACTGGCTCTGTATCTAGCCTAAGGCACTTGCTAACTAAGCGCCCTAGACGTTACCAACTATGTAATTTGACCCTACTATACA
The DNA here is from genome assembly GCA_019776745.2 of Taxus chinensis. Classification (NCBI taxonomy): domain Eukaryota; kingdom Viridiplantae; phylum Streptophyta; class Pinopsida; order Cupressales; family Taxaceae; genus Taxus; species Taxus chinensis. Next base: position 578,084,300 of record CM034152.1, read on the forward strand.
ACCCTACCACTATCTTGTAACATAGACCTAACCTGGTCTCTCTCAGCAGTCAACACCTAAACCTGTGCTCTGGCCTGATCTCTCTCTGCTGCCACCTAAAGTTGTACCGTTAGTTGTAGTTAAGCAAGTTGTCCATCACCACCTCCTGGGGCCTAAGGAAGTGGACCTTGTTGTGGTAGAACCTATTGTAAAGGGACATATATGCCCACTAGAATGCCTACTAGAGGCAATGGACTAACTGGGGCCTGGTGTGCCTATTTAGGTATAGGCCTAGGACCCTGTACTTACGACTGTGGGGCCCTACCTCTAACCTGATGCTGTGCATCGGGTCCACCCTCGTCATCTGAATCATCATCATCAGTATCACCTCTAGTGCCATCATCATCGTTAGGCGACTCCACTAGGGGAGGCCTCATGCCTGCCTCATATACTGCCCTCGAAATAATCATCCTGTGTGGAATCACACGTGATACAACGGTGCGTACTCTACTGTGCACCCTGGATCTTACACATGCCTCAAAGGTACCCATGCAGTATGTATCACATGTGTAAAACTGGCCCAAGCTCTGTCAAATGCTATCTACAACCCCATGTCAAAATACTCACGCGCCCTCTGCGCATACCACATATCGGGCCTCGGAACATCCTGTATGGTGCAAAACTATTGTTGACATCTGTCAACCCTGTAAAACTCTCGCATATAGTTGTGGCTACCCATGATAAAGTTCTCTACTCCGGCTACAGATAGCTCTCGGGCATCCTCAGGACACTGGAAATGTCAGTATGGCCTCCATACCACGGCCGCCTGCTGTAGGTCGTCAAGCTCTTGACAATAGGGGTAAGGATCAACCCTGTAGGGCTGAACATCATCCCCGACTGGGACCCAACCCATGGTAGATGGCTCCTCTAGAGCCCAAACTCTCAGAATGCCTAAGGGGCACCCGATAGCAATGTGATCCCAAGCCCATATCATAAGGAGCCTGGCCGGACCTACCATCTTCTGATGGCAGTAAGTGATAAGATGTAGATCCCAGTAAAGATGTGCCAGAATGCACTAACCCCAGCAATAAGTCTCTCCCTGTATCAATCCAAGAATCACCCCAAGTAGTCCAAGTGGAAATAAGGAACCGGTCTTGTCAGGGAGTAAAACTCCACATACAAAGACCATCATGTAAACTACGACCTGATTTAACTCCGGATCCTCGATACAATGTGACAATCTCACTGTCATCCCATGACGAGGTATTGTTGGGACTCTGAACAGATATAAAATACATACCTCCAGCGCTGCCATATCTCTAACATATTGGATTGGTTGGCCAATGATGGGAACGTGCATGATGCGCCATAAATCCTCCAAGATAATGGTGATCTCCCCTGTAGGCAGCCGGAAGCACTAGCTCTCACTATTCCATCTCTCTACTATGGCCATAAGAAGGCCGTGGTCCAATGTAATTTGGGGGATATTATCCAGATAGGCTAACCTTGTGACATAAAGAAGGTTGTCTAATATATTCCTGTCCCCATCCACAAACTACACCTCTATCATATCAAGGCGGCCATATCTCTCTCGTGTCTGAAGTGCGGGTAATCTACGCTGCAAAGATCAAAAACAAGTGTTAGGCACTTATCTAATCTCTAGCTATCTTTCTAAGGAAACATAGTCAGTAGAGTCCTTGAGCTTACTAATTCCCCTTTTTCTTCTAAAATTTCTTCTAATTATTCTTCTCTGCACTTTACTATTTTATTGCTATAAGTGTATTTCATTTTCTTCCAGACACATGCACACCCCTTTTGATGCACATGCATCCTCCTTGACACCTACGCACCCTAACCAATGTGTACGCACCCCTTACCTTTTCTCTTTTTTGTGTATGCCACGTAGGATGCCAACGCACCCAGTGTGATGCCTACGCATCCCTCCCAGCGTGCACATGTATGTGCATCCATTCCCGGTAAAATTAAAACTTTTTCCCCCCTAGCGCCTACACACTTGGTTCAACGTGTGCGCGCTCGCGTCCCTATTTTCGCCCTTTCGACGGACATGCATGCGTGCACCCATTTTTCAATGAATATGCCCACGCATACCCACTTTTTTAGCACATACACGTATGCATCCCCACATTTCTGACACCTGCGCGTGTGCATGTGTCTTTTTCCCACCTACCTACCCTAGAAACAACCTACAAAGCATTAAATGTGTAATTTAAAAGAGAAAGGATAGACCACTCACGAAGGGTCCATTCACAGGGTCTCGTTGGTACTCTTGGATCCAGTTTTCTCATCTCCACCTTGTCGGTAACCTCTCCATCGCACTCTAGGCTCTCTCACTGACACCTCGCGGTAAGAAATTGCAAGGGCTCTAGTACAAATGAGTTGGTCGTGATTATTTTTACCTCCCCGGGTGGGTATATTAACTCATCATGCTGCCCTTGGCGCATGTTTTCTCCGCCATGGTCATTCTAATCTTCTTCTACCCACCGTGATAATTATTTTATTATTAAAATAATTATTTTTATTAATTTTCACATGTTGGGGCACTTTGTGCTACCCTACGGACACTTTCTCTTAACCCTGTCATTGTTTACGGACCTTACAAGTGATTTCCTCTATTTTGATTCCTCTTTTTCATCTATCTACATCCCGTTTTGAACAATAATTATTATCACCCTGTCTTTCTTTCCATGGGGATACCCTTTTGGCTATTTTGCGGCCTCGCCTTCCCCCATTCACCTTCGCATGTACTTTTTAGAAGATCTTTGATCTTTTGAATTATTCTGACTGATCAAAAAATTTAAAAATTGTAAAATTGATTTAGAAATATAAAAAATAGTATAAAACTTTGAAAACGACCTAAAATCAGTAATCAACTCATTTTTCAGCTGAAATCTGTGTCTTTTACATGGCGCTCATCTTGTATCCTATTAGAATTTTCACATGTTTTGAAACAATGACTTGTGAATCACCTTGATCTACAATCATTTACAAAAGACCACTGCTTACTTTGTCTGTACTCTAGGGCACTATTAGTTTCTTGGTATTGTTTCGTCATGCACATTGTTTTTTTATCAGACCCAAGTGTCCTCCGCCATTTCCCTTGCATGTGCATATTTCTTGGGGCATCATTCTTACCCTTGTCATTTATCAGAACATTTGGGACTTCAGCTTGATAACAAAATATTTGTGCAACCTTCTTGAATGTTGTTGGTTTAAGTGTGTGTGATTGTACTTATTTCCCTATTACATGAGTTTGTTTACTTCTCGTATTGCATTACATGTCTGTATGTTGCATGGAGTGAGAATTTTGGCAATAGATAGTTGTTTTGTATCTTGGATTTTCATGTCACTATATGCTTCTATTGTATGCTCATATTTTTAATAAGGACTGATGAGGAGGTCTCTAAGCAAAATGATGATTTAAAAATTGAATACATTGATTTGTGGATAGCTCAATATCTCTTTTCTTATTTTTCTTCTTCTTCTCTTAACACTTCCCTTTCCTCTTTCTTCTCACCTTTTTCAAGTGTCGATCAACTTCTTTCATCACCCCATCAACACTCGAGGGGGCATCCTTCATCCTATTAATTTTTCTTCTATCCCGTCAAAATTTTTCTTCTCTTTTATATTTGTCTACTTTCTTCGAAGTGATGTAACTTACATCACCTCAAAGAGGGGAAAATGTAGACACCTGTAGTTTGGCCAATGCACTATTGCAAATAATATTGCACTAGTTGTGCTTCTCCCTGCAAACTGACGATACACCTCTGGTTTGACCTATCTAACTTTCTTCCTACGACATCCCTTTTATCATTTTTCCTCTTGTAAACCATTTAAACAAGCTATAATAGCTTTGTTCTAACTACATTAGCTTCTTGCTTTCTTCCGGTCCACTTCTACCACATTCCTGACCTATCGATCCATTCCATTGGATTGATCTGACCCTTCAAAAATCTCTCCAAACCCTACTCGCCTCCCAAACATGTTTAATTAAGCTTAAACATGGTTTGTCACTCCCTCAACCTAGTCAAAGAAAGCTTTGACTTGCTAAAAAGTGTTTTTTGAAATTTAGTGCTTCTCCCACATGCACTCAAGTTTCCCTTTTTCCCAAATGGAAAACTATATATAGGACCCCCTCTCTCATTTTCAAGAATTCCTTCCTTCTTCCTAAGCATAGATTATAGAATTTTGCATCTAGGTTCTAGATTTCATTTCTAGTTTAGATATTGAGCTATTCACTTCATTTTTTGTATTGTTAATCCAATTTATAGGGTAAAAGAGAAAAACCATTGGCTCAAAAGAACAATAATGGGGAGATCTCTTTCTCTTAATCACTAAAACTGATTGCTTAGGGCTTACTAGGTTCATTATTTTAAGCTTTCAAAGAATATAGGTAGTTTTAATTAGCTTAAATTTGAGTGTTTACTTCATAATGTATGCTAGTTAGAAAATCTTGCTCATTTCTTATTGGATGATCCACCGATTTGTTGCTTAAAGCCTTTGGGGATTCTTTAGGAAATCTTACCCCAGAATTCATGGCTTTCACAACTTTTCTTTGAACACAAGTGGTATTCATTAGGGTACTCCCATATGAACTTATCTGATGCATCTTGTACCCCTATCTCTGAGAACACGATGGTGAGCAACACATTTCCAAAAAGGATCCTCTCACCTTCCTTTACACAGTTGATAATTTCATCCGTGATGAATGTGGAAAAATTATAGATGGTGCCCTCTGAAATATTTCTACAAACATTTAACCATGGCTTACTAACTTGAGTCCATGTCTCCTGGCCATTTAGCTTTGACACCAAGTGTGCGGTCATCTTCATTACTGGATCCTTGATGTCTGCAACATCATAATACCTTGACCCCCTTTTGCAAGAAACAGTCGCGATAGTTTCCTTAATCACTCCCATGTCTGTCAAGTCATCTTCCAACCCATGTCCTTCACATATGAGGATTGTGAAATGTGAAATGAGTTGAGGAGTTATGCACATCTTGGATTCTGAAAAGTGGAAATAGTCCTCATGCACGTGTGACATTAGCCACTGATACAGTCACTCAGGTTTCTTGAAGTAGGGCAACTCAAAGTGTTTTAGTAACCCTGCCTTCTCCAATTTGAACTTTTCATCATCATTATATATGGGAAAACCCTTTGGCGTCCTTTTGTTTGTTGGGTGCACTAACTCCAGCTCTAACTCCTTTTCAATTCTGCTTGTCCGATGATTATAATCATTTACAGACATATCCCTAAGATGGGACTCCCACGCCTTCCCCAACAACACTCCATCTGGGTACTACATTTATGCATATCATTCCTCATTTGTGATTGCTTCAATTTCTTACTACTTTCCCTTGCCCTTTCCTTTTCCCTTCTTAGGTTTACTAGCTGGTTTCTTAGGTGCCATTTTCTAGGTCTTCTACCCACTTTAATCACTTTTGTTATTTTGTTCTTCTGTTCTCTCCAACCCTAGATATCGAACTTGTGAAGAAAATTACTCACACCCATGCCTTAGTTCTTCAAACCCTAACTAGGATATTTCCTTCACAAGACAACGTCTTCTCACACTTTCTCCCACGCCAATGAAATCCCTTCCTCCTGGTTTGTAAATCCGAACTAGCTACTTACGCTTCAATTTCTTTAAATTTTTCTTCACACGGATCCATTTTTTTGGAAGCCCTAGTTTGCAAAGGTGCAAAAAACACTTCATTCTCTTATACGCAAAGTGAAAAATGAAGTGTCCCGACCCCCTTATTTATAGTTTTTCCCTTTTTGAGCATTAAGTTCTACTTCACCTACCACCATACTTTCTTTATTTAATGTGGATTTTTCAAACAAATCTTGACTTAAGCACTTTCCCTCACGTGCCCAACCTGTGCGGAAAATCCTCCAACCTTATGGCATAAAACCAATCCAACATGATAGGAGACTCTTACGCATGTAAAACCAGTGCCGAAGGAACTTCTTCTGTACTGATTTTTTATCTCACCTACCTTGTGCTTCTTAATGCACTTTCTCCTCCTTTGTACGTGGGATCTATAAGTAGCTTTATCTTGGCACCAACCATCCTTTTTCTATCTTTTCTCTCCATACACCTTTTTCAACTGGGTCATTCAACTAGGATTTTTAACAAAAACTTCCTTGGCACTTTAACCATGCGCTCCTTCACATTACTCCACCCCACACTTAAAATGATGTGTGGTCCTCTGTGTACTCAAAAATTCTCAAAAAGTAGCAATAAGGAAACTAGCGCCCTAGGCGCAAAACAAAAAACAACGTGAAAGGGAAACACACGAAAAGAAATGAATAAAGGAAAATTCTAAACTAACTAGCAAAAATTTCTTATTTACAAACACCAAGAAGACTTATTTATATTATGGCTTCAGCCTACTCCCATTGAAGTGTCTAGGAAACTTCATCCCATCTAACACTTGTAACTGGAACGCGTCTGAATCAAGGATGTACGAGATTATGTAAAGACCCAACCATTAAAATTTCAACTTCCCAGGATGGTACATAAACTTAGAATCATATAGTAAAACCATCTGCCCAACCTCAAACTTCTTGTTTCTAATGTGGTGATCATGCCAAGCTTTCTTCTTTGCTTTCTTTGTTGTTTGGCTCCACTTGGCGAGTGATCATCTCTCATCCAATTTCATTAACTCCTCAATTCTTTCTTCCAGCGCTTGCTCATCAGCCAACCCTCATGTGCGCACTATTCATAGAGAAGGTAACATGAATTCAACCAGAAGAACAACTTTCGTGTCAAACACTAACTGAAATGGTGTGGCTTTGTTCAACCTTTTATATGTTTTCCTTTAAGCTGAAAATACTATTACTACTTTTTCATCCCAATCTTGTATTCCGATATCACAAATCTTGGTCAGGGTATGACTTAGGATTTTGTTGAATGCTTTCGCAGTTCCATTTTATTGTGGGTGATAGGGCATAGTCTTGTGGTGAGCCACCATGAACTCTGCTAACAGGATTCTCATGGACTCATTCAAGAAATGTGTACCCCTATCGCTGGTCAAACTCAATGGATGTCCACACCTCATGATAATGTGCTCCCACAAGAACCTTACCACTGTGGTTGTTGTGTAATCTTTATTTGGGGCTGCCTCTACCCACCTGGTCAAATAATCCGTGCAAGTGATGACATAGCATGACCCAACCCTATGTTCTGCTAGTGCGATAGGGCCTATAAATTCTATTTCCCACTTTTCAAATGGCTCTGCCCTAGGGATAGGGTGTAAAGGAATTTCATCTCTCTTTCCTAGTTTTCCAATGTGCTAACAATGGTCACACACTTTACAATCCTTATATAGGGTTTCCCACCACAAACCTACCATTAATATCTTATGCGTAGTGGCATCACATGCATAATACCCACCCACACTTCCTCCATGTGCTTCCTCCATGATGGCGAGGTGTTCATGCTCTAATACACACCTGCACAAAAATTCATCACGTCCCAACTTGTATAAGTATCCACTGATTAACATGTAGGGAGCGGTGCGTATGACTAACTAATTTTTCTCTAATTCCTTCATTCCTTTCGGTGCCACACCTTCCTTTAAAAATATTGCAATCTCTTCCAAATCTGAGGGCACATGCCACAACCTAAAAATTTACACATTTGGCAGTCTCCTCAATACTCTGCACATCCTCCTAAAAGGAACGATAACCAGATAATACTAAGCCAAGAACACAGATGCTAATCAAACACCACAATCAATAAGATGAAAGAAATTCACCAGAATAGCTTTACATAAACCTTTGCAAACAATTAAGTAGCAATATCATATATTATTATGGAACTCAATGCAATATATTGAGAATGGGCCTTGCTTAAATAGGCAAGGAATAACAATCTAAGAACTAGTCAAGGTCGTAGATCAAGCCATAAATCAAGGAAATAATTAGTCATCAAAGAACTAGTCAAGACCATAGATTTAGGAGAGAACTAGACATCAAGGATCTAGTCAATACCATAGATCAAGGAAAGAACTATACCTAACAACTAGGTAATATCTCCTAATATCTAAATAAGATAAAAGAAATATCCACACACATAAGTGGGTGAGGATAAATACAATAAAGGTAAATAAAGTACCTAGGTAAACATAAGCTAAGGTAAATACCTACTCTAACACCTCCCCTGAATCAATTCTTGATAGATGATCAAGTCCACAATTTCTTTTCCTAGGCTTCACTACAATGGTGAACTCAAACTCTTGAAACAACAACACTCACTGACATATGCACCCTTGTAGAACAGAATTGTTCACCAAATATTTTAATGCCATATGGTTGGTGTAAAACATGAAGGGTGTTGCAATTGCCATTGCCTCGCGCTTAGTTGTGGTGTAGTTCTGCTTTGCTGGTGTCAACTTCCTTCTTGTAAAACATAGAGGATGATCAACAATTACTTCACCTGGCTGTGCAAGCACTGCTCCAATAGTGGTCCCTGAAGCATCTACAATGGACATGAAAGGGCTTATCCCAAGAGGGAAATGTAATCTAGGTGCGGTGAAAATCCTATCCTTTAATGTATTAAATTCCATTTTTTGTGCCTCTCCCTAATGGAAGGCATTTTTATGTCTGAGCAGATCCTATAAAGGCATGGCGATCCTAGCATATCCCTTGATGAATTTCCTATAATAACCCATATGCCCAAGGAATCTGTGCACTATGCTCTATCTAGTAGGCTTCCATAACCCCATAATAACTGTAAATTTATCAGGATCTACCAGCAATCCCTCCTTACATATGATATGCCCAAATAAAGTCCCAAAGGGTGTAGCAAACACACACTTCCTAATGTTGAGGGATATCCTCAATTGCCTACACCTCTCAAAAATTAACCTTAAATTTTCACAATGGTCTTTAACTAGACCATACACTATCCAATCATCCAAATAGACCTAAAGAAACTTATAGATGAAGTCCTAGAACGCTTGCACCACTATGCGTAAAAAAATAGCAGGCCCATTCTTCAACTCAAAGGGCATGACCATGTATGCAAAAATTCCTCACTCAGTGGCAAAATTTGTCTTCTCCTAGACCTCCTTTGCAATATGGACTTGGTGGTGCCCTAAAAATCCATCCATAAAGGAATATATTTCGTGCCCATCGAAAGCCTTCCAAAATTTCTTCAATGAAGGCGGTCGGAAAGGGATCAATGACACAAACTACGTTCATCTCCCTATAATCCATGCAAATCCTAATCCGCCCATCCTTCTTGATGTTGATTACCATCGAACTTATCCATTCTGATTCCTCCACTACCTCAATGATCTGAAAAGATATCATTTTGTCTATCTCCTCCTTAACCTTTACGCGTAAATTGGGATTCATCTCGTAGGTCCTCTTCCTAACCGAGCTCACACAGTCCTTCAGTTTTATCTTCATCTCCCCCAAGGAATGGTGAATGCCTTTGAGCTCATGGTACCCACATGAGAATAAATCCTCAAATTCATGCAACAGATCAATGATCTTAGAGACTTCCTTCTCCGACCAGTAATCTCCAATAATAGCTTCCTTAGGTTCTTCTCCTGAACCGATGTTAACCTTCTTTGTCTTTAAGGGCTCATGGTAGGCGTGCGCGTGAGTATCAGCATTGTCCACTACCTCACATGTCGCTACAAAATGGATAACCTCCAAGATTTACAATTCCTCTCCATCAATCACAAACACCAACTTTCCTTTCTCCTTTTCCGAGCATGCGCACTCAAGCTGTAACTCTTCTGTTTCATCTACTTATTCTTCAAAGCGTGCCTCCAATCCTAGTTCACCTAGTAATTCTAACAGCCTATCTTCCACCATGGCTCTATACCCCATGGTAAGGAAATTTATACCCTACAAGTCCTTATCAACTGATGTCTTGGTACTCTGATACTCAAAGGTTTGAATAAGGTTAGCCACGAGCTCTTGCTAATTCCCTGTCTGGCAGCATGTCTCCGAATGAATGTACCATATGCATGCACAACTGTGTAGTGTAGAATAAAACTTGTGCACCCAGAGGGATGGTGGAAAAGCTTTCGCACCTTCTCTCCAGACCCATTCACACTCCTAGATATGGAAAGAGGTGGGCTCCTTCCCATGGTAGTCCTTGATGGTGGTGGACATGTTGCTCCTAGAGAATCTGACAGAGAGAGCAATTCTTACTTCGTGCCATTCCAAAAGGATCTCTTGATGTGTATCCCACCACCATGCCACTGTGCCGAGTATGACATAACTTAGTATCCCTCTCTGTTTCTTCTCATCCTTCCACTGAGCTTCCACCTCTTGTAGAAAGATCTTAGGGAAGGCTCCTCCTAAATATTTGGGCAACTCTTTTCCTCCTAGGTGCCGAACTGTGCACGACTTTGTTACCTTGGTCACCAACACTCTCAACTTCCATCCCATCAATTCATAAGTTCCCCATGACTAATTTTCACATGCTAGACTAGTGGTATCACTTACTGACTGGGCATCCTCAAACTGGATAACTCTGTTAGTAGGATGTATTATCTCTAGGTCCATGATTGAGTGTACACATATCCTGTCCATAACTTCTTCCCCTAAAGGTTCAATATAGGGTGTCGACTTCCCATCAACCAGGGGTATAATTACCCACTCCTCATTGTTTTCAAATTTGATGTAACCTTTGTTAAACCAAAGGTCCGCATTGATCTTATAACACCATGGGCGCCTAAGTAGCACTAGGAAATTGTCTGCCTCAGCGAGCACCAAGACTTTGAAGTCCCCAGTAAACTTAGCTCCCTAGATAGTAATAGCTACATTCTTTAAGACATCAATGGGCATCACCCTAGTCTTGTTTTCCATATACAACACATTCTAAGATGGATGTAATGTAGGTCTTCCCATCTGATGCCATGCATCCAAAGTTAGAACATTAACATTCGTGCCAGTGTCAATCAGGATATTACTAAGGAGCCATCCATCTACAATTACATTCAACATGATCTCCTTGTCATAGACAAGGATATGAGGGGGAAGGTTTGTGTGCAGGGCCTACCTCTCATGCTCTCCTTTGGTGCATGGTACCTTCTCTCTCAACCATGATCCTAGCAAGGGAATGATATTATCTTGCCTTATAATTTTACACACCTACTTGACCTCATCCAAGTCATCCTTTGGTGCCTCTACTCTCCTTCCTTTTTCCTCCCTCCTGGATTTCTCCCTTAGACACTGGATTTACCCTTGTAAACTCCAAATGACATCCATAGTGTCTTGATACACCTCCTTCTAATGCGCAGGGTCTGGATACTTTCTATAAACTACTTCTTCCCTTGAAACTAGGTTCTTCTGTCTTGGTATCTCTCTTGTGCACGCGGCTTCTACCCTTGTTGTTACCAAGATAGGATATAAACCTTGCATCTTGTATTACCTGAGGAATCCACTAGGTTTCTGCCTTCTTAATACTGACCATTGCAGTGCCATTGTCTTTCCAATGCTACTGATTCATGTGCTCAAACAATTCCGGGTACTCCTCATACTTATGCTTCTTTATGCACCATGAGCACTACAATAGGTCTAGGCATTCATGATTGTAATGATCTATAGATCCACACTTGAAACAAGTTCCACTTGGGAACTTAGTCCTTCCTCCTCCATGGTTACCATGACCATGAAATCCTCCTTAAAAACCTATTCCACACTTGCCTCAATCTATGCACTCCTCATAACGACGATCATCACCCTTGGAACTACTGGCAATGCTGGTTTGGTGCACCCCATGATAAATGGCCTCGTGGATCTGATCAATGAGCCTACAGTCCTTAGTATCATGGGTTTTAGAGGTACAAATCTTATAGTAACAAGATACATTCTTCTAGATTATGTGTTGTAGCAAGGGGCACCTACTTGCATCATGGTCCCCATGACAAATTTCACAATCTACTACCACGATGCGTACTGTCCTACAGGGGAAATTATCCTTAACGTTCCCCTCTACTTCACAATCTATGCACCACAAACCATTGTGAGTCTCATGGGCTGAGTTTGCAGATAAATTTTCCAACTACTTGGCCATATCAACAATATGAGCCTCCAGGAATGGGATAAAGATAGTATCAACACTACCAATAGCCTCGGTGTGCAGTGTAGCTTCCAATGCCTTGCGCAAGTCTGTAAAATTTTTATGAGATAAGGCCTTTCTAAAAGGAGTAATCAACCCTCCAACAAACCACTGAGCATGCTGTGAAGGGTGAATATCATATGAGAATTTAGACAAGAGAGTTTTAAAGCACGCATCATACTCTTGCACACTCTCTTCCATTCCTTGTTGAATCTCCTTCAAAGTGCTGATGCTCTTCTGCTCAAACTCAAGAATGTGGAATTCTACCAAGAATGCATTCTATAAAGCAGTATAGTCCACTACTATCTGATGAGGGTCATACTTCCTATACCAGCGATGCGCACGCCCTTTCAACATGGTTGTAAGCTAACTAGCCTTTCATTCTGGGGTTGTGATACCATTTGTGTGCCATAGCAGTTGACACTTGTGAACATGTTCCACAACATCCTCAATACCCATGTAATCGGGAAAATGTAGAGACATTTCAAAGAAACTTGTTGAGGTGGTTAGGGCTTGAATCATCATGAGCCAAAGCCTTATTTTCCACCTATTTTTCCTCCACTGCTTGATCCACCATGTCCACCAGGTCCTAAACCACTAGATACACCGGTCCCACTAGGTCATGAACAACTGGATCCACTAGACCCACCAGATCCTATTCCTCCTGAACCATCAGACCCACCAGGTCCTAAACCACTAGATCCACCAAACCCAGTAGGTCCTAAAGTGGTCGTGCCAAGGGTCTCTAGAGTTCCACTGAGCTATGTGCTTACAGTCTGCGACAATGCCCCACTACCAATAGTATACCCCATACCACACTCAGATGTGAGAACAAAATTTTATGTGTCTATAACTTGCCCGAAAATTCCTAACACAGGGTTGGTGTTTGTAGCCATAGAAGGCCCAAACGAGAAATTATACCTCCTGGGTGTAGACTGATAACTTCCAATGTAACCAAATGGACCGGCAATATTTTCCCCCTAATTTGGAAAACCAAGCACTAGGGTCCGGTCACTAGGTGGGATCAGATGTGCACTAACGATTCTTCTATCTCTGCACGAAAAACTCTCATCAGAAGCCGAAGGGGTCTCTCTTACATGCTTGCCAAGATGGGGTCACATAGACTTCTTAGGTTCCACATCCTCTACGTGAACCTTAAATCCTTCCCACAAAGTTTTTCACCATACATCAATCACACCTATAACCCCGTGTTGCCTAGTGATCCCCCTTTCATGCACTTCACCATACTTGAGTTGTCTCTCCCCCTTTCCTTCTCTGTCGCAACATCTGCCATCTTCCTCCAGCCTAGCTTCCTTGCCCAATGCTCAGAATGGTTTAGTTGGCCATTGGGAATGCCTCTAAACTCATGGTAACCATCAAGATCTTCATAGCCTGAGGGACAACTCTTAGAAATGATCCTTTGGCTCCCATAAAAACTCAAACTCAGCAACGTCTGGACAAGAATATGTGGAAATGGCATACTCCAGAGTATATCTAGCCAATAATCCTTTCCATCAATGATCCATAGCACAGGTCCACGTCAAATCTATATCCTGCAGCCTTTGGTATTCTTCTTGGGTCCACACACGTGATCCATAACGCCAACTTGATCTAGATGCATAGGTTATGATCCATTCATATAGTTCCACTAGGAAGCAACAGAAAAAATTCTCATATAGATCATGGCAGAGGTTCTCTTCTACCCATCTACGTGCATAAAACTCAGGTCTAGTGCTGAATCTATGAGTGAATTCATCCTTCGTGCTCTTAAACCATGATTCAACACTTTCCAAAGTTAACCGCTCTGTCATTACTCACTACATAGACCATGATGAATGTTAATTCCCACTACAACTACGAAAAGAGTCCTGGAAATGGAACCAAGATGTAGTCATTTTTTCCCTCAACAAAAAATAAAGGAACCCCATGCGCGCCAGCCTTTCACCTAGAAAAATTTGGGCACTCAGCTGAGGCATGCATGGGTGTTGAGTCTCTCTTTTATGTGATTTTAGTGGGAAACATCATCTATGATTTGTGTTTAAAAGACTTTTAAATGGATTTAGGACATATGAGAACCATAGAGCTTAGAACGGCCTCTAGATCCTTGCAGTTGTTTCAGACAGAGTACTTAACAGAATCTATAATGTGTATCATAATAGAAAGAAGCATACAAGCATCCATACTTAGCATAGAAGGAAAGAGAACTCATGAGAGAGAAGTATGCATCATAATCATTGATATTCATGTATATATAACAGGTAATCTCATTACATCCATGGATCCATTACAAAGTGTCACAGAGAAGAAAACTGTAGTCATGCATTGCAACTAGACTAGTGTAACTAAGCTACCAAAAAGAAAAAAATTACAATCCCCATGCCCAATACATCCTTTCCCAATTACAATTATCCACTAACAAAGTTCTTATAGTATTTTTGTAGAGCTCCACCCACACTATAAGTCTTTTTGGTTTACTCTGCAAGTGCTTATATTTATATCTTTTCTGGAATGCCAACTCATCCTCCAATGCCCTCAGATCCAATGCCAAGTGTCTGAATGTGGTCCTCTATGCGAGTATGCTCCTCCAGGCCTGAGCTTCCCACTTCATCCCATGATGTGCTTCTAGAAGATTCTACCACAGGCATGCTACTTGCTGGGCCAACCTGTTGCCAGGCTGGCATCTTATCCACATGCAGTTAGGTCATGCTTTTCACATGTTCTACTCCAAACGTCCAATTTGTCTAAGTCCCAAACCCTTGGTTTTGTCTGCGTGCATCGTGCACCATGGGCTTCCTTAAACCCAATTCTTAAACCCTTCCTTGCGAGTTTTGTCCTTGCACGCCTTTCTTTAACTTGGACCTTACGCGCCTACACACCTTTTGTAGTTAGTCAATATTACATTACTGTGGTTGTTTAAATCCATTTATTTCTCTTAGTTTTGAAATTTGTTTTTGAGTTTAAAATTTTTCTATCTTAGCCCAAGGCTTGGGATTTGATGTCACTTTACGATGGAAACCGGTTGACATATTGGTTTTAATTTTTTTATGTGTTGGAATAGGGTCATGGTTTCACCATGGAGTTGAAATACCTACGGACCCACTTTGTTGTATGGGGTTGTGTAGATTTAGAGTTGCATTTTACTATGACACTTAGGTGAAGGTAACATGACTCTAATTTCCTAGGGTCATAGGGTGACCCATCCTTGTTGGATGGAGAAATAAGGTAACATGTTGATATTCTTTACTTATTTAACTTTGTTGGAAGGAAAAAGGGGTTGTGTTTGTATTAGGGAAGATGGGTTGTGTTTTTTGGAGGGAAAATTAGTTGAGTGGGAGTATCTTACTCATATCTCAAGACTATGTTTGCATTTTGTAATAATCTAAATTCTCCCTTCATGAAATTCTATCATATGACATTTTTGCATATCAATTGGATATATTTTTATTGAGAAATATTTTGTATCTTGTAAAAATTCATACTGGACCATGCCCTCCATGAGCAGAGGTATAATAATATATTTTTGTAATACATTTCTTAAGGGAAATTATTGTAGCTAATCATTCTTACCATGTCTTACAAGTTGAAGATAAAATCCTACACTTGAAAACTAGTAATCAATCCTTATGTAGAAAATGTTCTTGCCATGTTACAAAAAATGAACATAATCTTATATTAAAATATATTCATTTTAGATCTTGTATTCCTCTATGTATCAGCACATGTAAAAATTAAATTATCACCTCAAACCCTTTTACAAGTTGAAAATAGGAAAACTAGTGGATGAGAAAACCCAAAACCTCATATTTTATCTAAAACATCAAATAAGTAGCCATTAAATTATATAAAATTCCTTGAAAACTGCCTTTTAACCCCAGAGATCCGATGAAAATATGTTCTTAAGAAATGAAAAATTTCTGACTTATGATATTTGGTTACTTTTTATATGACAATGGATTTTGTTATTCATGATGATGGGAGGTGGTTGCTCATTTTTGGAACTTTGGGAGACATTATTATTTTATATTGTCTAGATCGTGAATCATGTTTAGAATGTATTTATGTTGATATGCCACATTGTTGTGTACATGTTGATTAATGAGTCACTCATGTGATTCCTTTTGTTATGTACTGTGATGTTTAAGGTTTGATGCTCCCCATTTATTGCATGTGATACCTTTATCTTATCTTGGCATTGTGTGTATATACATGTGATTTGATTCATTTGACAATCTATTACATATGTATTGTTGTGATGCCTTTTTTTTATGATATGTGTGTGTTACAAATAATTTCTAGGCCATGGGCTTGTGTGTTTGGGTACCCTATGGTGTGGACCATTATTTTCCTTCCCACAGCTAGGTTAGAGGTCTTGTGATGTGATACATTCATGAAAATATGTGAAAGGGTGTAAGGTGAAGATGGCCAATTTATGAATTTACTCTTGTATAGTGTGATGCCATGTATTGTTGGGTGCCCTACAAATATAATCAAATGGAAATTATCAAAAAGTGATGAAATTATGAACATTGAACAAGTGAATTATGTAATGGGTAAAACTATTAAATTGGAAATACATTTATGAGATACACAAGAGTAAATAGTTTTGGACATGATTATAAAATTTGAAAAATTAATTACATGGTATAAAGAACTTCCAATCTTCACAAAACATAAACAATCTAAGAAAACTACAAATTTTGATTGACTTTTGGTGGTCACATTGGAGCGACAATTTTTTTCTCTCGATGAAAATACTCATTGTTAACATTTTCTTTATTCATTATATCTTTTATACCTAGGTGTTTTATTGCATCGAGGATGATGCACTTGTAAAGGGAGAGAGATGTAGTGCTCCAAGATCCTGCTCCCGATTGATGAGGGAAAAGAACATTCACATGGGAAAAATAAATAAAGATAAATAAACAAACAAATAAATATATATTTATAAAAGGTTTGGAGCTCTCTAAGATCAGTGAAATAAAATCACCAACCACTTTACATAACAAACCAACTCTTACATCACTCATATCACGCCCAACTTGTATTACATTCACAGTTTTAATTCTTTAAGCTAAGTGACGACTCATTGAGCCAACACCAAATCGCATGTGAATTAAGCATTACATTGAGGCATGAAAAAAAAAACCTTACATGTTTCAATATTAATATTAATAAAATAAAATAAATTAATGGAATTATATTTAAAATTGTAAATTATAATGAAATTAAAAAAGAGGATAAAATCAAACACGTGGGAATGGAGGGAGCTCATCCTTCCCATCACCTAAGAAATGGAGGATCATTAAATTTTTGGTGGGAGATAGAGACTAATGGAAATACAAGGTACCTTGATATTTGGAATTCACATGGATATTGGAATTTGGTTTATTGTGGTATGGATTAAGTGTCAGGTTTCAAATCAAACTCCAAAACCATTACTAGATCTTGTCTTCCGGTGCCATAGAGAGAAGTGTGTCTCCTTTCCATCTACCACTTTCTAGTTGATGTAGCCTGGGAACTTTCAATTAATGTGATTGGTAGGTGCAAGCTAAATTCCAAAACCATTACAAATAATTTTCCCCTTTTCTACACCAAAATGGCCCATGGGAGATTGTGAATAGTATTTGGATGGTCAACCAAGTATAACAAACAAATTATGCAGTTGAAATCACCTTGGAAGAAATGTCTGCAAACAAATGGAAACAAGTGTTTTTACTATTGTTTTGTAAGGTGTCAAAAATATTCAGATACCTTTGGATCATGGAGGAAATATTCTATCCTACGATCATCACATAGGTTACATTTCAAATAGTTCTTGGTTCCGGTTTTCCTAGTCACTCGTAATCTGTAGAAACAAATGAACTAGTCATTAGCTTATCATCCTACTGTCATGGGAAACCAATCTGGGAAATGAATTTATTTATGTATTTTAACTAAAATAAGTGTTTTTTCAGAAATTGATCTTATTTACTAATCACTTTTTAGGTTTCCCTGCATATCTAGATCTTAGTTTATCTCACATTTTATTGATTTTCTTCCAAAAAAACAACCAATCGATATTGCTTACAAACACATTTTTAACCACTTATTTTTTCAATACATTTCATTATTTTCTCCAAAAAAAAAAAAATACTATCTCACTTAGCAAGTTTTCTTTATTTATATCTCAATTCTCACATCTCTATTGTTTTTCATTTTAACTGTTATAAACATGTATATTTATTTATTAAATATATAAAAATTA
This sequence comes from Taxus chinensis, assembly GCA_019776745.2. NCBI lineage: Eukaryota > Viridiplantae > Streptophyta > Pinopsida > Cupressales > Taxaceae > Taxus > Taxus chinensis. Next base: position 578,102,630 of record CM034152.1, read on the forward strand.
ATAATTCAACAAATTTATTTATGGATATCATTTGTAATCATGTTTTGTGATATTTTAAAGCCCTAATTTACCATCTCCACATTTTATTTTATCAACATAGTTTTTTGATTTTTCACACTTTGTGCTTATAATTAATTATTTTTTAGTAATCATTCTACTAACCTTGTGTGCAGGTACAAATTACTCATCATTTTTTTATAGGATCTTTTTCGACAATACATGACCTATTCACACCTTCTCACCACACTTATTAGGTTTGCATTCCCCATCATCTTTTTCACACTGGAGGCCACTTGGGCTCCGCAAAACAATTTTTTTTTCCTAACATTCCTATTTTCCACAACAACACTTCTAGTAACATTTTTAATGCTCTCCTTTCATTGTTTTTCTTTTCTTGGTGAAGATAATCATTATTACTATTTTTTAATCACGATTAATTGCAATGCTAATTTAATTTTTTTTTTAACAAAATCTATTCCAATTATATCCACATATGCTCTTTTCCTGCACCTTGAAGAGATATGAAAAATAAGAAACGGTCACGATTGTTTAGTTTCTTGTTATGATATTGCAGGATCTGTTTCCTTATTATTTTATGTTCCTAGCTATCATATCAATAAATTATATTTTTTCGCACTATTTATATTTGTTCGGTCCTTTGTTGTGTGTGCTCTTTTCTTATACCTTCGAGTGATCTGGAAAATAAAAAAATCTAGGATTGTTTTTATTCCTAACATTTTGTCTACAGGATAACTACTAATTTGTTTTCTGTAGGACCGTGTCACTCGAATATTGTCAAAAATGCAAAACAAAAAATACCCCGCATACCACCATTTAAAAGAAAATTTCTAAAACCAATTTTTTTAGCACAATCAGGTACACGATTATTTTCTGCTAGTGATTTATTTAAAGTTGGAAAGAACCCTTCATATAATCACATCATCATTTTATTTTTGCACATAGTAGAGGTGGATTTCATTATTGCCAAAGCTACACCGGTGATGTGGACTTGACTACCATGCACCAACAACATTTACATCTACATTAAAATTTGATACCTAGTCTCAACATAGCGTTCGGTATTGACCTTTCCCTTGATCTTCACTTACAGTTAATGCTATCGTGCAACGCCTGCGAGTCATGCCTAAATAGCTATAAAAATGAAGCATGGGCATCGAACCTGTAAATCTTTGGGGAGTTATAAGGACACCATACACATTCATCCCCTCATCACCTTCCACCTTTTCACAAAACCTGTTTTGGACGTGGTGATTCACTCTGAAGTAGGTAAGTTAGAATTGGTTAGTCTCCTCCAATGCTCTAAGGGTTCCCCGTACCAATTCTATCCCTATAAAAAATTAGGTATATCAGGACTAGGGTATATCGGAAGACACATATTTTTGGAGTGATAATATCCTGCATCCATCATTCCAGAACATAATTGAATAATTACATGAAAAAATGATCATTCTTGAAGAATTTACCTCTTGAGCCAAAACAATTTGATCCACATGATTGCTTGTTGTTTGTAAAAATAATAATTTAGCATTGTTTTATCATAAGACTTGGTTGATATCAATTTGTTCATTTTAAAATTTCAAACTCTAGTTGTGTTCCACAAAAAATCATTTCTCCACCAATTCAATACCAAGCGAAAACATCCAAACAATCCAATAACGTAGACCAAAACATCGCACTGATTTCACTAGCTTTCTCTAGCCAAGAATACATCTACCATAGCTTGTCTTCGGCTATATCCAACTGATATTGAGTAACTAAAATTCACTCCTCATATCGTCAATTGTCAAAACATCCTTCATATCTCGTTTCAAGCTATATCAAACTAATATTGGGTGAATTTTTTGAGTTCACTCATTATTTTTTCAACCATCGCGTTTATCCAAATCACAGCCAAAAAAAATCCTTTCATAACTCATTTTAGGTATATCAAAACTATATTGAGATTAACATGATTGGGTTACTCTCCCCATCAACAATCCAGAGCTTGTTCAAGATAAATCTACACAACGTGAAAAAAATTACCTAATAACTCATCTCGAGTTATATCACAATCATATTGAGATAACTTATTTGAATTACTCTCCTTATCAGTCATCATGAAATTATTCAAGCTAAATCCAAAGCCATCAAGTCCTCATTTAATCACACCTGCTCAAAATTCTGATGCACTTTTTCATCTTAATCAAGCACATCTCATCATGGTATTCACATGTAGTCACAATCATGAACATGATGATGAAGAAGTCACACAACCAGAACTCACCAATGAAGAATAAGAACAAGTAGATAGGGTGATAGAACAAAACAAAAATGAATATCTATTACGCATCCTAGCCATGGGGGAAAAACTACCCCCCTGACTTTAGGACTAAAAATTTAAACAAACTTATCAACAACGGTGAATCAAGTTATGACAACGAAATACCAAACAATCCAAATAGCTCTTCGGGTGATGAGTTATTCACTAAAATCCAAGACTTAACAAAGAAACTTGAGGAAGCAATTGCTAGAGCTAAAATATTAAAAGACCCCAATCCAGACCCTAATACTCATGACATTCTTGATAACCCATCCCCCACCTCTCCATTCACACGAGAATGGAAACATATGAAAGACACCATTCAGGGACTACAAAAACAATCAAAAAAATTCAACTTTGAAGAATTGTTTCCTTATCCATTTGATACAGAGATATCACGCTTACCATTTCCGCGATCCTTAAAAATCCTGAAATTTGATAAATACAAAAGAAAAAGTGACCCCTGTGAACATGTTAAGGAATTTTACATGTAATTTCAGGAAGTCTCCTATTGTGACATGTATATTTTATGATTATTCCCCTAAATTTTAGGAGGATGGTCATGAAATTCACAAAGGGTCAGTCACAACATTCGCAAACTTATCAGAGAAATTGGTGAAACATTTTTCCTAAAAATTAGACTCATAAATAACCATGCTTGATCTTTGTAACACTAGGAAAAGGCAGGATGAAAACTTTTCCTCCTTTTTATAACGATGGCAAGGAATTACAAGCTGATTTCCCTGCTCAATACCTGAGAGACAACTAGTTAGCATTTTTTTTCCTAATCTCAATGCCAAATTATCATTCCACATGAAAATGCATTGTATGAATAGTTTCAAAGAATTCATTAAAAAGGGAACGAAAATCGATTAAGCCCTCATTTCTAAGGGCTTATTTAAAGAACCCTTTAGGGACCAACCTTATCGAGATGCCCCTCAGAACCAGGAAAAATCCAAATTCTTTAACCATGATGGAAATATAGTCAACAATGGCATTACTGATTCCCACCATGTCTGAAACGTTCAAAACAATCCCATCAACACATTAAAATCCAAACAACCAATCATAATCCCTATAAATTAAGTTCCTTCTCGAGATCGGTGAAGACATTTCACTCCTCTCAGAGAAAGCCTATCTAGTGTCTTTCGTCACTTGGAAAATACCAACATGATTACATATCCCATTGTCAAACCCTTTGAAGATGGACAACCCAAACCAAATTGGTATAAGGATAATGAATATTGTGATTACCATCACATAAAAGGGCACTCTACATATCAATGCATGCAACACCGCCATTATGTCCAAAACTTGATTGAACATGGAGACATAGAAGTTGAAAATACTTTAGAGACAAAAACACCTAATGAAAAACTTCACATTTTAAAAAATCTCTTCCCTACCACGATACTAATTCAAAAGATAAGGTTTAATCATCAAGCAATATTGATTATGACTCATTCATCTCAACCATAGACTATGACCAAGAATTAGTGACAACTATAAAGATCAGAATTGACTATGTGATCACCACTAGACATAAAATAATTTGGGTCCCTACTACAAAAAAATCTTCCACTTCCTCCCCCGCATCACCTCCTAATCCACCATCTAATTCTGTGACCAATTCCACTCCACAACATACACCATCATTCAATATTGTCAAACAATTGGAGAAGACTGCAACACAAATTTCCATCATGGAATTACTTAATTCTTCTCCCGCATTACAATGCATCCTTATGCAAACATTGAATAAGGCTTTTGTCTCTGAAGACATCAATTCACAACAATTACAGGATTTAATTGCTCATCTTACGGTCCCCAATCCTATTTTATACTCTGGTCCTACTGACCTTCTTAATCTTAACATCACTTATAATCATTCTTTATATGTCGAGGGTTATATAACTCATCGTAAGATCAAGCACGTATTAATTGAAAATGGATCTGCATTGAATATTTGTTCCATGAAACTTCTATGTTATCTATGTTACACTGAAAATGATTTACAAAATAATATCATAACCATTCATGCATATGATAATAGAGAAATAAATTCTGAAGGCACAATCATGTTGCCTCTCCAAGCTGGACCCATCACCTTAGAAACGATATGTCATGTGGTGGATGTAGAAGTTGCATATAACATTCTCATCAGCCAACCATGGATTCATGCCATGAAATCCGTCCCATCAACATTCCACCAATGAATTAAATTTCCTCATTTGGATAAGGAATTTACGTTATGTGCAGATCCTCAACCCTTTGAGTATTTTACATTCCTCAAAGGATGATATCGACATGATCACTATTGTCCATCAACAGATAAGTATGATCCACCTCACATAATCTAGCGAAACACGCATCGATCGGGATACACTCCCTAAAAATGATCAAAATCCATCATCTTCTAACCAAAACACTTTTTTGAATCCATTCTATTCTGCTAGTCAACAATCTTCCACCAGTCCTCCTCCCACTAATCAATCATCTTCTTCCACTAATCAAGCTTCTTCTTCTAGCTACAATTATTTTTCCACCACACCATATTCTTCCTCACCTAGTCAGCCTTCTTCATCTAACCACACCTCTTCTATTAAGATACCTTCTCCTATGGATAACCAACCTTCATCCTTCAATCCACACACTTCTTTTTATAACCCATTCTCTTCATCTTTTAAAACTACTAAACTGATTTCCCCACCACATGAGGTACCTATTGTTCCCCCATCCCACACATTTAAAATCATTGACACAGGATGTGGTGAATATGAATTTCAAAAAATGGAAGACTCCTTTTACATCAAAAAATCCCCACATAGCTACGAAAAACCCAACACTCCACATCTGATAATCCATCCCACTTACCAAATGGGACAATCAATTTGGAAAAAAATCGGTTATCTTGATAATGAACATAATTCAAGTTTTTTAGGATCTTGGTTATATAATGATGACTTTGCTCCATGTTTTAAGTCCCCTAAATTTACCAAATCTCATTGAATAATGAAAAGCATGCGATGGAAGGGTAAAGGACTTGGTAAAAATGAACAAGGTAATTTAGACCTGATCAATTGCACACAACATCATGGTAAACATGGCTTGGGTTTTAAGGTATTTGATGTTGCTCCCGTAATAATTTCAAGTGATAGTGATGAAACCAACTCTGATAATGACACCAGGTCTCCACATAGCCTTTTCGAGGACCTCGCTTAAAACCAAATCT